>VZRH01000397.1:1016207-1053247 GCA_013397555.1 Urocynchramus pylzowi | reverse complement strand
AAAAAAAAAAAAGCCATCAGGGAAAATCCATCTGCATTGAAAAGTGGAAAATACTCTACAGGTTGTTCTTATTTAGTCAGTAGTAAAAATGTTTGCCTTATCAAAATTGTGTTGTTGACATGTGCAACCTCTGATCCACTGTAACCTCAAATCTTGGTCTGCTGCCTACCTGGTCATTCTTCACCCTGTTTTTCATAAACTGGATGGGCTTGCTCAAATAAGTAAACTGCATTATTTACCTGCAGAATTCCACAACTATCAAGACATTTTTTTAACTTTTTACTGTAATAAAGTGAGACTTCAATATTTTCCTGCAGTATATTCATAGTTTCCCCCAGACCAAAGTAATCCAAATTATAATAAGAAAACAATAGAAGCTAACAAGTTTTTTCCATAATCTCAAGACAGGTTCCTATGCAGTATAGCTTGATTTGCATTTCATTATTTGCCAATGCATTACATATAACTGCTCTGCAGCCATGCTATCTAACTAGTTTTACATTCTACTGTAGCACTTTTATTTGTCTTGTTTTCCTTCCTACTTTATGAGCTTTAATGGACTCAAAATAGAACATCTACTTCTTCCCCCCAACTGCAAGGCCTACTACTGTTATACAAGACAATTACATTGGTCTGATTTGTGCCAGATTATACTTGTTCTTCTTATTTCATTTTTTCCCAGCTCATTAAAATACTTTGATTATCATTAGTTTCATTTGGTTAGCAAAAAAAAAAAAAATATACAAGAACTAGAATAATAGGAAACCAGGTAAAAATTGATGAAACTTGTAGAAGATTTACTAAATAAACGACTGTAGAGAAATTCAGATGTGCTCATGAACTCTGATTGTTCAGCCATCTAAATTTTCTGAGTAGATAGTTTGAAGCTGAGGCATTTGCATGTGGAAAAGATTTTCCTCAGAGAGTTGTTGGTGCCAAAAGAAAAGTTTGATTCTGGTTTAGTTTACACCAGTACTTCAGTGGAGTAAACAGAGAAAAGCATATAAAAATTGGGTAATGGGGTCTCTGCTGTCATTATCAAGCACCACCAAATTCCCTTTTGTCTTGTACATCTGCAAGTATGCTCCTATTGAAAAATAACTGTAAAATAAGTAAGGTCTGTGTTTTCTAAAAATTATTTAATGGTGATCTCATGGGTTTACATTTTGAATGGATTTTTTATTTCTCATAAATAACTTACATTTTTAATAAGTATATATTCTTCAGAGCTACAGATGATGGCACATAGATTGTTTTGGAGAAGGGGTGAGAGACATTGTGGAGGTGGAGGAGCTGTAGACAAAATGTTGCTTTGTCATTAATTGTGATAATCATGTCTTCCCAAATGCTCGTGATGCTTTTAGCTTGTGAAAATTCAGCTGAGAATTTAACTTCCCTGTTGAAGCAGCGTAGCTTTTAATAATTCACCCTGTTCTTTGGCTATGCTAAGCCCAAACAGTGCATTCAACTTTGATTCTAAGCTATTATTGTCAAAACAATGTAATTTGGGAATTAACAATTAGGTGAAAATATCTTGCTACAGTAATTTCTTCAGGCTTCTCTTGGCTGCCTCAACTTCATCCTATCTGAAAAGTGATGTATCATCACCTTGGCAAAGATTTCAGATGCTGGGTTCCCAAAAATGAATGTAGCATTTGCATTCATTCTGCCTGTTGCTCTTGCTTTTTAAATTTTAAATCTTTTTATTTACTTCTTATAGCTCCACTCCTTCTTCTTCATCATAAGCAGTAATGAATGTATTCATATCTTCTTTTCCATAAACAAAGACGTGTGTATCAACATTAGCAGTGCATAAATGGTTCAAAGGTGCTGAAATTCATGCCAGATGCTTCAGTGACTCAGTACCAAATGGTAAAATGTGTGAAAGCTTAACAAGAGATTATTTTTTCTGCTGAAAATGTCTTTTTACAAAAGCCCTTTTCTGTTAAGAGACATCATTGATCACAGTTCCTCAATATGCAGAATCAACAAGCTGAGCACTCAGCCTACAAAACAGCAATTTCCTTCTGCTGCTTGTGTTAAACCATGATTTTAAAACAGTAAATTTTTGAGAGAAATTTTAATAAGATACATTACAGGAAAAGATTCTTAAGAAAATGTTGTTAATCTGTTGTTGGGGTTTTTTTCAGCTTTAAAGGCAAGTGTTAGTTTGGAGTGATTTTTTTTATTCCCTACACCTTGAAAAAAACCAAAATCAGTTGTTGTTTGGAAATAGAAAAGGATATTAAAGTTGTTAAATAATAAGCCAAAAGACATTTAGGCATCATTCAGTCTGATTGGAGATTTGGTCAGTGCCTCAGCCTCATACCTGTGCCTCTTCTGATTCATTTTTATTTCATATTCTACAAGATGTTGACTTATTTCAACCAAATTAATTCAGTAAATAGAGAAGAATTGCAAACTGTAAAATGAATAACCATTCTTTTCCCTATCTAGACTGGTTTGCCTTCTGCTATATGAAACACATTCATATTTCGAATGTACTCATGTCCTGAGACATGAATATCACAAATTGAATATCACATTGAAGATTATTTATATTATCCAACATACTGATTACTTAAGCCATTTTAGTGGCTCTTAGGACTCTTGGATAATTGAAACTTACTTCTACTTGATTGCTAGTGGTGAGCTGCATGATGTCTTGATTTCAATGCGTTTTAATTTTTAGTATTTTTTGACATATGAAACGGATCACTAAAGCCAAAAATGTAGTCATTGAGTTGAGAACTTAGAGATTTTCTTTTTAATAATTGATGAAATTAAATGCCATAAGGACAATGTCAATACATTTTCTCTTTAACATGTGGATACCCACAAAGGTTACTGTACATTCAACATTAAAAAAGAACTTACAATTTATAAATTTTAATCCATTTATACTGTAGATAATATTTTCAGTTCCCATGCTAAAAGCTTGATCTAACAGTCATTAAAATAGATGGAAACATATCCATTAATTTAACAAGTCTTTAGAACAAGCATTTAAGTAGCTTTTGATGCTTTTTGCTCCAGCCTGATGAGTATTATCTTCGTTATACAGATGATGTTGTGAAAACATGGAAAAATTAAATGTTGACTCCAAGGCCACAAAAATGAGTCACTTGGAAACTCAAAAACTGAAATAATAATAGTTCTCTGTCTGTGCTTCATATTTAAGTTCGTTTTTATCTAAATAAATGAATGGTTAATGGTAATTTTTTTAAAAAGTCAATATCTATTAAAATATTTCTTGATCTGTATATCATAAAAATTAACATCTGAACACTTTTTTATTTGCAGCAAATAGTCTATGTGGTTCTAGAGAGACTGTAGTCAAAAATTGTTAGATAATATTATGCCTCAAAGTGAATAAGAAGTCTGTGTAAGAAATATTTGAATATTGATATAAATAATATATTTACAGTGGTCCTTGCTAATAACTAAAATAATATTTTCTTAGTATTTTTATTTGTTCTCTATGAGAAACTGGTGGCAGTAATAGGAACATTTTCAGTGGTATTTTGACTGGGTTGCTTAGGTTAATTGTTAAACCAGAGAGGCATGCAAATAACATTACATCTGCAGAAAAAATTATCATCCAAAGTTAGCATACAAAGTGATGTGAGAAGAGAGGAGAAAGGCAATATGGAACCCAGGCACCATAACACAGTGACAAAAAAAGAATTGTGCAAAACTGATGAAAAACAATACAGGAAGATTAGAAGTCATGCACCAGTGACTATTTAGCAAGGGGCCATCTAGGCAACCAGTTGTAATGGATTTAGATGAAAATTGCACATGAACCTACACAGGAATGAAATGCACAAATTATTTATATGCTTCTTAAAATGTTCCAAATTTGCCTGTGTAAGTTATCAGTGCAGTATTCTCTATTTTTGCAATGCTATTAAATCTTGGACAAGGTGATACTGGAGTTTTGGAAGAAAAAATCCCTTCTCCCATGTGTTGCAGAACAACTTCCATTCTGTGAACATGGACACTCCTGGGACACTTCCTTAAAGCAAGGGAGGAAGAAGAGGCCTCTTCCCATTCCTCATCATTGCTCAAGCAAAGCTTCCATGGGCAGAAGCATTGTGGGTGTCAAAGGAAGGAAGAGGGTCAGGCCTTACCATATGGAGTTGACCTCAGGGGGCCAAAACAGTAATCCTGGTAATCACAGAATTAGAGAATCATTCAATGGTTTGGGTTGTGACTTTAAGATCATCTAGTTCCAACTCCCTTTCCATGGGCTGGGACACCTTCCACTTTCCACCCAATTTCTCCAAGCACCATCCAACCTGACTTTGAACACTTCCAGAGATGGGGCATTCATAACTTTGGCCAAAAAAGTTCTCTTGTTTTCTTTTCCAGAAAAAAACATCATGCAGTTCACACTGACTGTTCAACAATGCCTAAAAAGAAACTCTAGAAACATTAGAAAGGAAGGGAAGAGGTTAAAAAAATGACAGAAATTAATCACTCAAGAAAATTACAAGTAGTTTGAGAATATGCTTGGTTTTATTTTGCCACAATTAAAGATTTAATCTCAACCTAACCATGGAATATGTCGAGGTACATTGCCACAGCTACAGTCAAAGTAACATCTGTGGGATTTAGTTTATAAGTATGCTTGTAAGTCAAGAGAAATTGATTTTAAAATGAGTGTACTCACACTACTTATCTATGTAGCTATATATTAGGTCATTTCTTACATTGCCCTTCTGAATCCAGCATCTGTAGGGAAAATTCAGCTTCTCTGTAAATTATATTGGCTTTAAGAGACCAAAATATAATCTGTTTAATTTTTCACTCCATTTAGGTGCCCAAGACAATATATTTAACTTTTCCAAAAAACACATACTGTAAAGCTGAGCTTTGAAAAGGAGGTCTAGAAAGTCCCAAGAATCACAGATAGAAGCATAAATCAATATATTTCGTATAATTTAACTAAACTACTGCCGCCAATTTATGTTCAGAATCGCTTTGTCAGTGCCTTGACAAGAAACAGCCAAAAACTCATTGCCAAAGAACTGTCTGAAGAAGAATGAGACGGCAAAAAATTCTCCACTCAGTTTACTCATGTCCTTCACCATTTTCATACAGTGCAATGTGTTCACATTACAAAAATGTAAAATAACATATACTCCTGGATTAAATGATGCAGAAAAAAAAAAGTTTCACAATTGCTTTACATTGAACTTTAAATCTAAATGTCATGTTATATTTTGAAGTCTTTCCATCCTAAGAAAAACTTCTTCAAAGTCCAGAGGATTTCGTAGAACAGAAAAACTGAGTTTAAAATCTGAGGTCTGATCCAAAAGCTGAACAGAAGTTCTTAAATGTATCTGATTAAATCCTCGTTCATTTTTCTGCTAGTAATTGTTCAGATTTTCTCTTCAATTTCTATAATAGAAAGAAGAGATACTAGGTCCAGAGAGTTGAAAAGGATTTGGGTTTTAAAGGGCATTATTTAGAAGGGAGAAAAAGGAACTGGGGTGGTTGTAGATCTTTGACACTCATCCCAAGTCAGTATTTGCAAGCAAACTGAATTTTTATTATCATAGTATTATGCATTTGTGTTGTGATTGTTGGAGTGGATTTTTTGTGCGTGTGTGTGGGGTGTTTCTTTGGGGTTTTTGTGTTTTTGTGGTGGTGATGGTGGAGTGGGAAAATTGGTGGGTTTTTTGTTTGGAGGGGTTTTTTTGTGGTTTTGTTTTAATATTTTTTCCCCTCAGAATCTTTTTTAATTCTATCCTTTCTACCCATCTCTGCTTTTTTTAGCTTTATTTCCATTCTCTGTCATCATTTATATTTATTGCTACTGTGACCCCAAAGGTAGTTTACATTTCTGCACTAAGAATTATTAGCAGAAAATTAACAGATCATACTTCTTGAAGAGGGATAAGATATGTCCCTGAGGGCTGAGACATCTTTTGATTTGTTCAGCATCATCTTAACTCTAGAAGTAGTAGTTTTGTTTAACATTGCTCGATAGAGAACGCTCACCATGAGCAAAGCTTAGACTGAGGCCCCAGAGCTTTCCTTGTCACAGACACTTATTACAGCAGTTCTCTGATAAATGCTCAGATAAGTAATATAATACAAAATTTTCATATCAGTTTTGCAAAGACACTCCTGGGCTACTGAAGGTCCTGATCATTTTTGGCATGCTGCATTCTCAGCTGTTCTGCTTTCCCTTGTGCTGCATGCATGGTTCTTCACTATATATAGTAACTCACTCATTATATTTTTTGGAGTTACAGGAATTCTGCTATTATGAATGTCATATTAGTCTTAGACCTGTTTTGAAAATGTTCTCCATCACCATCCTTGCAAGGCTTGTATACAGAGATTTATTGCAGTGGATGTATTCAGCATGGAAGAAGTCAGTCTCCTTGCCTCACTATTGCATCTGTTGTTCTCTTTAGCAATTCAATTCTGGATATCATGAGTGAGGAGCCTCTTGTGCAGTGACCCTACTACACTGTGTTAGCCAGGTTATCTGTGAATTTATATTCACAGATATGGGCTTCAGTTAATATTTTCCCACAAACTAAGAGAAGTAAAGCATTATGGTTTGACTTGATCAGAGGTATACAAAAGAGCAATATAAATAATTTACTATAAAAAGCCAGACAATGCCAACAAACGAGCACAGATGTGAAGAGGAAAAGAATTTTCCCCTTAAAAAGTCCCCACCAAAATACACACACACACAAGACCCTACCTGATAATCTTTATGATGCAAATACATAGGTATTTTTTGATTACAATCTTTTGGCGGGACTGAATATGGTAGTCTTCCTACCTGAAATCTGAAATTCAAAAGATATTAAAAAACGTAATGAATTTTTTTGAACTTCAGAGCTTCCAAGCACTGAGCCATATTTTTTTTCTCATTTTGTGTAAGAAAAATCACTGAAGTTGAGAATAGAGATCAAAAGATATGTTCCTTTCCTCTTCAGTCTGACCAGGATTTCGCTCTGTGTTTGTGAATAAAATAAAAAGTTACAGTCTTTATCAACTTGCTTTTCTATTTATATTTCTGATGCCTTATGGTAAAAATTCCCTACAGGTATAGTGTGATGGCCAGTGCATTCTGCCCTATATAACCACTCTAAATAGCCTGGAAAGAATGAGGGAGCCTGGGGAGTGGAATATCATGCATGACAAGTCCAGCAGCTGGGCAGAAGCAGGGCTGCTCAGGGAGATCTGTCTCATGCCATCCATGCTAACAGAGAAAATCATGTGTCTCGGGTATCAAAAAAGTTTGGAAAATATTGTCTGGTTTACCTGGTTTAATTAATAAGTTCTACTAACATTAAAACATATAGCCATGTTTTTTGGGGTTTTGTTGTACATTCAGGGATCTCTTCTCCTTTAAAAGAAATCTTTCAGATACCGTGTAGAAACCTTGACAACTTTTTGGAAAGTCTTCCTGACCTCTTCTTATCCAGAATTGGAAGATTTGGGTCAAAAAATCTTCACATCTTCATTCAGGTTCCAGTCTTTGGGGATCTGAATACTTATGAATAATTGAGTTCCCACTCTTCATCTCCTCCAGCGGGAAACTACCAGGAAGAAAATGTTTCTGAATAAATATGAATTGGAAAGAAAAGACAATGATTGAACCATAAACTGTCAGTAAAAAATACCCAGTCAGGCCTTTGTCACCCCACTACAAGCTTGAGATTCTGTAGATCCAAATTAACTTAGCTTTTTTACAAAACTGAACTAAGGATTTACTGGCATGAACACATACATCTTCCTGTGAATACTTACACTATTGCAGAAAAGCAGGAAAATCTGGTGCAAAAGAAGGAATATTTCTTCAAAAGAACATAACTTAAAATATTTAAAACAAAATTTCAAAGTGTATCATTCTCAAAAAGTGCTAAGTGCAAAAGGTTGATTATTTATGACTATATGAATAAAGCCAAGTAAGAATTTAAAAACTGCTACTAAAATACATTAGAATGCCCAAAAGCTGTAATACCTCAATCAAAACACAGAGAGTTTGCAAAAAAATTCTTAAACCTTATTAGAACTGGTCATAACTTATATAAACTAAGTATATAAGATATGTTTGGTTTGCATCTAGCTTTTTATAATTTTTTTCCCTGATTTCTGCATCAGTGGCCAAACAATCTTCAATTGTCCATGCAACTGCTCTGCTTCCAACAGTTCCGAAGTTCATTAATTTTTTTAAGAACACAGGTTCACACATTAAACCATCAGCCAAGGCATTAAATATACCTATCATAAACAATCACTCACTCTTTTAAGGACATTTTAATGGGAACAGCTATCACAGTTGCCCATAGTTGGGAGGACAAATCAGATGAAGATTGGCAGCAATACCAGGATTTTTTCTTCGTACTCTTATGCTCTGATGTCTGTTTTGTCATGCAGATTAAAATTACTGAAAAGAAAATCTGAAATCAAGAAACTTATGAGCATACTATGAAGAAGAGCTGAAAACTATAAAGCTCATTAATTTTCTTAGTTATGCAAGTCTCATTTTCTGTGAAGTTCTCATATTCTACTGATGGGCAATTTAGAAAATTCTTAGATCATTTGTCTTCACTAATTGGGAGCATTTAATTTATTTGGACAGATAAGAAATGTGAATGTGGGAACTGCTTACTTTTAAGAGAGTCAAGAGCCAAGACAAATAAAAGGGAGAAAAAAGAGACCTAAATTTCCCTATGCCAGCCTGAAACTTTGGTCTGGCAATTAATCTCTTTGTTTTAATTTGTTTTAAATCAGGAATAATTATATTTCTGTTATCTGGAAGGATTCTGAGATTCTAAATTTAGTGGTGCTCATAAAGCCGTTGAGAGGCTTCACTGGTAGATGTTCTAAATTAGCACTATGTACTTACAAATATACTCTAATTTTCTTAAAGGTTGATAATTCCTGGCAGTATTAACTCAATATTTTCAAGGGAGAAATGACTAATTAATTTTCTAATATTGTAGAAGCACACTAAAATTAATAAGTCCTACTTAGTACAAATTATTTAATGCTAAAGATTTGCAGTGCTGTGTATCAATACATTTGTCATATTATGAATATCTAATTTAAATTTAAAAATGATTATGTATGAAATAACATAAGGCATAATATGGAAAATAGGAAAAGTTGACTCTACTGTTGATGGAATTATAGGAACCAAATATTTTCTCTTTTCCTTTCCATCACAACTCCCAGATATTGCTTCCAGGAAAAAAAATAAGAAAAGACAAAAAAAAAAACAACAAACATATAAACCCCAAAAAAACCAAACAAACAAAAGACCAACCAAACCAAACTTAAAGAAAAAGAAATCAAACCAAAAATATACAACAAAAACAACCAAAAAAAGCACTATAGTTGTAGCCCAAACCTGAACAATAAAACAACTTCACTGTTCTGAAAACCTCCTGCAGCAATGATTGAACAGTTCCTGCCACATGTGGTTTACTGCAAACTCACTTTTCCTCCTTATTTAGACTCTACAAATCAGCTTTGTTTTGTAGCCTTTTCATCTTCTCACAGTGTCTCATTTCTTCTGCTTCTTTCCAGCTGACTGGAACTGGATTTTATTTAGGGGTAGACTCCCCTAAATAAAATCCCTCACAGCTATCCAGTAATGGATAATTGTACACAAAGGAACTACAAATGGGGCTTTTTATGACTTTCTCATCTTTCCATGTCTTCTGACTTTTCCCCTCTTTTGTAACTTGAAAATTAACAAAATTAATTGTGGTTTCTACACTGAGTTCACCAGAGATTGCAAGTTTGATAAAATGAAAGGTGGAGCAACTGCTTTTCAATAATACACATTTAAAATGCTGCAAGTGCTCCTGAAAAGACCAGGTCTAGCCAGAAAACCATTTAATTTAGGAGGATATTCTGAGCAAATAACAAATTAAGCTTCTAAATGGAGAGGTTTAGGAAAGATGAACAGAAGGTCTGCATTTATGTGGTATGGCAGCACCTCCTCAGATGAGGTGTAAAAACATGGGAGAGAAAGGGAAAACACAGATTTGGAACAAAGAGAGGTAGCCCAGAATTCTTATAGGCAGTCTCATCAAAGGAGGTGGATGGGTCCTCTAACCTTGAGTTTGTTTCTGAAAAGCATTGCCTGGGGGTAGGGTGAACTTAGGTGGCTATCTTGGCTTCTACAGCTGATAGTAAACTTCAAGAAATGATAAATATGATCTAAACCAAGATGCTGGATACTAGGATTAAATAACAGGGCATATTTTCCTCTGTTATACTTTTCTATAACACCTGGTCCAGCTGGGCAAGGGCAATAAAGAACTTGACATAACTTTGCTAAAATAAAATCTCTTATTTTCATTTTAAGCTTGACTAGTATATAAAGTCAATTTAGGTAATAATGCACTTTTATAGTGTTCTTTTTTCTCCTAAAGAAAAATATCTAAATAATTGTATGTTAGCAAATAATTGCAAATGTTAGCAAATGCAAATGTGTGTTAGCAAATATTGCAATATCTAAATTGAAGCAGCTCTAAAATCTCAGGTCTTGTGTATTTCTAATTCATCTGTAGAAGTCAGGCTGGTGCCTGACCCCATAGTGTGTGAAGCCTTCTCCTTTATTTATGAATGGTTCTGCTGAGAAATAGATAGTGAAAGGACAACCTATGATGCCAGGAGAGCACATTTGCTTTTCAGAGTAATAAATTACTGGCAAGAATTTCAGAAGAGAGCAGCAGTGTCCACAGAGTCTTCTCCAAGATAGTTGATAAATACCTCCTGAGTTTATAGTAATTTCCTTCAATTGTCAATGATCTGCATATAAACCAGTTTCTTTGGCACTTGTGTACATAGAGGTTATTCTGAACATACAAGTAGCAAAAAAATGAAATTACCACCACAATTAGCAAGAAAAGGCCAATTGACTTCCACGTAATAGAATTCTGCTTATTTATTTTTTAAATGTAAACCGTATCTTGTTTCCAAAGAAATATGCTATTCAATAAATATATTATCTCCATTGCAGTCTCATTTAATTAATAAAATGCAATTCTCAATGAGAAAGAACAGAAAAATATCCACCTGAGAATGGGCTTTCCTCTTCCTAGAGAAGAAAAAAAAAGTCATATTTGACTCCAGATGTTTCATTTCCAGAAAGGAGTTCAGAACCTTTAATAACTAGGTTATTAAAAAAAATAAATTAGAAGACAGAATGTTAAGAGCATAATGAAACAGCCTGTTTTTCTTTTTTTTTTTTTTGGTGTTTGGTTGATTGGTTGGTTGGTTGGTGGGGTATTTTTCAGCACAGTTTTCGCAGACTCTTTTTGAATATTGCAGTTTTACAAGAAGCCTTGTACCTTTTGCCTGAAGCCCACTGGAGGACAATAAAAACTGCCTATAAACTTTTTGTCAGATTGCATGAAAACAGTTTCACTTTTCAAAAAAAAAACCCTTTTATTCATGCGACATAAATAGCAAAACCAAAAAAAAATCTGCAAATTTTTCACAATATTTCAGTAGAATCTTTAATACTGATGTGGCACAAAAACAAGTCAAGTGTTTGTTGTTTTTTTTTAATTAGTGTTGTCTCTTACTATTTGATCTTGATTCTCATGCTTTTCAATATTTCATTTGAAGTTCCATACCTTGGGAGAAATTAGTTATATAAAATTCTTAGCTTGTTCATGGGCACGAAGGTTTTAAACAAAATATTGCATGTAAAGAGATTCATAGTGCTATTAGTTCTCAATATTTTATCTAGTCCTTTACCCTTCAGGTTGTGGAGAAAACTCAAGATCATCATTCTTACACATTAGTATCAGATGGGAAATAAAAATATTTCAATCTATAAGATGCCTTAAAATTAATGAGTTCATGAGTTCTCTTCTTCTTTTTTTTTTAAGAATCTCATGACTTAATGTGCCTGGATTGTAGTTTTTTGTGTCTGGCTTTGACAGCAGAGTTAAATATAGAATGTTCATTCATTTTCTTCAATTTTCTTTCTAAAACTTAACTGTCAAAATTTTTCTGCCTATTCATTCAGGTTCTCATTTAACTAGCTGATTGCTTTTCAGAAAAACAATCAACATTTTACTTAGCTATAACTTAATTGTTCTAAATGTTTTGGTTTTTTACAATAATGTAATAGTGTTCAATACTCTGAAAAACAGGGTTTGTTTTCTTTCTATGTTGCTTTCATAAAGTTTTAAGTTCTTCTTAAAATGTTAATCAAACATCTACTAAGGCATTTTGTACTTCAGTATCCTATTATTGCTGAAACTATCAAGTGAAGAAGATGGAAACACCTAAAATGTGTTTAAAATTGAAAAGTATATAGATCTGCAAGGCTGGTAAGCAACAGGATAGGCTGCTTATGAGCACTGGTAAATATTTGTAGAGAAAAAAAATTGTGTAGCATTAATATCATTTAGAGGATAAAACAGTTTAGACAGACAAAACAGAATTACTTTTTTAAATTCACATTTTATTATCTGATCCAGTAAGTATTCATCTTAATTGTAAGATGTTAAAAATGCCCAAGGGCATTTTTAACAATAAACAATCTTACCACTGAATTGAAGTTACAAATTCAGCCAAGCATAGTGGGGAGTGAGATTCATCTACCTCTTCCTCTGCATGTGAAAGGGCTTTCTAATCTCTACAATCTATCTCTGTTTATTAATATAATATTTGATTTTGAAACTCTTCATTTCAATGCTGGCAGTATAAGTACCCCTTTCTTTATTCTAGCAGAGGAAATGGAGTTTGTCCCTTACTCTGATCAGAGAGACAGTCACACCTTTACCCTTCATTGATCTCATATATAATCTACCCAACACACAGCCCAGGTGCATTAGTAGAGTCAATCAGGCAGTTCAACAAGGGAAGGGCAAAGCTGTACCTGGGCAGAAACAGCCACTTCAGGCACTGGTGCTTGCTGGGGCCAATCAGAGGGGACGCAGCTTTGAAGAAAATGGATCTGGGGGTCCTGGTGGTCATCTAGATGAACATGAACCAGCATACACCCTGGCAGAAAGAGTGTCTAATGAAGCATTGCCCCCAGGCTGAGGGGGGTGACCCTTCCCCTTTATTCATTGCTAGTGAGGTCACAGCTGGAGTCCTGTGTCCAGTTCTGGGCTCCCCAGCACTAGGGACACAGGGACATACTGGACAGAGTTCAGTGAAGAGTCTTAAAGAATATTGTTAAGAGCATTACTTCTATGAAAAAAGCTGAGCTGGAATTGTTCAGAACAAAAGGCTTGGGAAATCTTACTAGGGTATACAAACGCCTGAAAGGAGAATACAAAGATGTACTCAGACTCCTTTCACTGGTGCCCAGGGACAGGACAAGAGGCAGTGGGCACAGAGATGATAAAAGCTCCATCTGAACATCAGGAAATAAATTTTTACTGTAAGGATGACCAAAAGACAGGAAGAAGTTGCCTTGAGTTGTGAAGTTTTCTACCCTGCAGATGTTAACAAACTGATATGGTCCTGGTCAGCTCTAGCTGACCTTGCAGCAGCAGAGATGGGACTAAATTATGCCAGAGGTCACTTCCAACCTTACCAGCCTGTGCTTCTGTGAATTACTATTTATTGTTAGAACATTTCCAAAATTTGTTTTTCAACCGGATCTTGGTTTGGGAATTATATCCCACTGAATTTGAACAGAACTTATAAAAAGCATGATAAAAATCAATCTTCTATACCTCAGTATCTAAACTAAGTAAGATTGAAATAAAATGAAAATGTTTTTTACAGTTGTCTTTGATTACAGTTAGGTCCCATTCTATTTGAGCAAAATAAATGTCTGGCAAATTAAATTTCTTTCTTCAAAATGCTGATTTTCCTTAATAGTTGTCTGTACTCCCTCCATTCAGGTACCTTTTGAAAACAGATCACTTATTAGAATGCTTAGACACATGATCAAAGGTATCCTTTTTTTACTTTGTCTTAAAATAAATATCAGTTCCCAGTATCTCTAATTTTCTGTTGATTTATGGTCCTCAGAACAATTTTGCTGTCCTGCCAATAATTCATTCCTAGTATGTGTTTTAGGGGAAAGTGTTTTAAAACATAACCTTTTAGATTAAAAGCATCAATTAAATGAAGTAAATGTGCTATAATTGCAACAGAGATACATGGATAGGTCTCAGAGAAGATTAACTTAAAAGCTAACTGTGGACACTCAAATGTCAGTTTAATTATTAATGCAAAATGTACTGTTTGTCACAGATGATTAAATACACCTCCTAGACAGTAGTGCAAAATTCCTGTGCAAATTGGAAGGTGCTGCATATCTTGATGTTCGATATCCTCCTGATTATGTATGTAGTCTACTCCAGTGAAAGCTTTCTCTAAAGCTGGCTGGTCAGCCTCTATGCAATTCAATGTGTGGCATATCTACTTTGAGTGTCATAACATAAACAGTTCTTCCTGTTCAAAAAGAAAGTCATGCTAAGGATGGAAATGTATCAATTTTTAAATGTTGTATATTCAGGTGAAATGTTCATGTTTATGCTTCAAAAGTATTAGATCTCAGCATTTGAACATAAAAGTATTAATATTAGGTCTGTGTTGTACATGGCAAGGTTTTGGTAGACAGGACTTACAGGGGTGGCTTTTGTGAGAATCTACCAGAAGCTTCCCCCATGTTTGACAGAGCCAGAGACACCCAGTCCCAAGTGGGACCTGCTGCTGGCCAGGGCTGACCCCTCTGTGATGGTGGTAGTGGGGAAAAGTTACTGTGCAGGAGAAATTGCAGCTGGGGAGAGTAGTGAGAGTATGTGTCAGCCCTGCAGACACAAGAGCCAGCAGAAGGAAGAGCAGGAGAAGCTCCAGCACCAGAGAGTTTCCCCTTAGCCCGTGGGGAAGATGTGGTGGGACAGCTGAGCCTCCTTCCTGGAGCCTGTGGAAGACCTCACATTGGAGCAGGTGGGGGGCCAAGGGGGCTGTGAACTTGTGGGAAGACCACACTGGAAGCAATCTCCTGGCAGGACCTGTGGATACCTGAAGAAAGTAGCCCATGCTGGAGAGTTTTGCTGGCAAGGTTTGGGATTTGAAGGGCTGCATATCATTTGCTCCTGTGTCAACCCTGTCCTGTAGATTCTTGCCTTCAATGTGCTTGCTTTATTGATGCAAGGGTATACAATCGTATCTCTTTTTCAGCCTCCACTTTACCAGGGTTTAAAGAACTGCACTCATTTAATACCAACTCCTAAAACAGGCTTTGTGGTACTCCTGGTTGAATTTTTTTATCTGATTTATTTCAAGTTATTTTCTCTTGAACTAGAGCTACCATACTTGATATAACCAGTAGTGCGGAATGGGAGTAAGACCTGAAGGTCTTTCATAGTGACATTAAATTTTTTTCTTTCTTTACTGCAAATACAAAGCCTGAAACAGTTTTAAATTGTCTTTGCTGTTTTTCAGAACTTTCTCACATCAAAGATTTCTAGTCATCCTGTAACAGATATATTTACCCATGCTCTTTTCCTCTCCTGTTTCAGACTCACTCTCTGCGTTGTGGCATCAATTCCTGTTGTTTAGCCTTAAGTTCACAAGCTATTGAATTTCACTTCATTTCTATTATTACCATCCTCAAGGTCATCCAATTTTTCTATATGGAAGAGAATTCTCAATTCTTTTCTGTAATATGATGACTCCAATTCTTTTTAATCAGACAATCTCATTAACCCACTCTTCCACTTTGCACCAAGGACATCAGATAGCATATTAAAAAGATTAACCTCATGACCAGTTCTCAAAAAGATCTACTTGTAAGCCTTCCCCAGGCTTGTTCTGCTCTTTACTGTGCTTTTCTATATTTCTTGTTTTTCAGTTCTCCACAAACCCAAATATCTCAATCTTATCCAATTTCCACTAGTGTGGCACTATCTCAGGTATTTCACTGATGCCCAGAAAGGTAAGATGCACCCAGCCTCTAAGGAAAATGAAAATTCAGTCTCTTATCAGTAGAAAATTTAGACTGGTAAACTCATTCTTTCTCATATGTTTTTACATCAATATATCAAGATAAACACGTCTTTTTTTCAGTATGAACATTTATAGGAGCAAAAAGGTTCTGGAATGGTAAAGTAATTTTATAGATTAAAGGAAAACTTGGAGTGTTACTTTGCTTCCTCTTTTGTTGACAGTGAAACGTGTGGGAGACATGTAAAAGGAAATGCACATGTGGTTTTGTATACAGAGAGGTAAAAACTAATGATGCAACTAATGGTGCAAGAAAGGTCTTCTTTAGGTTAGTAACCTAAAATATGACAACCACAACATCTTTCTGTGTCCTTTACACTGGTGTTCATCCTCTCTTTTTAATCCCAGGTTTAATGGAAAATTTTTTATATATTCCCACCCTTTCCCCTTTCCACACTCCCTTTTTATCCCCTGCTCTCTAGAGGCTAGCCTGAGAATCAAGCTGAAATCACTAGTATTTAGGCATCTAACATGTTACATCTTAGAAAATGTAATTCTTGCCTATTGACATGTACAGGTGGTCATATAGTGTAAAAGCTGTGGCCCCTGGCAATTAATGGATAAAATAAATACCTAGTCATAGCCAGCTAAACACATGCAAAGGGTCATTCCTTTGATTCTCTTGTTCATTTTACCCATTGTTTCCCATGTGCTTGACTGGAAAAGAAAAAGGAAAGGAAAAAGCAATCAAGAGAGAAAACCTCAAACCTTTCTCAAAAATTATTTCTTGTTCTGCCGAGGCATTAGCATTAAGTTTAGCTTAGCTCTGGCCTTTTATGAACCTTTGACTGCTTCTTACTATAAACAATAAATCATTACCACTGCAAACTTTTATTCTGCAGTATTATATACATGGAAGCTAGACTTGAAAGGCACATGGCAGACCAAAAAGCAAAGGCAAGGTTTTCAACCCAAAGGCAAGTAATTTCAACCAGAGTCAGGTAATTTGCTGGTTTTGACTTCTGCTCTTCACATACCACATCATTTTCTCTATGCAAAGTCCCATAATATTCTTTGCATCTCTTTCTGAAGATCTGGTCTTTTCCTCACTCCCTCCCCATATTGCATTATTAAAAGTATTAAAAATATTTTTTTAACTAACCTCTTAACAATAAGAACAGTGTCGGATTTCATTCTTGTTCTGTGAATTACCATAAAGAATGGGAACACATGTAGGAAGAAGTCAACTCCTGTATTAGATTTTTTTTTTAATATAGTATTAATTGTTGTTTGGGCTGTGAGTGATGTAAAATTTCCTTTATCTGCCAAGAAAAATCGTTTTTTTCACTGATGTTGAGATCTGTGTGCTTTTATGGACATTCCTCTGAATACTTAAGACATTTGTCTGCCTGTGCATAAGCAACAGTAGCATTTAGAGAATTTTCTCAAGTAACTTTGCATAACTGTCCATTGACCATATGCAATGCCTTTAGTCCATAAAACTAAACAGAGAAATAGTTATGTGAATAGTTGCATTGCAGTGAAAACTGCATGAACTCTCTGTCTAATGCAGCCATGGTGACCTCTGTCAGCAGTTAGCACTTCTGTGCCCTGCAATGGAACACAGCTCAAGGGAACAGCATGGCAATATCAGAGAAGACCTGGCACAAGGTGACTGTAATCTCAGTAATTTCTTTAGATAATGAAAATTGCAAGGGGCTGTTTGTCCTGCACTGTGAAGGACAAGGTAAATAATTAATTACAGTGGTAAAGTACCTGCAAGAAAAACTCTTTATTACGGTAAAAGAAAAAAGGTCCTCTTCTTTGTGATATTTTCCTTCTGTCTGCATTTTACACTTGTATCATTAGATGATTAAAGTTAAATACATGTGACCTTTGAGTGAGTTTGGAAAAGGCAACTTAAATGTGCTTTTGAAATACTTTTTTCTCCTCTGGATGCTCCCTGAAGACTTAATTTTCCCTCTTCCACACTAACAATTTTAATTATATAGCAGATTGATGTTCTTAGGAAAACAGTAGTACATTTGGTGTCCTTTTTAGAAAGCTGTATAACTATAAGCAATATTTCCAGTAATTACAGTTCAGTTGGAGTAAAGGTTGAAAAACATGGCAAAGTGTATACAGAAAGGGATGTAACAACAATAACCAGAAAAAAATATCTTCTGAAAACAGTGAACTTTGGAGACCCAGTCAAATCTATGCTCTTCTCTAAAGGGTAGAGGTCTAAGGGACTCTTTTTAAAACACTTGTCATTATTTCTCTCATCAGTTATGGAACTGAACCTGCTGTTCTCACAGATGACCACGCAGCCCTAGAAATGGCATTACTTTTCTTGTCACCTGTAAGTACAAGACAATTAAGAGTAATGAGTTTGGGAAAATTCTATCTCCACAGCTGAAAAAAGTAATATCTTTCTCTAGAACTTGCCAGAAAAAAATCTCTAAATCCTGTCTATGAATATTCAGTGTCTTTTACCACAGTTTGGGACAAACAAAACCTTTAATTTCTTGCTTCTAATAGTATAGTAAAATTAGGAGAACTGTGCAAGAGCCAATTCTGACTGAGATTAACTCAGGGTATACATTTACAGAAGTCATATTGAATTTGACAGTCACAGGTAAAAGAACTTGCCTAAAGTATTAGGAACAAGGTAATAAACTGCCTTTAGAAAAAAATTTTCCACTATAAGAAAACTTCCATCAAAGCTATGTCACAATAAGTCATAAATATGTTTTTTGTTTTTTTTTTTTTACTTTTGGGAAGAGAGAATGGAATCTTTTAGAAGAGTTTGTTAATTAGGAGTTAAAATATTTGAAGTAAGGAAAAGCATTTGTACTAACAGAAGAAGCAGTTGTTTTGGTTGCTTCTGTTTATGCCTCTGGAAATGTCTAGCAAGCTTGCAGGCAATGGAAGGAAACATGATTTATAATAGATATAAAAGGCAAAGTTCCACCTTCAAGCTTGAGGGCAGGAAATAGGATTATGGCTGAGCATAAATGTGCTTTGCAATTTGAGCTTCATTTCTTCTGCTGCAGTCCCATGGCATCAATGTGTTGTAATCTATGATGGAAGTTACCTCATAACTAATTCCTGCAAATTGTGTGATTTCATTTAGGACTGGTGTTATAAGGTGGCTGAACAGATCCCTGTGTTTTTCACAGGAAAAAATAATAGTTTCTTCTGTACCAGTATTATCTGCTGGCTTATCACTCTATAAATTATAACTCCTTCCACAGAGCGAGTGCATGGGGGTAGTCCATGGTTGCTGGGCTCTGTAGCAGGGCTCACAAATCATGATCGTGTTCAGACAGTGTAAGTCTTGATGCAGGACTGAGGGGAGTCAGTGGGATCTTTTACTGATCAATGATTTGCAGTTGTAGACTTCTATCGAATTCAAAAGCCACCTGCTGGTGTCTCTTCGGGGAAGATGTCAATCCAATTAACTGTTAAGAGGTTCAGCACACGAGGAATGAATGTGTTTAATCAGCCTTATTTTGCTAGCACATACAGCGTCTGTGTTTTCTATTTTTGCTATTAATTAGGGAGCATTTGGTGATACAGGGTATGCACCATTCAAATCCACAGTGATGTCTGTTGGCATTTTTCTGAGTTTTAAGTTCAAGTATTGAGACACATTATAAGAATAAAACTACAGATGGATGTTTAAAAATAAATACTAATGTCTTTATGATTCTGAATTATTTGCAGAATTCATGTCTATAGGCTGAATGGATGCTTGAAATACAAAAATAACCAATTAGAAAGGTATAAACTACAATAATTTTTTTCCAAAAGTTCTTCAAAGTTTAGATTAATCACATGTATATTATGCTTATATAATCACATACTTCCTATTTTAAATAAGCAGAGGGAAGATTAAAATGAGGAGGCAATAGAAAAAATACTGCATACTCATAAGTTAATGATAAAAAATACTAATTTCAACAGGATAATAATTTTATTCTCTATGTTTTATAGCTTCAATGGATGTATGTTAGTCTTGCTGAAGAATAGAAATGGAAAATTGGTACTTATATTAAAAATATATGACACTTAAAGATGTTAAGGTGGTTGAAGTGTGAAATTTTATTTCACGTGTTCTGACGACCAAAATTCTGAAATGTTTCAACCAGCTTTATTGCTTCATATGTTGGCAAGGAGATACCACATTTTAAATGTTAAGCTATATTCTTAACAGAGATATCTTTGGAAAAGATTATAAATGAATACTATTTTTTTAATAGGCTGTTTGGAACATCACAAAGAAGTAGATCAGGAGAGATACTCATTAGTGGAAAGAGGCCTTTGCTTTTATGCATATAACTAAGAGAAACAATAGCTTCTATTCCTCAGAGGTCTGCAAAAGAGACCTTATATCTGTTTTCTGCAGTTTTCTGCAGAAGTCATACAACAATTTTATCACAGTTAACCTTAAAACACTGAAGGTTGTTTTAAAAGGCTGTTTCTGCCTAACGAGCCCCTACATTTCAGGAACAAAAAACAACTCCTTGCAAAATCACTCTAGCACAGAAGAGTAGGAAGATGTCATCTGAAGGAACATACACGAGATCAAAATGAAGGCAGTTACTGAGATTTTCTGTAGTTCAAGTGCAAGGATAATCACTGTTTCTTGTGAAGGTGAAGCAATAGTACCTTGGATTGGAACAAATTTTTTTAAATGTTGAGGCAGAAAAGAAACAGTTGCCTCTAACCTTGTATTCTCCCTTTATCTGTATCCAGAGACAGCTTTTCAGAAAAGGTAAGACAAACACGGAGATAATGTGGAACAACGTTTGCATATAGAGAATTTCTGCTCATATTACTATCAGTAACAGAAAAATTGTAATCAGATACCTGACAGATACCTGACAGATCTTCCTGTTTGCTTTCATTATTGATATTTGAGCTGAAATGTATAATTTTATACATATATATATGTATATAAATTGTAATTTATATAATTATAAAATGAACAGCCTGATAACCCCATAGGTACTTCAGGAAAAAGTACCAAGTATGGGAGCAGTAATGACAGCACCAGCCAAATTCTTGTCAGGAGCCTATTCCAGTGTAGGTCCTGCTTTCAGGGAATATTCACTGGCTCCATTGTTGGGTCCACCATGGGCTGCAGTGTGGATATCTGCTCTGGCATTATTCCCTCCCTGGGCTGCCAGGAAGCCCTGCTCTGGTGGCTGGAGTGCCCCTTCCCTGACCCCTGATCTGTTGGCACTTCTGCTGTTCATCCCACGTAGGGATGTATGGCATTGAAAATAAACTAAGTCATTCCTTTAAAAAATATTATTTATACTTATAGTTATATTTTTAAAGGAAAATAAAGATCTTGTGGGGGAAGAAAGTGGCCTTTTAGAACTGATGGAAATAGTCTAAAAAGTGAGGATACAGCTCTAAATATGATGTACTCTATGTTACAGTAAGCTTCATAGTAAAAGAATTCACATTTTCTGTTTAGTCCTGCTTTCTTCCATATTTTAATGAGCAGATATGTTAATTTTAAAGTTCTTGGACAAAATTACACAGACTATATGGTGATTCTGAAATATTTTGCTTACACAAAATCTTCAGAAGTTTGAAGATGCTGTATATTTTGTGTTTACACAATTAACATTCCTTAATGGCATCTTCCTACTGATCATGTACAATAAAAGCACATGGGAATTGAAAATTTTAAACAAGAGTTCTGACCTGAAGACAGAAACTTAATTTTTCACTTCTTGATTTCTTAATTTGGGAGTTTCATTTCCTACTTGTCTTAAGGGTCTCTTACAAGTGTTACAGTGAAAAGAGAGACTTGAAGAAAATGGCAGTGTGACAGAGTCGATCACTACCACAGCAAATCAGGAAGTGTCAAGTTGGCAATTCCCTCACACTGAACTCTACTATTGATCCAGATCTGAGTCAAGGAGAATGCATAAACCCCCTTACACAAACTCCAGTGACAGGCAACCAGCAGATCCTGAAAACCAATTCAAAGTTACTAGTTTCCACAAAAACCTTAGAAACTGGCCAGCAGACTGTTGAAGTGAAAACATGTCACCTGAAGTTTCAGTTCTTCAATCCACAGCTGATAGCTTCAGTCAGTGGAGACAACTAATCAATTAACTGGTATGAATAATGATGGACTATCAGAAACTTTCTTCAAACTATTACTCAGCTGCTGAACTGTGTCAAAACATTACATTGATAATGAATGAAGTCATGATTTGGAAAAATTGTTGCTTGCAGACAGCAAGGATGTTTCCCTTGCCCAATATACATAAATTTTAGCATAATTTATTTTGCATGTGACTGTGGAATGTGCAGGTCACTACAGGAGTTAAAGCAATCCAAAAGTAGAAGTCCAACATTGTAATATGTACTCCAATATTGTAATGGTCTGAGATAAGCTTCAACCATGTGATTATGAGATCAGGGAAAGTACAACAAATTTTCAAAGCATTTAAATGAGATTTTTAATATATAAATGGATAGTTAACTTGCACATGTCTGCAGTACAAGTTTTTATTTTCTACAGCTATACATATATATGGGTATACTGAAGCATAGTATAAAGCAGGGACTTTAAAGGTATTTCAGCAATAGGATAGTTCTGTCTAAAGGATTAGAGACTGGTCATGTGGAGAGTTTTGTGTCACAGTGGAAAAAGAAGTTACCTCATTTGAGTCCTATCTTGGGGACTTTTATTCCAGTACTGTCTGTTTTTCTTCTAAATGAGCTTCTTAAGACCCATCTAGAACAGGTCATGTCTGTTATGGATGTGCACGAGGGCAGCTGATAGGAGTACACAAACAGCTGCCATGCTAATTTTCATTCAACTTAAAACATGACATAGCAAATGCACTGATGAAACACCAAATGAGCCCACTCAAATGTTAAAGTTACAGTAAAGAAAAAAATCTGAGCTCTTCATAGACATTCAAAGAATCAGCAAAGTAATCTTAATCTATAATCCTTGTGTGATGTAATCTGCTTTGGCCTACCGGCAGAAATCATGCTGGGTCAGCTCATTCCAGTCATGCTTTGAGTTGGTTCATTTCAATTCTACTAACTCAGAATTAAGGGGGAAAATTAAGTGAGTAAGAAATATTAGACCATAAATATTAAATTTTTTTACCCCTTTAATACATTTAAGAATTTGCAGAAATCAGCAAGTAATTTGGGGAAGTTATTGTGAAGAGAACAGATTTTACTAGTTGTATAGCGGTTAAATCTTTTTTTTTTTTTTTTTTTAAATACAACACTGATAAAAAACAGTTGGCACAAATATGTTGCTAACTAAATGAGAAATCCCACCTTGCCCATTAGTTTTCTTGAGGAATGGTGATTATCAGTGATAAGACCCCAACTCAGAAAGGAAAAGTAAGTGTGAACTGGCAGCTGTCCAGAGCTGGGTTTGTGTGTGTGAGAGTAGGGCACGTGGCAAATGGGTTTTGGATCAGGACTGGCTATGCTTTATATCTTTTTTGTTCACTGCTGCCTATAATTTAATTGATTATATTACTGACAGTTTTCTAAATTAAAAAGGACTATTTGAAAAAAAGCATAATGAAGTAAGGTATACCACTGATATATTCCTGCCCTGAAAGTTATGGGTTTCTAAATAAAAATATCTTGGATAAGCTAAACCTTATATAAGATGGTTATGTTATAAAACAGTATGTGAAATTGAATTACTCCCTGCTATGATGAGTTGGAATCACTGATTTTGCAGTCTGTCTTCAGTATTAAGGGTTACACGAAATACTCAGCTGCACCAGGGAGGATATGAAGAGATTAGAGAGACTAATATATCACAGACTAACCTCTTTGCTCTGGACATTCACAGGGACACAGGCAATTCTCATGCTGCTGCTTTCTGGAGCCACTAGATATCAAAACAAACAAAAATAAATCAAGATTACAAGGAAAGCTGAAGTTCAAGGTAAGCAACTCTTTTGTTAGTTAATTTTCCATGTTGAGCTGATTTTCCTTACTTGTGGAATTGTGAATTTAAGTACCAGCTATAATTTTTTAGAACATCATTGGTTGAATAGTTAATAGCAGCAACTAACTCACCTTTTGGTTTATATCTCCTTCGTGAAATTCCTGAATGATAGTACTGTTGATCTCAACATTTTTGAATTGTGATAATAAAGATACTTGCAGCTAAGTGGTAAAAATTAGAGTATTATTGGAAGATGTTTATTCCTTGAAAAATATCAAAAGTTTCTATCGATACATAAAAATCACATGCCAGAAAAGAGATAAGCCACACAAATAATTTTTTATTTTCATAGAATCATATACTATGTTAAAGGGAAATGTAGTCTTATATAACATAATCTTTTATCATATTTTTTTTTTTATAAAATAGGTTAATAGTAGATAAGAAGCTCTAATTAAACAACACTTTTATGGCTTTCTCCCTTGTCCCAACAGGAGAGATAATCTAGTTTATTTTCTTAGTACTTTAGAAACACATACTAAACAGCAAGACTTATGCTAAAATTTCTGTTTCTTTTGTGATTTACCCTTTTCTGGCTGTGCTCTCCATCAGTGGTATCAGGAGTCCTGTGAGGAGCTTTAGAACATCATGAATACAACCTATAAACAGTAAAACAGCAACTCCACATTATGGAGAGAGTGGTGTTTACTAGAGATGTTCACGAACAGTGAAATAATTGTACCTCAAATGTCTACTTGAGGAAGGGAAAAGAGAAAGAAGAAACAATTATCAAAGATGGGAGTAAAAACTTAAGAAAAATAACAACTGTAATCCAACTATTGCAGTCTTAACTGCTGTGTATTACTCTGTAAATGTGCAGAGAAGGGAACAATCAAATTAGTCAGATTGCTAAATGCTACTGTTTTTTATTGCTAAACTTTCATGTATGTAGGAAAAATGTTCCTTAAAATAGTTTCAAATAAGTTATTTTGATCTTTTTGGAAAGGAATGTGATCCTCATCGCTGAAGATATTTATTAATTCTAGAAATTTCTAGGTCTTAAAATTATCTGGTGAAGAGGTACTCCACTTGCCATTTATCATTTTCTAAGCAGTAAATGTGAGTCAAAAATGCAATTCTGACAAAAATTTATTAAAGGCATGAAGCATTATACTACTTATAATTATGTTACAGAAGAATTTTATAAATGTAGATATAAAATAAGAATTCTCAGAGATCAATAAAAGCAAAGTGACAACAGTAGGAGCTTAAAATTGAGCAAGACTTTGAAACTCTTATTTTAATGTTATATATAAGCCTGTTCATGCTGTAAGGGAAATTTTATACCTATGCCTACGGGGCTTTGTCCAAAAATACTGATTTTTAGCAACAGAGCTTTTTTGTTTAATTTTTTTTTTCTTTTTATGAGAAATAATAGCTTCTCAAATGATGACCTAGGAAATTTACGGCCAAAATGCAACAAATAAGGCAAGGTGGTAGTCCATGGTATTTGTATGTTCTTCATGGTAGCAGAAAAAAACATTTTTATCAGCTGAATAATTCAGCACTTCATAGATTTATCAAAGGCAAGTAAGTGAGTCAGGAGCTTCGGGTGAGGAGTTAGGAAGGGACTTAACTAGGAAGGGATTTGAAAAAATAAAATAAGATTTTAAAATGGAGCTAGTCCTTAGCAAGGAACTGAGTCAAGATTGTGGAAAGATAAGAATACAGAAATAGCTATAAGTTCAAACCTGAGACTGATGGCAGTTGAGAAAACTTGGCCTTTGAAAAACTTTGATTTGTTGCTTTTGAGTTGTTTCTGGAAGGAGAAATCTTCAATGAGTGGGAATTTTGGTTGTGTTGTATATTTCCTTAATTTAATTTTATTTTGTGGATTTTTAGGTCCAGAGAGCATAGTCAATAGCAAAAATTTATGTACTAGAATCTGTCTATGAAATTTTGGTTTGTAAATGATATTGAGAGAGTTACCTCTATTTAACACAAAGGAAAACATTTGAATTTGTAGAACTCTTCCATACTCTTCCATATTTTGCTGCAGGCAAACTCAGAAAGTAAACCAGTGAAAGGCCTAAAAAGCATCTAGATCATACTTTACAAAGATGAATCTTAGATTTCAAAGTCACTTTTCTAGGTCAACAGAAAGAATATGAAGGAGAAAAGAGAACATCCATTTATTTAGCATAGCGCTGTAGATGCACATTTCCTCTTAATCTTTGCATAAATCCATTCTTTAATTGATAAAGTGTTTTTTTCCTTCTCTACAGTCATAAGACTATCAAAGACACTGTGGTAATGGGCAAAGTTGAGAACTCAGTTAAGTCATACCCCAGCACTCCCATCAGAACCCATGGGGAGTGCTCAGCTGCTCTTTGATTCTCTTTGTGTGCCTTCTGAGTTAGAGCTGATTATTTTTACTTTTATTTTTGTAAATGTAGTACAGGTGTTAAGGGAATTACAGATAGACAAAACAATGACTTAAAGATACTTCAGGGCAGGGGAAGAGGAAAAATGAGATGAAAGAAGGAAGAGGATCCATGTGGGAGAGAATATTTGCTTGTTTTAGCTGAAATTGTAGATTCATCTGTCGTTGTATCCTCAGAATTTCTTCAGGTGAATTAGTCCAAAGGACTTCAGGAACTGTTAAGAAACTTAATTAAATCTGCTACAACTCTGAGTATCTCTGTGCTATATAAATGAACTCTGTTATAGTGGAAATTCTCTTTCAGCTGGTGAGAGTTAATCTGCAATGTAAAAATCAATGGATGCAATCGAAAAAAAATAACCAAGCCCAAATGGGTGAGGTTTATTTCAAGCTGAATGAGTTTATAATAGTAATTTAAAAGTATTTATGAGTTATTTTTTCAACTAGTTACTACTCTTTATTTAACAGTAAAGCTGGTAAGAGAAATGGGCTGGGTATTTACATTCATAGTATACTTGCTACTGTTTTACAATCTCTAAAGTGACTGTATTTTGTTGGTTGTGGTGCTTTGGGAAATCCTGCAGCTGAATTAAATCACAGGCATATTTGTAACTTTGGTGCTATATTATTGCAAAACAGCAAGTTTTTTAGCAGTATTCTATTGAATTAGGGAAAAGCAGTGGAGTCTACACCCTTAGATGTATTCAAAAGCTGTCTGTACATGCTCCTGGGCAATCAGCTATATGTGATCCTGCATGAGTAGAGGACTTGAATGGGATTGTCCAGATCTTCTTTCCAACCTCAGCCAGTGTGTCATTCTGTGATTGTGCAGACATTCCACCAAATCTGTAAAAATATACTTCTTCAGGCCTTCGAGAGGCTTGATCATTTTTCAGAAATAGCATTTGAAAGAGTTCTCATACTCCTCTTCCTCCATGCCTCCAGCCATTACAAAGACTTTTCTTTGAGGCTTAGAAACTGTTCTTGATCTTAACTGCAGGTGTTATTTGCACTGGATTTGTCAGCCAGGGGCTTGTACTGTGAAGGAAGAGAGCACTTAGGAAAGGCTTATAAACTTTACCTTTCCAGTACACACTAAAACTGAGATTCAGCTGAAGACATAGGGACATCTAAATTTCAAGAAATCTGGCTCTGTGGCTTCCCACAAAGCTGTCTAACTTTATGAGGTATGCAATGTTCCCTTAAGTTATGTGCCCACAGGTAGGTATGTAATGCCATTTAATGTGCCTTATGGTAGGGCTGGCAGATATGACTGAGAATTTATAAAATAAATTGTAGATCTTATAAAAGATCTCTTTCTCCCTGCACTGGCAGCTGGAGTCTTAAGTAGCATATAACATGTTTATGCAATTGCATCCCATCTGTTATTCACCTGATTCCCCCTTAATGGTTTATGGACTGGCTCTTATCCAACTGCAATGCGAGTCTGAACACTCAGCTCACATGTAGAGTTTGTTTGTGGGTACTTAAATGTAGGCATCCTTTTAACTTAGTTAAATCCTGCTCTAGAATCCAATTGCTTAGTGTGAAAATGATGGTAAGGTCTCTGAAAATCTGAATGCTTATTGAGAGAGTACAAAAGCTGTTAAGAGCAGTGGACCTTGGGACCCAGGGGAGTTTTTCTGACATGCCACTTGAGATAAAACTGCTGTGGTTCCCTGTCTGAAGTCCACCCAGTGGCAAGGCCAACCATGTGTCATCAGTACCCACGCATTTGCACACTCCATTTTCCCCTGAGTACAAACACAGAGAGCAGATGAAATTGTGAATTGCAAGTCACAAGAAATCATGAGATATTTTTTTGCACGTCATGACTAGACGTGCAAAAAAATCACTAGAGCATGTGAGTTTTTAAATTCTTAAAACCATAAATTACCACTATTAGAGTAAGATGTGTCATATAACTCCCATATAATAGACAAGAAAGCCTCTGACACAGTGGTATACTGTTAATCATCAGAAGTGATTATCTTCTAGTGGCTACCTACAAGTACAAAAAAAAAATCTCTTTAACAATAGGAAGTCTTGCTTTCTTAAGCTGTGGATCATCTTTTAGGTTTAGCAACTTGTTGAGGAAAAAGAGACTGCTACATTGACAGAAGATACAAGCCACTGCAATGTGCTTAATTGTCTAAAGAAAGTGGTATTGAAATAGTTAGATAAGTGTACTGAATAAAGTAAACTTGGGGGTTTTGGACTTTGCTGAGTTTCATCTTTGTTTATTTCATGATAGTAAAACTTTGGTATATAGGCAACAAATTATAATTTTTTGTTGTTGTTGTTTGCAAAGGCACTAGATAAGAGAAGGTCTCTTTCTAAAATGGAGATTATGCCATGTGGAATTATACTGCTGCAGAAGTTGTAAGAGGCTAAGGAAAGTTGCACATGGCGGTGATAAGTATCGCATAACCAATGGTAATTTACATTTTCAGGTACTGGAGACTATGAAGGATGTCTAGTGTGTTATGACACCCATGATAAATGAGAGAAAGATATCATGCATTCCTGGGTACTCACCCACATAGGCACCAATGACACTGCCAGGGAAGACCCTGAGGCTAGCAAGAGTGAGTAGAAGGCTCTGGGAGCAATGGTGAATAGCATGGGAGTCCAGGTTTTCTTCTCAACTCTCCTGGTGAAGAGGACAAGCTTGGGCAGGAGTAGATGGGCATTTCATGAGATGCCAGGTATGCCTGAGGTTTAGTGAGGTCCATTGTGTGCCTGGTGTGCTGAGATGGATGGAAAGAATGTTTTTAAGAAAGACAAAGGTAAAGAGAATGGGAATTGCTGCAAATGTAAAGGAGCAGCTCTTCTGTGATATGGGAAACAGTGGAGTTGAGAGCTTGCATATCAGGGTCAGAGGAGAGGCCAGTAAACATGACATTTGGCAAGAGCATGTTACAGACACTCTGAATGTAAGTGAAGAAGTAGACAGCCTTCCTTAAACAGTTGACAATAATCTTTGTAGTACAGACTTTGTTTCTCATAGGATATTTAAGCCTCCCTGACACCTGCCAAAAGGGCAGTACAGCAGGACTCATCCCCAGAAAATTCTGGAGGTTGTCATGAACAACTTCATTATACAAATGTTGTGTATGACAAGCAGAGGTGATGTTTTCCTGGACATTCATGGCCTCTGAAGAGCTTGTTGAGGATGTGACAGTCAATGTCAGACAGGCTTGGTCAGTGACAATCAAATTGCAGAGCTCAAGATCCTGAGGGGATTCCTGAGGAAGGCAGGAAACAGAACCCAGACCCTGAATTTCAAGAATGTAGATTTCAGCTTAGTCAGAGAACTGGAGAGTAAAATCTGGTGGGAAGCAGTATTGAAGGGCAAAGGAGCTCATGAAAGTTAAATCTTTAAGATCAGTCTCCTTGAAACAAAGCAATGATCAGTACTCACAAAAATTAGTATATATATCAGGAGTCTGTCTTGGTTAAACAAGGACCTGGCTGGGGTCCAGTGCAAAAAGAACATTATTAGGAGTAAAGCAGGCTAAGGAGGAATTTAGAAACATTGCTTGGGTAGGTACAGATGGTGTTAGGTAGGTCAAACAGTGGAAGACGATAGAGTCAGTGATGTGAGTAATCTCAATATATACAGATCCACAGGACTATAAGGGATGCATCTGTGAGTACTCAGAGATTTGGCCAATGTCATATAAGGTAAGTCTTAAGTGTCCTTGAAAGGTTGTGGAGACTGGGGGAGTTCCCTGATGACAGGGGAAAGGAAAATACTACAGCCATCTTCAGAAAGAACCAAAAATGATACCAGTAAACAACGGGCAGGTCAACCTCACCTTTGTTTCTGGAAAAATCATGGAGTGAGTCCTATTGTAAGCCATTTCTAGACAAATGAAGAGGAAGGTGGTGAATGAAAATATACAATATGGATGTACAACATGTAGGTCATGCTTTGGCCAATTGGATTGCCATTATCCTGTTTAATAAGTTTATCAGTGATCTGGAGGAGAAGGACCCTCAAGTTTGCTCATGATTCCAAAGTGGCAGATGAGGTCAATGTGCTCTGTGGTAAGGCTGGCATCCAAGGAGATGTAGACAGACTGGAGGAATGGGCAGACATGTACCCATTGAAATTCAGGAGGGATTTGTGCAAAGACCTTCACTTTAGATGGTCAACAGTATATTGGGCTGTATTGTAGCCAAGAAATTGAGGGAACTGATTATTCCCTTGTACTCAGCATTTGTAATATTGCATCTGGAGTGTGGCAGCCAGGTTTGGTTCCTCTGCAAAAGAGAGAGATTGACAAACTGGAATAAGTCCAATGAAGGGTTGTCCAGACTGTTAAGAAATTGGAGTAACTGTCCTCTGAGGAGAGGCTGAGAGATTTGACTGAATTTAACTGAAAGTTGCTCTGAGCAACCTAATATATGTTGGCCTTGTTTTGAGAAAGTGGTTGGTCCAGGTGACCTGCAAATGTTACTTCTTACCCATTCTAAAATTGGTTTTGGACTAAAATGAAAATCAAGGCCTTTGGGATATATGACTGGTTTGGTGCCACTATGAGCAAGGAGCTATTTCTAATGCCAAGGGTATAAAACCTCTAAGTACATATCTGAAGAGAAGGGTAAACTTTCTTAGTCCTGAAGAGATATACTTTCTGGGATAAAGACTGCTGTTTACTTTACCTGAAATGAACAGTATTCAGAGCCTATGCTAAGAACTACTGAACAAAGATAATTTTTTAATGTTTTTTTTTCTTTAATTCCATCATAGAGACAGCTGGTAACTCATGCCAGAAAACCTAGTTAGGGTATTTAATGTGGTGTACAGCATGTCACTCAATATGTGGCAAGCAATGGGCAGAACCCACTGGAACTGTGTACTCTGAATTCTTGTTATCATTCTACTTGTGAGCTCCTACAGAAGAACACAGATTCTTAACTTTAATCTCTTATCCTTGAAAATGGTAACCTTGGCCAATATTTAGGGGTTTTAGTTAAAATCCATGTAATACAAAAGTATTACATTTGATAGCCCTAATGAATACTAATATCCACTCCCCTCTACCCCTTACCACCCCCTACCCTGCCCCACCAACGCCCTGGATTCATTTAGAAGGAAAAATTATGTAACATTATGTTTAAAATGAACCTGTTCTCTGTGGCATAGGCAGGACCTGAACACATAATCTAAATATGTACTTTATTAGCAAGACTTTCCTCTGTTTAGGCTATGAAGTTTTTCCTACTGTGTTCTTGGCATGAGAGAGATAACTACTAGGGGAATTAGAACTTTCAACACTCTTATGTTGCCAATTAAAATCCTAAGAGAAAGATCCTGAGGGTCTCACTGTTATGCTTACTGGTGCAAACCCAATTCTTTATTTTAATGTGATTTATCAGACCTTGCTGCTAATGATAGCTCAAATCTTTCCCTAGGTTCTTCCAAACTTCCTTGGGTTTGCTCTTGAATTGTAATAATTACACATATGACTCTTTCACCATATAAGCAAATAAAAATTGAACTCTTTGTGGTAGTATCTGTACCACAATTAGTTGGACTCAAATGCTGCAGGTGAATTAACTCACATTAAAGAAAGCAACAGGAGAACAACAGGACAGAACAACAATATTGCTGTTGCATGTTGTTTAGGACACAGCCTTTGAGATTAGTGGCTACTTTTTCGCATTCTTCACTTTAAAAAGCAAATCACTATTTGTGTAGTAAAAGTACTGATTGCAAATTAGGTTTAACATTGTGACTAACCTATACTATGCTCATATTGTGAGCATATCAGCATTTTTGTGCTGTACTCAGGTGCCAGACCTTGTTTTGTCGAAGTAAGAAAATGTGGTTGTAAGGTTGCTGAGAAAACTTAGCCAGGTGTCCATGCACTGGATATCCAGTAGGGTAAAGTGCATGTACTAATCCTGTTTCACTTAGACTGATGATAATGAGGCTAAATATCTGCAGAGGCTTCTCAGAAGTGATTAGTTTAATCTTAAAAAGGATGCTATAACAGTAAGGCTATTATATCAGAGTGCATGGTATCCTAAAACCCAGACACTCAGGTACTCTGGAGTACTGCAAATAATTCTGCCCAGGGTGTTTTATAATATCTGGGAATTTTTATGCTGTATTCAGTTGTGGGTTAGGTGGGTTGTTTTCCCTTAAATAGGTGAATTTTGAAAACAGGGTAGACCACTATTCCACTAATTTCTCAACCTGCATTTACAAAGTAATGGAATAGAGAATTCTATGCAGAAAGAGAAGTGTTATATATATTTGAATAGAAGAGCAAAAACACAAAATGCTTGGCAAGGTACCTTGTTATCATCCTTTACTGGTTGTTTTGGTGACTAGTAAGTCAGGTGAGACTGGAGAGTAGTCATGATCTTGAAGAACATTTGCTGTGCAGTATTTAGCCAAACTTTGGTTGGTATGTAGATGAGTGCAGTTTTTACACAGAATTAGAACTTGTGAGATAAGCCTTGCTGGTGGGAGCTATTATTACAAGGCATTGCTCATTCCGTATAGCAGATGGACTTAACTGCTGGATGCATCTTAGCCATCTCTTTTAAACCCCACAGTCTCTGTATCTCTGAAATGAGGTAGATAAATGTGATAGGGGAACTGAAACATTTAGCTAAGTATTTGTACAAGTTAGAATAAAAAAAATTAATATGTAAAGTTTTATAAACACGTTTATGCAAATTCTAGCTTCCTCTATCTTATTTTATGGAACTGATCAGTAACCCTCTGGTAATCACTAACAATTAATGCAACTCTACCCTCTTCACTTTTGTCTGGGCACAGTGCCAGGCATATTATTAAGATATAAAAGTTTCTCCCATTTTGCTAGCTCTTGCCAAGGTGTTACTGACCTCTTCTTTTCTTCTGATGATCTTGGCATTACTTCTCCAACTTCTATGCACGAAATGGCTTTTTCTCAACTGTAAAATGCAAAGAGCACATCTATACTAAGTAGCCTGGTGATGAAAAAATTGGATGTCTTCAATGTTGTTAATCACTAAATTAACTTCTAGCACTCATTTTAGTGCTGCAGACACACTCTTAACTGAGATTCCCTTGGCCCAGATTGGATTCAGCACCAGCAAAAGATGAACTAAGTGTCCTTGTGCTGCTTCTGCATACTCAGCTCTACCTTGGACAGTCTCCTTTGAAGATTTGATGCATCTGTTTTGCATACCAAACTGGTCAGGCCCTGTTGAAAGAACTGCATTACTGATAAAGCACAGTGTTTAGTCTGAATGAAGTTACATCACTTCAAATATATGGTGCTTTTGTTTTGCAGGGATAAAGATGCCCTGTATGTTCTCAATGTAAAATATAAAAATGTTTGTGATTGTGCTGGTCTATTTTGGATTCAAACAGATGTAATTAAGATTCTACAAAAACTGTGAACAGGTCCTCAAAGAGTAGTTTGTTTTGCTGCTATTCATGATTATCGTTTTTCTATTACCTTGTATCAAAGAAAAGGTAACTTGCTTCTGTATCTCTGCCTCTAAATTTGCAGAAAGAACTCTAATTTGCATGCACTTTAAAAAAGACTGTTTTATCTCTGAAAAGGTTTTAATCATATTTTTCTGTGCTAGAGATTAAGTAATTTTTATAAGGGTTTTTATACTGGCACCAATGAGCTGTTTCTTGCAAGTTAGATATTACAATTTTTTGAGAAATGTGCTGATTAATTTGATAACTTTTCTTTCCTTGCTACAACAGAATCTTGAGACTCATTAGTTTGTGAGCTTCATTGGTAACACGAAAATGAGAGATTTCTTGTCACTTTTGGACAGAACATAAAGTACATAGGGAGAAAGATGTGGAAATAATAGGATGTAGGGAAAACAGACCTGCAGCAGGACTTCTGGAACAGATAACTATTGATTTCATGGTCTTTCATAAGGAAAGGTAAATGTCACAGAACTGTGAAAAGAGACTGTTTCCACAAAAATACCTAAGATATTTGAAATCATAATTTTTAAGGTGAAATCCTTGGCTCCAGTGAAGCCAATAATGAACTTCTCACTGAAGGTCATTTCTCATCCTTTGCCTCTTTTTGTACTCATCTTTCTTCCTTAGGCCTTAATGTCTCTTCCTATTTTCTATCTCAGGACAGGTTAACAGTGAAACAGAAACAGTGTATATAGTTTTAAACAATAAGCATCAGCAGAACTCTTGTTTCCCCACTTTGAATTGTTTCATTGAGTGAATTTATTTATTCAAAGCCACTAGTTCTTCTGACTCAGACTGAGAAGTTGTCTTATGTTTAAAATCAGATGGCATATGTATTTTAAACATAAGACAAAAGCCACTGAGTCAGAAGAACTAGTCACTTATTTGGCTTTGAATAAATAAATTCACTCAATAAAACAATTCAAAGTGGGGAAACAAAGTGGAGAAACAAGTGCTGATGCTTATTGTTTAGAAATTTCATTTGGGAACATTATAAAGTTTCAGACTACCCAACTGAAGGACAGAAATACCACCCACGACAAAATACTCAATATTTAAGAGTATTGTGAATGCTCACATTAGTAAGTATCAGAAAACCAAATGTTTTCACTGACTAAACCCCTCTTTCCCCATCTTTGTTTTGTACTTGTCTTCTTCCATGCAGCAGCACTTTGCATACCTATTCATAATTACACATATGATGTGCACTTGTGTAAAATGATATCAGGATATGTATTTGCTTCCTTCTAACCCCCTTAACTGAACTTTGTCTTTCCTTCACATGTGGAGGGAACCCACATTCCTTCAGGTGTGACTACATTGTGTGTAGCCTCTCCCACAGGCCTTTCTAATGTCTTTACCTGAACACCATGTGAAGAGGTAGCCACTCATGTCATGCTAATCCACTAAGACAGTTTTCCCTCTGTGCTTTATCATGTTCTCTGCCGAGCTGTTCTCTTGGTGTGTAACTTGTAGCCACTCAGGAGAAAAGTAGGAAGCCCCCAGCTGCTGCTAGTTTCATCACTTACTGTGAACCAGTACTGGAAAAATGATCTCTGATTGCTATGCTACAAGAGCACTATAAATATTTGTACAGCATCCCTATATAGGTCATTTTGGGAGCTCATCTGCATACAGCTGTGTCTGAAGCAAAGTACTAATGAAGCTAAAGAAGGAGACAAGCAAGAGTACCAAATGCTAGCACAACTTCCTTTCTAAAACAAATTATATTTGTGAAGATCTAGTTGCTTAACAAACACATTTGAATACACAAAATGTGGCCACAATTTATTAAGATCTCTAGAAAGGATTTGGTAAAAACTTGGCTCTGATCAATGAGGCAGGAAAACTAGTGGCAAAGACATAGAAAGGCCAAGGCACTTAGCAGCTTTTATGGATTGGGTTTGTCCTGTAGTCTCCCAGGTCTCTGAGGGAAAGCATGAGCTGTAGTAGAGAGTATTTAAACCAGTTGGATATGCAGAAGCTTACGGCACTAAATGGGATGAATCAAAAAGTGATAAGAGAGCTGATGCTACTGAAAAGTCAGTCATTTTCAGAAAGTCAATGGGAAAGTTTCCTAATGACCAGAAAAAAAAGCAAGCACTGTACCCATGTTCAAAAAGGAGATCGAGAAGAGAACTACCAGGCAGTTTGACAAATGTGGCCAGTACCCTTCCTGGGAAAGTTACAGAGCAAGTCCTCTTAGAAGCCATGTCCAAGCAGACAAAAGACAGGAAGGTTATTAGAAACAGACAGCATGTGTTTAACCCCAGGCAAATCACTCCATCAGGCTTTCAGCATGATCAACTATAACATCCTTGTAGCCAAATTAAGGAGACCTGTACAGTGGATGAAAAACAGACTGAACTATTGGGCTCAAACCAGCTGTGGTGATTTACAGCACGTCAAACTGCTGGCGTGTTACTATTTATTTGTATCTTTCTGTCTAATGGTATGTGATGTCTCTGCTTCTGATGTGAGCAAGGCATGGAATACATTCTCTGCAAATCTCAGCTGGGAGAACACTAGATACACTAAAGAGCAGGGCCCCTCTGCTCCATCCAGGTGGGAGAATGAGCTGGCAGGAACGTCTTGAAGTTGAAGAACGGCAAGCAGAGAGTCCTTCTTCTAGGAAGGAGCAACTCTGTGCACCACGACAGATTGTCCCAAAAGCAGCTTTGCAGCAAACATCCAGGTGAAATACATTCCAGCAGTATGTGGTTGTGATGAAGAATGCCAGAGGCAGACTGACCTCTGCTACCTCAAGTGTGGCTGGAAGGTTGGAGAAGGTTATTCTTCTCAGTACATTCAGCAATTGTGAAACTGCATTACGAGTACAGTGTCCAGTTTGGGGCTGATCGGTCCTGGAATAACACTGATATGGTGGAGACAGTCATCACGATGGTAGTCTGGTACTGAAACACAGACCGAGAGAAGCTGTAAAATCTCAATCCACAGGGACATTCCAAACTCTGCTGATCAGGGCACAGAGCAATCCAACCTCACTGACTCTACTCTGAAGGGGTTGCTCGGAGGGGGTGTCCTCCAGACGCATCTTCCAGTCCCTCTTACTTTGCTTCGGGCCAGTGGGGCTCCTTCCAGCTTTAGCTGCTCGCGAGCACATCCTTGGCCGCGGAGGGAAGGCGAGCGGGAGGCAGCACCCGCGGGGATGGCCGCGGCTCCCCGCTCGGTCCCTCAAGATGCGGTGGGCGCGCGGGGCGGGGGCGGCGGTGCCTTTAAAGGCCGGGGCG
>VZRH01000397.1:968534-1009489 GCA_013397555.1 Urocynchramus pylzowi | reverse complement strand
CTGCTAATTTTGACACCTCTTTCTTTTAGTCTTCTGTCTCCCTGTTTTTTATATCCCGAGTAGGGTGGAGAATCAATAATTTGGATATAGGTATAATAGGAAGTTCTACCTTTGATCTCTTCAGAATTCTGAAAAAAAGGGTATCTGGATAAATGTTGTTGTATTAGATTATTTTCTAAAGAATAGAACAATCTATGACTGAATACTTGTATAAGCCTTTAAAAAATGATTATTTAAATATTTTTTACACGCACCTTGTTATAAGCCTTGGTCTTGAAAATGCTTAAGCACTGAGAAACATCATAGCTACAAGTGCACTTCCAGGGTTGCTGATACATCTTATTTTATCTAATTTTTATTGCATCATGCATTATTTTAATCTTATTACATTTTCTCTTTGCAGACATCCTGAACTTGATACAAGCCGCCATCCCAGACAACCAGGTAAGCCTCCAGATCCAGGACCACCAGGTTTAAGTAAAAGCAGAACAGTAGATGTGCTGAAGACAGAACAACGGGCACCTGGACGCAGCCCTTCTACTCTCAGTCTACGGGAATCAAAGTCCAGGACTGATTTTAAAGAAGATCAGAAGCCAAGTATGATGCCCAGTTTTCTCTCAGAAGCCAATCCATTGAGTGCAGTCACTTCAGTTGTGAACAAATTCAATCCTTTTGATTTGATATCGGATTCAGATACAACTCATGACGAAGCCAGTAGGAAACAAAAAGTTGCCCCAAAAGAGCAAGGGAAGCCTGAGGAGCAGAGGAGTCCTGCGAAACATCCAACTCAACAACAGTCTCCAAAGCCAGCTGTTCAACAACAAGGACCTGTCAGACCTACTGTCCAACAAACTGAGTCTTCCAAGCCAGTGCCTCAGCAGCAGCAGCCTGGGGGACCAAAGCAAGTTCAGAAACCAGGCCATGGCCAACCAGCAGATGCTAAGCAAGAGCAAGCGAAACAACCACCCCAGCCGAGAGGAGCACAAAAATCTCAGCCACAACCGTCAGAACCAACGAAACCTGTTCAACAACAAACTTCTGCAAAACCTTCATCAGGCCCAACAAAACCATCCCCACAGCAACCAGACAGCACTAAAGCAATGTCCCAAACAGCACCTCCCACAAAACCATCACCACAGCAGCCAGGACCTGCGAAACAACCATCGCAGCAGCCTGCACGGCAAGGAGGTCCTGTAAAGCCATCTCCCCAGCAGACAGGGCCTCCAAAACAGCCTTCTCAGCAACCTGGACCTGAAAAGCCATCTGCTCAGCAAACAGGACCTGCAAAACAACCACCTCAGCCTGGATCTGGGAAGCCACCTCCACAGCAAACAGGGCTTGTAAAACAAGTGCCACCCCAGGCAGGGCCTACAAAACCACCTTCTCAGACTGCAGGGCCCACGAAAGCCCTGGCACAACAAGCAGGACCTACAAAACCACCTAGCCAGCAACCTGGGCCTGAAAAACCCCCACAGCAAATACAAGCTGGTGCAAGTCAACCCACTGAGTCTGCCCCAAAGAAAACTTTCTGCCCTCTTTGTACAACCACTGAGCTGCTGCTGCACACTCCTGAAAAGGCCAACTACAACACATGCACCCAGTGTCACACTGTAGTCTGCAGCCTGTGTGGGTTCAATCCTAATCCTCATATCACAGAGGTGAGTAATTTTCAAACTGATGTTCACTAAGAATTCAGTTTGCCTTTTTTATGTTGAAACATTAGATGTACTACATATACCATTGTGATAATTTAACAAGTTCGGTAAAAAACTAATGCTATTTCACATAACTGCTTATGAGTAGAACAGTGTGAAACTGGAGCAAAAAAAAAAAGAAGGTAGTGGTTCTCTGCTCGTATATACTTAGAAATATGTTTTCATCTCTTCATATAAAAAGAGGAGAAACCCTAGTGTGACTTTTGTCTCATTTTGGTTGTTTTTAATCACCTGCTGTCTGTGTTTATAATCTGACCACAATACTCATGTGCAAATACATTTATAGATAAATAAACTTTTCTGCTATAAGAACTAACCCAAAAAAAAAAAAAAAAAGTCTTCATAGCTCCAGTGTTTGGCTTAGGAAAGGATGTGGGGTGGGTTTGCTTTACAACTGTGTCAGTGTTCAGTTGTGTTAGTTGAGTCATGAGTTTGACTTGGTGCTACATGGGTTACTTCATTCTTGTGGGATGTTAAGATCTCTGGGGATTATTTCTAACATTGATTACCATTCTTGCTGTAATTCTATAACACAAAAATGTAATAGAAAGCAATATTAGGATTTCAAATTAATTCATTTTATCCTCATATTTGTGGTAGCTTGATTTATTGCTTATACATGTCCTTTATTGCTCTGCATGGGAATAAGGGTTCATGTGACTGTTTGCTCAGCTTCTTGTACATCCTGATATGCTACTTTTAACTTTGCAAAGTAATTGGAGTTTGTTTTCAGTACCAACACTTTTATCAATTCAAGCAAAGTAGACCTGGCACCAAAGGCTAACTGATGATAATCAGAGGGGATATTTGAAAAACTTTTTTTTTGTCTTGCTGTGGTATTAATTTAGCTGATCAGAGAAGCACACAGGAAGAAGTACAGACTACTACTGTATTTTGAACCTGATAAATACTACTTTATATTTAAAATTGAATCAAAGATTTTCTGAAGCTGGAAAGGTGCTCTGGATATGGTGTAGCCTAAACTTCTGCTCAAAGTAGTGTCACCTAAAGCAGCTTTAGCCAGTGCTGAATATCTTTAAGGATGGAGACCTGACACCCTTTCTGGGCACCCTGTGTACTCAGTACCACAATGATTTAAGGACATTGCTAGCTGCTGGTTTTCTTTCCAACAAACATGTTTATTTGTGTCTACCTGACTTCTTGCATCCAACAATAGGATCTCTTGTGGGTTTTTTTTTTGTTAAAATTGCAAATTTAAGCCAAAAAGACTAATAACAGTAACCACTGGTAGCACTTTGCTTGGTTTAGGAGTGTAATGTCTTCTTTGAGTTTAGGGAAATTGAGGATTGAGATAACTGGCACTGGAGCGTGGACTGGAAAAGGAGTGACTGAACATCTGCGTGCAGAAACTTCAGAGCATCTGCAACTAACCAGGCATCGATATTTCAGGGTCTACATGAGGAAAGGTCATTGTGGACTGTTAGTGTAAACACTTATATATATATATATAACAGGCAAGAAATGTGATGTATTGATATTAAATTCAACAAGGAAATTTTATTGCAAACCCTTTGCCTTCAAATTCTGCCAATGTTTTTAGGCCAGAACTTCTTACATTTATTTGTGAGTGCTGAGTTGTTCATGTCTGTAGTTTGCTCTTGGAGTCTCTTGAAGCCCCAAGTTGGTCTTTCTTTAAAAGCTCCAGATTTCCTATGGAATTGGTCAACAATTTTGGTGTGTTCAAATGAAATAGGTTTTGAGAGAGAGTTTATGTAAGAAGATTTCCAAGTATTTGGAAATTCTGTGAATATCTGCTAGTTTTTGAAGTGGGTACTCAGTAAGTGTGAAATTCAGGACTTTTAGACAATAAATACAGCTGCATTTAAGACTAACTGATTGCATACATATGTAAAAGCAAATTTGAATTTCATATTAACCATTGAAATAAACACAGGATATGCATTTATTTCATGATAAAAATCATTTCAGAAAATGAAGGTATTGGACATCTAATTTATTCAGCTATTAGTTCCAATCTCCTGACTCCCACTCAGGCTTTTCTCATTTGTTCAGCATTGCACCACCAGCTGTCTTGCTGAAACTTCATTGTGGGTGTCCTGCTCCAGTCTGCCATTGAAGTGCAACAAAAATCATACCTGACTTTATTACTGAACATTGGGATCAAAGTTAATAGAACCTGCTCTGGCAGGGACAAAAAATTCACTTATTTCAGCTGCCAAGATTCTCACTTGAGTTATTATCAAATTTTCCTTCTACTTTCTGTTTCCTTTAAGTATTTAACTTATTAATAAAAGTTTCTCATTCCTTTTTTACAGTACTTTACCCACTTCTTCCCAACTATCAGGAAGATCATGGTTTGTGACTTGGCTGTCAGTTTTCTTGCTTATGGTGCAATTTTTTTAGTTTTCACTTCTTGTGTTTCAACTTCTCCTGAAGAATTATTGACCAAAATTCTGTGTCTTACCCATGCACCTACTGACTTTACTGTTTTACTTTAGCATTCCCTGCTATTTTTTTGGTCATGTTTCATGATTCTGGAATCCTACAGTGTGCTTTACTCATGTTCTGTATAGCTACTCATTTTACTGCTTCTGTTAAACAAATTACTTATGGAGAAGCAATAATTTACATTTGGATGTGGGGAGTGGAAGGCATTTATTTAGAAAAACATTCGACTTTTGTTCTCTAAAATTTTCCTTTTGTGCAGCTGCTGGAATTGCTTTCCTTAGACAGTCTCCTTACTAATTTCTTACAAGGTATCTCAGTCTCCAAAACTAATCAAGTGAATAACTTTTCCAATATAGATCTTTCTAAATTTCTGTGTTCTATATTCCTAGCTGATCCTGAAAAGAATTTTACAAGCTTTAAAAACTGGCTTAGAAACTAGATTGCATACATTGTAAAGCCATTATAAAATGCAGATACAAAAAATTAATTCATTTTATTAATTTAAACTTCTATTTAAAATTCAGTAGTACATGCACTCTGTCTGTTTTAACTCACTAGAGAGAACTCTGTAACTAAGAGCAGAAAGTGATACCTGTATTGCCACAAGGTCAGATCCCTTGAACTGTTTCTCTGAGCCATCTGACATTGCAGTCCTCTTGGGGAAGAAGGATGGTTGGTGTCTTGCTTTTGTACAGCAGTCTGGAGAGAAAACACATCATACATAAGTGTTCAATAACATATGTCTCTCTAATCTGTCTAGGTATTCATACTCCACTCATCACCATGGCACATGACTGCCTAGCAACAGTTGCGTAAAGTAATGGAAAAAATTATATAAGCAGGTTTGAGGACTGGTGCTCTATTCCATTTGCCTTTCATGTACATCAGAACCTTGTAGGAAGTGTATCTTTTACTACGTGGTGACTTATTTTTCTAATTTTTTTACCATTTTATTTTATGGAACCCACTCCCATGAGCCATTAGCAACAGAAAGCAGCACTTCCCAAAAAAAGATTCAGCCCATTAGAGCATTTAAATAGGAGTAGGCTTTCTGAAAATGAACAAAGGTGTCTTGAGGAAAAAAGGCAAAAAGCATGAACTGCTGCAGTTAAATCTAAATGATTAGCACATGTGCTCAATAACTGGAGTAAATTTTCATTCCCTGTGAACTAGTTATTGGAAGATACATGCAACCCAGACTGAGCAAGGGTTTAAAGGGTAATAACAAAGCCATTACATTCTTTATGATGGTCATCTGTAAAGCTGATGATCAAGTAGAGTGTTAGAGCTGTTAATGTGGGACACTTGGCTGTGTGTAGGCTCTGCTCCTGGAGCCCACCTAGAATGTGTATCTGTGCAGTTGTGGATGCCTGTCTTCTAGAGGGATTTTGAGGAGTGTTGCCCTGGTCTTTTGAGATTTTCTAAGCTTTCTGATGCTTACTTTTTTGTAATGGAGTTTCTTACACACTTTTATGTAAATAATGATTGTTTGCATTCTTCTGTGTAGGAGGAGAATTTTGATGGACTGTTAGTCTGACCAGTGTGGTTGGAAAGGTGGCAATGCCATCCTCCAATCCACTGTCACTTTTGGAATTCTATAGATGTTGAGGTCTGAAAAATAAAGTGGTCTTTTCCTGTTCCTGTTCAGATGCTGGAACATCGTGTGTGAGTGTGTTATTCTTATGTCACAGTGCAACAGAGGAGGGATTATTCTACATGAATTTTATACACATTAGATCATATTTCATCCATTGTTTTGGTGTTCTTTAAAAATACCATTTGAAATTAACCTTGAGGCCAGGTATAATTTTATACATAGATACTTTATGAAAATAGTACATTCAAATAATGTGAAGCTGTGTATTGATACAGGATTTGTTTACTTGCCAAAAGTTCTTCTGGGTGGAGATAAAGTGAATTCTTAAAAATATTTTATTGTTTCTGATTTTTTTTTCAAACAATGTGTCTGTACCAAAGCTGACTTATTCCTAATGGAAAAAAGAGGAGGGATAAAAATTCCAATATGAGGAATCAGAAACCTCAAACTGTTGACTATCTCAAAGTGGAGTGTATGGTTTCTGATCAAGTAGAAATTTTTACTGGATTGAAAATTTATTTTTCAATTCAACATGAAAATTTTTTAAGTCAGTCTGAAATAATTTCTTTTTTGGTATTGTAAATTTTGGTGGGGGAGGGCATGTCTATTTTTTTAACTTTTTTTTTATAGGATAGAAATTTTCCATACCAATTGTACTACATGTTATTGCCTTGATTTTTTTTTTCTGCCTCTATATTTACAATCATATCACAAGATTTGATTTGAAAATATAATATTTTAGTTCAAACCTTTGTTTTTGGCATTTGTATTTTTTTTTATTAAAATCCTGCAGCTCTAAATCCCCTAAACATACTTGGGCATGAAGTAGGATCAGTAACTAAACAGAATGTAAACAGTCAGAAAGGCATTAATTTTTGTTTGTCATTTTCATTATTATTAGGTTGTATAGGGAGAACAATATATAATAATTTAAAATAAGGAAAATGACTATAATTCTCGTGGTGAATCCAGGTAAGTTTTGCTTATACTTACAATAAAATTAATAGAAATTACTCCATTAAATCTTTGTTGATTGCATGACAGTAAAGGAAGCTGTTGTTTGAAGTATTCCCTGTGGTTTGCAGTCTAGACCCTGATGTGTTGTAGTAGTACATGGGAACCAAAATGCAACTTGGTCTGGAAGTGATATATAAACAAGAATAAAAGTGCCATCACTGTGTGTAGTGACATGCAATAAAGTCTTAAGTTCTTTAATATCAGGGAAAATAGCTTTGAATCTGTACACCCTATGTGAACTTGGTGGGGCAGATATAAGGGTTATATAAGTAAAGCAGAAAAAGCTAGGAAAAAATCAAGGCCCTAAATCTAATTATCAGCTGTTATAATCATCATAAGTTGAATAGAAATGAGTTTAAACAAACTCCAGCAAATCCCAAGACTTTTAAAATTTTTTTCAAAGTAGTTATTTAAATACCAGCTCTTAACTGTGCTGAAGTAAAGTGAGAAGAGTTGTGTAAAACTGATGGACTTTAGTCTGGGTTCAAATTGATTAGAGAGCAGATGCAAACAAGACTTGTTTAGTTGCAATTTAAAAGCCATAAAAGTGTGAAATATTTTCTTTAGTACAAAGAGTGCTTGGGAGTTCCAGTGTTACTAACACTGCAATTTCTATGCAAATGGGGATTATTCACAATTTTTGTGATGAAGTTAGCATAGGTCCTATCGTTCTGCCCCTAGCCACAACTGCCACACAGACATTTGGGAAAATAAAAAAGATCCTCAAGGAGAGGGGTTATGGAAGTACAGGATACTGTTTCTCTCCATGGAATATTCTTAAACAAACTCCCACATTGTTTCTGTCTTAGAGGAAGGCTGTGTGCCTACAGTTCTGCTTTACTTTAAGGATTAGATGCAGAAATAGCAGTGATGCCCTGTGGTTTTTTTCCTTTTTTTTTTTTTTTTTTCTCTCTTTATATAAGGAGCAGAACATAGAGGCAAAACCCCTCTGTATGGGGAATAGTGTCCCAATAATTTAATTGAGCAATATTCTACAATATGTTGGAGTGTTTTCTCATTAGTCCAGAAAGCTGGCCTGTACAGTTTTTAACACAAGTAAATAATAAATTAATCTGCATAGCTAAAGATGTCAACTGCAGTCAGCCATCTGTGCCAGTATTGCTGTTGCTCAGCAACTGTAATTTACTACTATGTGAGGCCATGTGATGTGGGATGGTGTTTGCTGGGCAGCCACTGGGCAGGCAGCATGGCCCAGCCCTGCTCTCACCAGACAGCTTAATCCTTTTCATGATTTGCTTAGTGCAGCACAGATGAACTTTGTTAACCTTTTCTTTGCCACTTTCTTGATTTGCAGTTAGAATTTTTGTCAGTCATTCATGTGTTTCTGGCATATGAAATCTCAGTGCAGTTGATGAAAGCAATGAGCATTTGTTGCATTACTGCATGATGCAGTGCACTGAGCTGTGTTTAGAAGTCTTTTTCCTTGCTCTGTGTATGAGGCAGCTTAATCATATCCTTGGCTATAAAAAACTAGTTTTTAGATATCCTGAGATACTGACATTAAAAAAAATTCAAAAGGTTATGTTCATTATTTTGCTTTATGATTCTAATTATGTAAAGTATAAAATAATAGTTCCCCAAACATTCATAATTCATATGCAAACTATAGATTTTTGTATTGGTAATTTAAGTAGAGTAGTGGAGTATGTTTTAAGATTGTGATAACTGCATAATATAATTAATTCTGTAGTGTTTAGTAGCTTTAGAACTGCTAAATAACATTTAAAAATGGTTTTTCAACATGTCTATTTAAAAAGTTTGCAGCAGCATTTGTTTAGCATCAAGCTACAGAGCTTGTAACCATTGCTGTGGTTTGTGGAATGGCTACCCATGGACCATGCTGCTGAATAGAATCTAGTGTCATGTTTGTGAGCATCTTGAGTCAGTGTTCCCTGGCAAACTCATCATATACCTGAAAGGAAGGTAAATATGTATTTTGTAGTGATAATGTGTTTGCCTGAAATAAGGATCTGTTGCATACTGTGTACAATTGTTAAATGTTTGGTTTGGTGTAATTACTTTGAACAGCTGAGAACTTATTCATAAAAGAATGGTGTAGAAGAAAACACTTTGTCTCCAGTATTGCACAAGCTTCTTTAGAAGACATTTTAACTTGTATGTTGATGTACCAATTGAATTTGGTTTGTGATGCTTGGGGTTTTTTTGTTCATAACAGGATTTTCTGATTTAGTTTCTTGTCTCAGAGTATTCTACCACACTGCACAAAGCTGCATAAAATCATGTGCTTGGGCACTTTATTTTTCATGTTTCTCTCATCAGCTTGGCAAAAATGTCTTCTAAGAGCCAAATCTGGATTCGTCACTGCTCTTTAAAATTGTCAGGGACCAAATAAGGTACTGTGTTTTCAAACTAGAAACTGACTTTGTCAATAAAGCTTTGGAGCTGAGCAGTGTCAGCAAAGTCCACATACCTGTGGTAATGTGAAGGGATGTTAATATTTTATGTATATTTTAAGTTCCTTTTTATAGCAGCAAATGACTGTTCTAAATGAGAATGAGACCCATTCACTTGGAGTGCAGCTCTGCTCTGCAAAAGGACTGTTAGCATGGCTTCTGAGAGCCACATTCATATTGTGTGCCAGTAATTTTTATATGAAATATGTTCAATCTGCAAGTCAAAATTTATTTCTCGTGTACTTCTGGAGTCATAGAATCAAGATAGATTCTTTTCCTCCCCTACATCATCTGCAGGGATAGAAATTAAGCATGCCAGGCAATGCACTTGCTGACAGCTTTCAGGTTGCTTTTGATGGGTCTGTGTTGTTAGAACAAATCTCAACCATTTTTGAAGAAAGGAATAGACAGTGGATTGCCTTCAACTGTGTTGGCTTTGTTTGGGATAGGGAGAAGGAGTGAACTATAGTTGCTATTTGTTACTGGTGTCAACTGTTGACTTGCCTTTCTTTATGCACTCAAAATCTATGAAATGTAGTGTTATAATTTTCTTCAAAGTAATTATCTATGGATGTTGTTAGTAAAATACTGAATAAATTCATTTGGTGCTTCAAACTAGAAGAGTTGATGCTATGGTTGATGAATATATAAAATACATTTTAATTACTTTTTTGTTGATCTAAGGGCATATAGTTTCTACAACAGTTAGAAAACAAAGCAGCAATTTTCTTTGCTCAGGAGTTGAAATCTCAACAAAAATGCTGCATGAAATCTCTAAAGTTTACTGTCCTAATTATGGCACTTATTGGCATGGGTCTCACAATGAGGAAAATCACTTACAGATTTCTTCTAGAAATAAGACCCAGCTCCCACCCCTTTATATTGGTGTAAAAACCAGACAGCTTGGGTTTCTCAGCATCAAAGAGGAATCTCTGTCACAGACAGGAACAACAAAAGCTCACAAGTTCCTCTGGAAAGTTTTGCTTTTTAATCCCACATAATGGCATCAGAAATGTGGAGAAAGAAACTAAGAGGTCACAGCACCTTTAAGGATAGAGAAACATTTGTATTTTAGGTATTTGCAGCAGCACTAAGTTTTACTTCATCTGTAATAGTTCGTAAGAGCATCTGTATTTAAAGGAAGCCTGTTCCTGTCAAAATTTATGGAAAATCTCTGTAATTCTGGTAGAATAAACAGGCAAGTGTTAGATAGAAAACTATATCACATTGCACATTTCATTTTGAACTCCTGCTGTTCCAATCACAGGACTATAGTTTGTGCAGTTTTGTATTTGTTTGAAGATGTGTGTAACCTGTAATGACTTGAGCGTTTTGGCACTTAATTCCTCCCACTAAAATGCATGGGAGGAATTTTATGTTTAAACCAGAAAGATGTAAAAAATAATACAGTGAACTGAAACTTTGTACATTTTCCATTTTTAAGTTCAGCTGTAGGAGTTGCAAATTCGGTTTTGGTTTTGGAGGCTTCAGTTTCATACCAAGAATGCACATACGTGCATATATGTATATAATTTTTTTTTAATAATAATAAGGAAAAAGTTAGTGGCTGAGGGTTAAGGTTTTGTCTTCTGCACGAGGTTGTTTTGAAATCTGTAGCACAAAAGTAATGGTTGTTTGGACTCCAAGTCGGTAGCAGAATCAGACTGGACAAGCTGCAGGTTGAAGACAAACCTAAATGCTTATAAATACAATTGGAATCTGGACGCCTTAAATGTAAGAATTATACAAACTACTCATTTTATAACCCCATCAACTCTACATCCACTTCATTTGAGGCCTTAAAGGTGTCATAGTGAGTTAAATTTAGATTTCCTGGAAGCTGAATGAGAGCAGGTAGGCACCTGCTATTGCCATGGTGTAAAAAGAAGCAGAAGCAGTGAATCCCTACAGAAAGCACGTTTTCCAAATATCTGTAGGAATCCTCTGGGTAGGGGGAAAAGCCATTCCTTTTTTAGGTCAAATAAAAAACTCCTCACAGGATCTTGTCTTTCTCCACTGTAGAGCAGAGCCTACCTCTCTAATATAAGAAATCATAGTTACTTTGCCAAAGCCAGATAACTGTGACAGCCTGGTCTTTGATTACACTTAAGCCCTAGAAAACCCTTAAGAATTCATCCAGAAATGGTATTATTATGCATCTAATTAAATTATGTTACTAATATCTAAAATCAGCTAGGGGAAGTGATCATTAAGCAAACAAAATGGGAGTTAAGCTAAATGTAATCCTTGCTCAAGTCCTCGGCACAGGTCTGAACTTAATTCCTTTTATAATTCAAAGCAGAGTTTAAACATGTGTTCCAGGTTTTTTTCAGTTGCTTTCACTTCTTAACATTCATTTGTCGTATGGTTTGCAGGTAGAACAGAGAACTGTTTAAACAATCTAAAAAAATTGCACTGAAAATGGAAGATAAGTGCAGCCTTATTATGAATGGAACTTTACAGCTGAGGCCAAAATTTGTCATTGCTTTCTGAAGCTGTTAGTGAACTTATATTCCAGAGTGTGTGTGTGTACCATGTTTATCAGAACAATTGAAATAAGTGTGTTTTAGGGAGCTGCATCCAACACTTAATTTTGCTGCTGCAAAAATACAAGGCTGGCAAGGCACACCAAAGTAATGAATTCATTGCCTCAGTCCATGATATCAGAGCTCCTTTCTTCCAGTGAGCTCCGATATTACGCAGACAAATCTTCTTTGCATGTAATGCCTCTAGATTTGTTCCATGGTGTATAGCAGAGATTTCATAGCATCACAGAATCATTTATGTTGTAAAAGATCTCTAAGACCATTGAGACCTGAGTGAGAAACAGCATCCAGGAATCTTCACCCTTAAAGGAAAAGAGACTTATGTTGTGTGTTCTCCTACTTGCTGTTCCCTCTGTTGCAGTGGTGCGTGCAAACGCTGTAGCTGGAACCCTGAGTTTCACACAAAGACTAAAGAATAGGAGAAGAGCTAAAGGTGACCTGCTTAAATATCTTCTTGCAGGTGGAGGCCCATGAGACTCTGTACCATATTGAATGGCATTTTTGCTGCCTATAATGTTTCTGATAGTGATGGAAAGTGTGGAAAGTAGCACGTGACCACATGTTTAGGCAATTTGATACTTTCTGAGATGGTGAAGCTGGGCTTTTTCTGTCTTATCAGAAATATGGTTTGCCTCTCATGTAATGCTGCTTGGGAATGATAAAAATATGTTTTTAAAGTTGTGAGGTGCTATAATTAATGAGAAAAAAATGAGTAAATATATTATTTGCATTATTCCTTCTCCTCTGTGTTACAAGAGGGGCTCTTTATAAACAGTAATTACCCTAGAAACTTCTAATAACAAAGGAGTTTTGGGAAACGTAATTATGGCTCTTGAAATACCATCAGGGCTCAGGCAAAGCTCATCACTGAGTTTAGATGAACACTTGCCCCCTGAAATTTGTGGTAATTCATAAATCTATGTTATACCATTATACATCTCTATGGCGAATTCATTGGATACATATGTACTGCCAATACCTGTGCTCTGTAATTTAAAGCATTACCAAAAGCATAAGCTGCATTAAGAGCTTGATAGATGTATGCTTAAAGATAATTATGCATTTACTGTGTTTTAATAATTCTGATTATTGTTTTCTGTCAGCAGACTTGATGTGTTAAACTATTTTAGCAGTATTTGTCATTATTCTGGCAAATCATTGCCGTAAATGAATCACTGGGTCCCATGAAATTCCAATGAATTTTTTTTTCATTCTGATGGGTTTTTATCCTCCAGTATTCAGCTGTGTGAACTGAATGTGAAGCCATTAGAATCATGGGCTCAGTGATAGCTTGACTCACAGCGATGTGGAGAAGAATGAAAATAATCAGCTGTGCATGTTAATTGCAAAACATTATTAGTGGTATTTCTCCCTTTTTACACAGAAGTTTAAAATATTGGAGCAAGTCCTATATTAGAATAACTTATTATTATGTTTATTTTATTAAAAAATAAACTTTGTCTCATCTTAATTATAATTGCCTTTTTTTTCAGATCAGCGAATGGCTCTGTTTAAACTGCCAGATGCAAAGAACATTAGGAGGTGACCTAGCACCAGGTCATGGTCCTGGGCCACAGCCACCTGTACCCAAACAGAAGACACCCATTCCATCTTCAACAGCTAAACCATCTCCCCAGCCACAGCCTGTTCAAAAGAAAGATGTAACTCCAAAACCTGATCCTTCACAGTCAGCAGATTTGAAAAAACCTCCTCCACAAAAAAAGCAAACACCCTTGCCTGGGTCTCCTCCTGTAAAATCCAAACAACCCCGTGCAGAACCCACTGACATCTCCCAGCAAATAGATGCCGCTCCAAAATCTGATCAGGTCAAGCCAACACAGGCTGAAGATAAGCAAAAACAACCCAGTGTACAGAAGCCTACAGCAGACTCTGTATCTACCTCTGTAGCACCAGAGCAGAAGCAGGATTTGGCAGGCCCCAGAACACCAACTCAACAAAAAGTGACAGACTCCCCAAAGCCTGATCTTGCAAAGCCATCCCAGGACATACATCCAGCTGGGGACAAACCAGATTCCAAACCTGTTCCACAAGTGTCCCGGCAGAAGTCAGATCCCAAGCTTGCATCTCAGCCTGGGGCTAGACCAGATGCTAAAGCTCAAAAGCCTGTTGAGCCAACACAAACAAAAGATGATCCTAAAAAGTTACCAACAAAACCAACCCCAAAACCTGATACAAAACCAGCTCCCAAGGGCCCACCAACAGGGGCAGGACCCAAGCCAGTGTCAGCACAGCCAGCACCTCAGCCCCAGCCACCTCAGAAAACTCCAGAGCAATCAAGGCGTTTCAGCCTTAACCTGGGAGGCATCACTGATGCCCCTAAGCCTCAGCCTACAACACCACAAGAAACAGTTACTGGGAAACTCTTTGGATTTGGAGCTTCATTCTTCAGCCAGGCCTCAAATTTAATTTCCACAGCAGGTCAGGCAGGGTCTCAGCCATCGGGCCCCCCTCCGCCTGGTCCTGCAGCGAAGCAGCCCCAGCCTCCAGCCCCGCAAGCAGCCCCCAAAGAGGCTGCTCAGGCTCAGCCTCTTCCAAAAGCTGTTCCTGTAAAGAAAGAAGCTAAGCCTCTTGCAACTGAAAAATCAGAGCCATCGAAAGTGGATAGTGTTTTAACTAAAGGATCTGATTTAGAAAAGAAACCTGATTTGGCTAAAGATAGCAAGCCACAGGCTGCTGAACCTAGGAAACCTGATGGGCTGTCGGAACCAGAGAAAGCTAGCCAACCTGAAATGTCTTGTCCCCTTTGTAAAACTGGACTAAATATTGGTTCTAAGGATCCCCCCAACTTTAATACCTGTACCGAGTGCAAGAAAGTTGTGTGCAATCTCTGTGGATTTAACCCAATGCCGCACATAGCTGAGGTAAGGTGATGGAGTCTATATTTACCCTGTATTCCTGCCTGCAGGTTCCCTGTGCTGTGGAGACATAAATAACTGGTTTTTAGCTATTGAATTGTTAAGAAATTTTTATTGAAATTTTATTGCATTTCATCATCTGAAGTCTTTTAAAATTAAGTATTTGTGTTGTATGAAACTTTGTCACTTGTCAGATAGTACTGATGAATTTTTGGCATATTGAAGGGGCCTGGTAGAGGTGGTTGCTAGGACTTTGAGACAAGGATGTGGTTATGAACTCCTTTGAAACTGGTGCTACTATGACACAGCAAACTACTGTACTTTCAGTATGTTATAAGCTTTTTCTTATACTTCAGCATTGTCTCCTAATGTGTGCTTCTTTAACCAGTGTCTCTGATTCAAAAAAACATTGAGTGAAGAAATGTGTTAATGCTTAGTTATTGCACTGCCCTCCTTTAATTACATTCCTAAATTTATTTCTCATTTTAATCTCATTCTGGCTCTGGAGTCTTTGCATATGCTGATGCATTCATTAGGGAGGTTGAAGTTTGAGTGATACCTGTGTGGTGAAAGATGTAATTTTTTGGCAAGAACAATACAAGGCTCACAAAGTTACTTCATTCATTAAAGACTGTCACTTTGAAAGTGCTTTTTCTGTGATTGCCTGAGACAGCTGCTCATATTTAAAAGAATTACACAACTTATTTTCAACAGTTTCCTCACATTACATGTTTTTATCTGCTTCCTTTCTCTGGGTAATTTTTTTTTTTTTTGACAAGGGGTTTGGAAACTATATAGTAGCTTAATGGAAAGATGGAAGCACATCTTATTTGCCCTATGAATTGGGCAAGTTTAATTCAAAAGAAGCAGACCAACTAAAAATACTTTTGCACAGTTGAAATGTTAAGTTGGTCTGTGCAGCACATGAGGACTGTGGCAGTTGGTGTTCTGCCTTTGAAATCTGAATGAATGAATGACTAATGACTCCCAGGGTTAAAAGGTATCACATCTCTGTCTTAAGGTGAGAATAAATGGGGGAAGAAATAGCATATTTCAGGGGAAATATTGCTTATGATGTTTGCATATACCTTTTTGTATTATTTTCTGGAACATACTATCATTTGAGAGATCTTTTTTCCTAATATAATAAGCACATTTTATCCAACACATGAATATGTTGTCTAATGTATTTGTGGTCATTTAGGTCAGAAAGAAATGTCTGACAATGCAGGAAGAAGATTGATCAGTGATTGAAAATTGGGATTCAGTTGATTTTTAACATTGTTTATGCACTGAACACCATCAAACACCCACACTTTGTCATTATGCATCTCTGGGAATACACACAAACACACACTTATATGGATTTAATTGTGAAAAATGCTTATGACTTTCTCCAGGGGCTCTCTAGCATGCATACACAGAGCACCATGGAAACAAGATGTGTCAATTCTGGTGAAACATTGCTCAAATGACAGCTCCTTGAGCCCCAGTGCATGACTTGTTTTCTTCAGCGTTGGCTTAGTTGTGATGGTGTGGGACTGCCTTGTGGTGTGCAGACACATTACCTTGATTTCTTCTGGTTAAGATGAAAAGGCTGATTCTCTGTTTCTGTTTTTCCACCACTGTTTTTTTTAGAAGATTCCCTCTGTTTCTTTTTTGCTCTTTAGAATATCCAGAGCTTGAAATATGAATTATTTTCCTTAGTCTGACTTCCTCATGCCTTTCTTTGTTTCTCTTTTGGCTCCTGCTTGCACATTCTTCTTCTTTGTACTACACATTTCCACTTCTGTCTGCATTTTCTGTCTTGCCTTCTTTTTTTCACTTAGTTTTGCTAGAAAGTAGCAATGTACTTTTCCTCACAATAGGAGGTGGTTTGCTTGGCTGAGAGCATCCTGACTTTCCTTTTCATAAATATTGGACAGAGAACAGGGAGCTCATATTTTCATCTCCCAATGTGCTGTGTAAATAATGTATTTATGGTCAGATAGCAATTCTGTCCCTGGATGCACAGTATATAGTATATACCTTTTACATGACAGAACCATGATGATGAGCAAATAGGTTATGCTCCTTTGCATACTCTTTTTTGTCCACCAAATTCTTCTAATGTGTTCAGTACTGTCTTGGAGGTTTTATTTACTTGTCTCTTTCTTTGAGAGTTAGGAAGGAGAAATAGAAATGCTTTTTAAATTTGTATTTCTGGTAGTTTTCTACCTAATTCTTTTATTCCTATACTGTGCATTCAGATAAAAAATGTAATTCCAGAAGCTATATGCTGTCTTGGCCCCAGAAGTGATTTTAGATGAACGAACATACTGCATCTTAAACATAATCTTAGTTTTTATTTGGGCCTGCATCTGTATCACAATTATTCTGACAGTTGCTTGTGTGTTGTCTACATTTTGTTCCCTCAGTAATGGCTGAAAATTAGTGGAGTTTTATTGACTGAGTGATGGCTGAACTCTTGTTGCTAACAAATCTTGTATTAGGCTACATGATAAGGATAAGTCCAGTGGAACAGGGAAACCAATGTTTCATTGTCAAATGCAGAGGAGCATCTAAACCCCATGGGCACTTCTACCTTAAGATTTCTCAGCAGGGAATTTTTTCCAGCCACTGTGCTGCTGTACTGCAGACAGGGCTGAGAATACTTTTAAGGGAAGAAAGTGCTTTCTTACAGTGGCAGTTGTTTGTTCTTGCCTGTATGTGACAGAAATAGCTATCAAAAAAGTCTTTAAGCTGCTGCAAACAGTCAGTCCTCTAATAACCCCTCTACTGCAGAAAATATAACTAGACTCTTACCTAGTCAAAATCAACAATATTATATTTACTTCAGTGAAATTGTTTTGATTTGTGCAAGCAGAGAATTAGTCCTGAATACATTTTCTTAAAATGAGCTGATTGTTCTTTTTCTCCCTGATTTGTTGCTACAACATTCAAACAGTTATTTACTTAAATGGTAATTTATCCATGATGCAAACAGCCACAAATGATTAAATAAATGACACTTGATAGATTTCAGAGACCCACAGGACCATGGGAGCCCTAGTGCATTAGCAGACTCCTTATTCTGCCATTTGCTCAATGGGGAGGAGAACTGTTTACCAGCTCTGTAATTAGCTTTCCTCCTCAGGTAGTTGGAAGCAGCTCTATTTTTAGTAACAAAGCACAAGCTCACAACTGCTGAAGCCAGAAATGAAATGTGTGGCAACAACCATTTTGTGCATTTAAAACTCAGTGAACTGTTCAGAATATTGAGCAGGAGTGGAGATGGTTGTCTATAATGTAATTAAATATGTTGAGGTCAGGAATGTAGAACCCGTGATAAATTAATGCAGTAATAAAATGAAAAAAAAAAAAAAAAGATGGTTTAAAAGCTAAACTAAGGAAAAATAAGATCATCCAGATTTTTAGATTCTATGTGGGCAGTATGAAGAATAACATCTTAATAGAATCCTGTTATGAACAGAAAGAGTTGAAAATGTGAAGTGTGTATATGTGAGCATGCTAATGGATTTCATCTAATAGAACCACCAGGAGAACAACAGAAGCACTTTTTAGTCTACTGATAGCTATAAAATTACCTGGAAAGACACTGGGAAGTAAAGAATGTTCCATGTGTGAATTAAATTACTGGGGCTACAGAAAGGAGAGAAAAGTTTTGAATGATGGTGAAGGACAGGGAGAACTGGGGAGAGGCAGAAGAGACATCTGATTTGGTAAGGATTTGTTGTTTGAAAAAGATATAATCTGTTAGAGATATGACCAGAATGCATAATATAAACAATTTTAGAGTGATATTTATTAATATGTTTATTATGGCACATGTATTCTGTATGAAATTATTTTACATTGGTGGATATGATGACAGGAATATATAAAGCTTGATGATTTCTGTCAAATCTATATTCTTATATATCTTTTTTTTTTTATAAATAGTTGTATAACTTGCCAAAAGAATTTACGTGTTTTTCTGATAAATCATTTTACCACTCCTACTTATTTGACTTAACTAAATAATTTTCTCTTGTTCCCACAGACTTTGGAGAGAAGGAAAAGAAAAAAATATAAATGATTTTTTTTTTTTAAGTCAGCACAGTGCCATTATTACACCCTATAACATAACCAGGTGAAAAATTGGTACCTTGCTCTTCCAGTATGAACTTCTAGAAGTAGCAGTAAATAGCATTTTGGAACTGATACAAGCCTCTCTGTGATGAAGGCAGTGATTTTATTGAGGGATGGTGTCATGTACCTGGATATATCTTGTGTTTTTCTACCTCCTCCCAAAATCCTGCAGAAAGGGTACTGGCATGGGTGAATGAGCACCCAGTGTAAATAATTCTGCTAGATTCTGGTTTTCCAAGACCTCACTGATATTTTAAATGGACTGAGGGCCTGAGCAAGTGTGCCCTTATACTCAAGCTTCAAAAGTAGGCTTTAAAAATAATTTTAAAAAAAGCCCAAACCTGAACTAACGAAATCTGCTATTAAATGCCCAAATGTGCCTTGGACTTCTTAAAACAGTGTGCAGCTACATTAAAAAGTAATAATCCATGTATTATTCTAATGAAAATCCCCAAAATAGTGTACTGCACCATCTGAGGTGGCACCCATTGCCTATCTTTAATTAATTAACAGCTCTGTACTGTCATGTATTTCCTGCTTAAAAAAGCTCAGACTTCTCTGCAAACTGGCAGGTTAAGTTCCTATAAGAAACTCTGTCTTCTCTCTTATGTTTGGTGATGAGCTCTTTTGGAAACAGATGGTGTCTGGGAAACACAGTGAAGAAGAATTTGCACTAAAGAGACAAAGAGAAAAACAATCACTCCTTTCAGTTACATAATTTATCTTCTCTGCTTCTTCCCTCTCCCTTTAAAGAACCTTTTAAAATTTTGATTGTAAGAAAGTGAGTGCTATTATTGTTTAATAAAGTAACTAAATAATACAGAACATAATAAGCTAACACAATGTACTCCCTAACATTTGTGGAAATTTTATCCATTAAATGATAATTCTTTATAATTGAGAAAATATTAAAACTACTGCTAATTATTACTTTGAAAGATAAAATCTGGCATTGAAAAACAGAGTGCATGCTAGATGATAAAAACCCCACTGTATTTCTTGACTGTCAGAATGAAATTAATTTCACTCATAATTAGGTATCTTACTTTTCTTTTTAACTTATTCAATATGCATGACAGACAAAAATATTGAAATGGAAATATTTTTCATAGCAGAATGACTCACCTCTTCCATTTTTCCTATAAAGCACATATATTGTGTATATACAGAATAGAAGGGCTAATATGGAATGACTCTTTGATGGATGATTTAGTCAAAATTAAACCCAGATAAATATTTTTTTAAAAAAATTAATGCCTGAATTCTCTTTTTAAATAAGGTTGAAGAGCTTAAGCTTCTTCAACAAAGTCAGATTTTGGTGTTTCACATTTGCAGGGGTATTTAAATGCTTAAAGACAAATAATTGTAAGGATGTTAGGAGCTCATGTCCTTCTCTGATGCCTCAGCTAAACCTGTTCCAAAAAACCCAGCTTTGACATGATGATTTTACAGAGGCCTGAACTTCTGTCTTCTGCACACGGCTTGAGCTGCTCCTTTTGAGCAGGGTCTAGCTTCTGTTTAAACCCCTATTGAAGTCCAGACATGGAAACCTCTTGTGGGGTCTGATTTTGGTGTGTCTTTGAGAATAGTTCAACCAGAGGCAGTACTGCTTGGCATTAAGCATATCAGCTACAGCTACCTTAATAATTAATTACAATAATAAAGCCTGATTATGGTCAAGTGTGATGTGGTGGTGGTTTGCCAAGTTTTTTTATTCTTCAATGGTATTATATGCAAAAACAGACCTGCAAATAGACATGTGACTTCAGGACTCTCATTCTCATCTCAGGCCTGTTGCCACCATGGTACAGCCAAGCTTCTTGTCTCCCAATTTCCTCCAAGACTCCACAATTCTGCAGTCAAGTTTCAACAAAGTAAACCAGTGCATCCAGATAACCTATTCAGTAGATGTCCTGTGATGTTTTTTGTTTGAATTCCTCATCACTGTAGAGGGAAATGAAAACATCCTTACTTTCTCACAACTTTCTCTGAACAGGTGTCTTGCAGTTCAGTAGGGCTGCTTGGTCCAGAGCAAATTATACACTAATGCAATTTCATTTTTTGGCAGTCATGTTTTGATGGTTATTTCTGAATGTGATCTTGGGACAATATTTGAAAACAAAGAATCTGAGATCTCTGTGGTTATTAGTCAAGGCATGAGTTACAAGATTGCATTCTTGTTGATTTTCCTTTTCAGTATTTATGACCATAAAATTAGGTTTTGTTTTTTCCCCCGAAATTAAATTCAAGGAGTGAAGATTGGTCTCATTGCTCAAAGTAATAGTGTGACCTTTGGAAGGACTATTACCATGATTAATTGCCTGCTATTACTTTCCTTTATTCTAGTCTCGAAAAGTTTCCAAATTACCTCTCTGAACAAAGAACTCCATTGAAACCAACAATGAGATATAGACATAAAGCCATGTAAGGCCAGATGGCTTTTATTAATGGTGGTAATGGCCACTGATGGTGTGAAATCCAAAGGGATGTCTACAGCAGCACTGCTGCTGGCACACACATCACCTATCTGGCTGTTTTTCATCCACTTGGAATTCATTTGCAATGAGTTCTTTACTTATATACATTTATTCCATCTTAGATGCCTTTGCATTTTTGAAAGATAAAATGCTTAGGTGAGTGATTAATGATGAGCTTTCAGTGCTTATTTTTGTGTGTTGTTTATTTTTCTCCTGTGCAGATAGTTTATAGACTAGTGTATTGTACACAGTCAAGCTGGAGTCACAAATGTAAAACAGATTATCAGGAAAATTACTGACCTGGCCTTGAGCCAGGTGATTTTCTTCTCCGTTACTTCATTACAAATTTGGTTGGTGTCCCATTATTGAATGAGGAAGAAGTCTTTTGAAAGCTAAGCTGGTAACAACTTACTGAATTTTTGTACTCAACTTTATAATAGTAATTTAAAGAGAATTTATTTATTTAAATATTTGCATATATTTTGTGGTCTCATTTATTGAAAAACAAGGCTATTTATGTTAAAGAAGTTAAGTTCCAATTCCTGCATATGTTAAAATTTCATGTCATGTTTCTGCTGACCAAAAGCCAAATGTTGTCACACCACAACAGCATATTAGTAAAGAAAGGTCAACATTTCACACAAACAAATTCTATAAAATCCCTTGTTTGCCACTATTGTAGGGTGATTTTAGACTTAATGTGTTAGCATGAGTGTAATGAAAGTAATTTTGCATCTAATTTTAACTGTTTGCAAGAAGTGTGGCCAGCTGTAAAAATAAAAATTCAGATGTAAAGGAAAAGATAAAATGAGCAAGAGGGGGCATTTATCTGATTTCTGTTTGTATTCTACACATTAATATTTCTCCCTGACTAATGAAAAGATTGTGTCGTTTAAAGAGACAGTTGTCAGTAATTATTTTTATTTTGCTGAAATACATATAGTTCAGTGGACCAGAATGAGAACAAATGTGACTTTAGATTGAATGTTATTTATCTGTTAAATTGATTTCTGCAGCATTACGAAGAGTAAGGATGGAGGCTGAGGGGAACCTAAGCCATGATGTAGTATTGGAAAGGCGATTAGATTCATGCCAGTAAGCTGCTGGAGATGCTGTCTAGCAGCATTTGAAACAGGAGGTCACAGACTGATGTTGAAGAGGGGGATTAGCTGCTGCTGAACTATTCTGGCTGAATTTTGCACAAAATGCTGTTGAACTGGGGGAAAGGGGGAAGATATATATTTTTGCATCACTAGGGAAAAAAAAAAAAAAAAGTAAGAGCCAGTAGGTTGTATTAGACCAGAACACTCTGAAAAGAATGATGAGGTGTATTAGTTTTCCACCTGTGTTTTGGAGGTTAATGAAATTACTTAGACAGTGAGGTAACTTAGGCTTCTAAGGACAAGACTGAAAGACCATCTGGTGGTCTTGTGTTTTTAGTATTTCTAGGTTAGTAAATTTCTTGTTGTTGTTGGGTTTTATTTTTGTTTTTCATTTTTTTTCCTTAGCAAACAGCCTTCACATTGGAAATGGTCCAGCTGTCATGTTCAAAGATTGGAAATTGTACATATGAAATCTTGTCCTTATGCATACTATTTTAATGCATGTATTTAATTTTTCAGTAACTTATTGTAGTTACCCTAATAATTGTGCTAAAGACTGCAAATGTATTTATAATATTTTAATTATTTGGAGGGATTTCTGAGCACTTTCCTGGCATTCAAAAGGAGTGTACTGTTGTCATTTTTTTTTGTTTGGTTTTGCAATGGCATTCTCATAATTGCTGAAGATGTTGACATAACTCTCATCCTCATCATTATTTGTCAATACAAATATATGATTTTTTTTTGAAGTGCCACTTTGTTAATTGATCTTAAGTTTTGTATTTTCCCTTTTATATAAGAAGAAAAAAATCTGTTTCTTTCTGATTGCTGACTAACTCTTAGCTATTGTCTTCAGGATACTAGTTAGTAACTATATTTTTGTACATTTAGAGCAGGATATTAGGTCCTTTACTGTCTAGATAAGCTGTCAGATATTCTTTTTCCTCACCCTTCCCCCAAACCAACACCCCAACTCTTAAATGTCTACATAAATATTCTCCCACTTCTATTCAATGGGAATTTTCAATGAAATATTGAACTTTGACGAAGTACAACAGAACCAGCCTGGACACATACCCTACTTCAGATGCTCTCTTCTTGCTTTTGAATTACAGTAGGAAAAAGACTGGAATATTTGAAACACCTGTTCTTTCTTAAATATTTTTGTTTTGAAATATGCACTAAATATTTTTTTTTTGCTCAAAGGTCAATCTGACACTGAAAATTGGCTACAACAGTAATGTTTAAGCATATTCTACCTCCTGGCTCTTTTTTTTTTTTTTTGATATTTCATAGCAGAGTTTTCTATTTTACTTTTAAAGTCAGAAGTGGACATTGGATTAAAGTTTCAGCACTATTTCTAAAAGTATGTGGATTTTTGTTAAGTTTAAGTTCAACTATGGAAAGAGAGAAACTCGGAATAAAACTGAACTCTGCTTAGATTTTTTTTTTTAAAGCAAAATGTATTTTCTGCTTAATGTGGCTCAAGGTTGATGTCATGATATGGTATTTGTAAGACTGAGAAAGTGTAGGCTTTGTACTCATTACAGAACAAGCTAAGCAGGACTGCCTCTTTCATGGGCTTTTCTACATGGACCTTTGTGCTGACCCACATTGCACTTCTGTTTTTTCCTGATAGTTGTAGCCAAGAATACTTGTAATGTGCTGTGCAGTGAATTTTTAGAGTTATGTGCCCAGTGTATCTGGGACTCAATTACACTGTTATGCCAGACCTCTAAAGAGGAAGAGCGCTGCCATTTTTCTTCTGTATCACCTATCAGCAGAAGGGTCTCCTGATCAAAGCATGGCCTCTCCTTTGATTTGGCATCCTTTTAAATACTTTAGCTGTGCTGCTTCTTCTCCAGACCTGTAAGAAATGTGTTACTGCTGTGTCACCCTTCAAATGACAAATCTGGTCAATGTATTTTTTGTGAGGTGCAATGAATGCACATTTTAGCTAAAGGAACTTCTGTTTGAATCCATAATGTTTTGCAATTAGTTACAGACATAATTAGAGACATCAGTGAAATTTGTACTCGTCCCTCCCCTTGCTTTCTTCTCTATGCTATTGGTAACTGGAATCAAGAAAGGTTCAGTTTTAATGTTTTAATTGGCCTGTTCCAGGTGTTGGAATAAGGTGTGATGCACTTTCCCTGATGAGTTCCTTAAGCTCTTTTGAGTTTGGTCTTTGTTGTCTTTCCAGGATAAAATGACAATATGCTGTAAGGATTGGTATGTCTTCAGTACCTGTGAAACTCCCTCTACCTGCAAATCAGAGTAGATCATCCTGTCCAAATCCCTGCCCAAAGCAGGGTCAGTTGAAGCAGGTTTCTTGCAGCCAGTTAGGGTTTGATTGGTTCCAGACTTGGAGACTCCACAACGTCTTTAGACAATCATTGGCCACCTTCCTTTTTTTCTTATTAAGTAATTTCTTAAAATAATATTTATTTGAAGGAATTGAATTCAAATGAACTTAAATGAGTAAATTAAATGCTTAGTATTTGAATTTATGTTAATTTGAAATTTTTTCTGTTCATTGGGTACCATTGAAGAGACTGTCTTTATCTTTTTTTTTGCTCTCCCCTCAGCTATTTGCACACACTGAGGCAACCTTTCTCAGCCTTTTCTTTAGGCTCCATTTTTTTTTCCATTTCCAGCTCTCTCATCTTCTCCTTATATGATTGATTCTTCAGACCCTTAATCATCTTCATGACCCTTTACTGGACTTGCTCCAGTATTTCCATGTCTCTATTTTACTGGGAAGCCAAGAACTAGACAAAGAACTCTCCCAGCAGTACAGAGTACAGGGGAATAATGACCCCCTAGACGTGCTAGCTATGCTCCTTACTAAGACAACCCAGGATGTTGCAAGTATTTAGGCATGGCTTTTGCTCAATGCATCCCCTTATTTTCATAAGGGCAAGGGCACAGAATACCCATGTGGTGTCTTCCAGCATCATGGCAGCAGGGTGAAGTGAAGCATTTTTGCTGTAAACACAACTTATACATATTATCAAAAGTTATGGGGTCTAGAGGAAGGAATCCATCCATGCTCAGTCCCTGCTAAGGACTAACTAACTTTAAACTGGCTATTAGTCACTGCACATCAGTGAACTTCACACAGATAGAGGTTCTATAAAGTGCAAATTTTGGATTACTGTGATATAGCTACAAAATATGTCCTAGCAGATCATCTCCATGGCAGATGTATATTGTCTTCTCCAAGTTATATTAACAAGTTCAACAGCAAAAGGTATAGATACTGTTTTGGAGGAAAGGAAGGGTTAGGACAGAATACAAGCTAAAATTTCATAGGATGTTCCAAGGGTTGAACTTTGAATCTGATCTGTATGTCTGGAATATTTCTATTTGAATCAGTTTAGATAAATGTCACTTTCTACTTTCTCCTCTTCCTCAACCAGCTTCCTTTCCATACATGCTGAAGGAGTTGTTGTTTGTATTTCAAATTGTTATTTTCTTCTATTAACTATGGGTCTCCTTTGTCTTATCATCTTTTACATTAATGATTTTCATTTTTTAAGTGTCTCTTTTTGCTCTAAGCAGTGTAGGAGGAAAAAAATGCAGGGTTAATGGGCTAACTTCAATATTTAGTAAGTGGTTTTCCAGGTGCAGAACTTCTGTTGTTGCATCTTGAATCAGTATATGCATTTTGTAAAGTGTAAGGCTTTTAAACACCCTGTAATTTACAGAGCTTTGAAGCATGCTGGAATGAACATTTGTTCAGTAATAATCTATTTTCTGAACCTCTATGCTTGTGAAAATAGTTAATCCCTATGTTCCAACAGGATTTATTAAGTGTTTCATGCTCTAAATTTTGTTTGGATGGCTTGTCCATATAGAATTAATAATTCTCTACAAGCACATAATCTATATTTCTTGGTCTTGCTATTCAAAAGTAAGTAGTCATTTTTTCTTTTAGATCTGGGGATATGACATCAGAAATGATGTGTTATCACTAGAATCAAATTCTACTATAGCAGATAATATAAATTCATAATTAGTAGCAAACAGTTATTGATATATTAATTATAACAGGAATCAGGGTAAAATGTTTGGTCTTCATCAGCATGCAGGATATAATTTTCAGAGCATGTCAAGGAAAATTTACTCTAATTTTGTTTCTGAGTCTAAAGCTATGATAGTGACCGCATTTCTTAGATGGCTTTTTCCCCTCAGTTTGCTTTATTCCAGTTCACATCTTCTGTCCTTATGACTTGGATTAATTCTGTGTGCATTGCAGGGTATTAATATCCCTTTTAATTAGTTTGCTATTGCTTGCATAGACTGTATAAAAAGTGACTTCATAGTCTGTGAGAAATCATTGAACAATGAATTGAAAAGCATTTAATGCCTTTCAGTACTAAAGTTTGTATATCTGTAGTAGAAAACAGGAGAAATCAAGGTGTCCTTGCAATGGCAATTCAGTTTCCTCTGCACAGGTTCCTCTGTGCAGAGGCAACTGAATGAATTTTATGCATTGGAATCTTATTTACACAACTCAGTAGATTGACACTGTTTAAGAAGGTCATACTTTGAATTTTTAAGTACAAAATATGTACTTGCTGATAAAATAGGGTAAGGTGCTGGTTAGAAACTAGTCATTCCCCTGGCACACCTTCTAAGGCCTTTCATATTTTTGAATGTACCTTATGTGTGCAGTTTCTGTTCACATAAAAATATTTATTTCTGCTGACAGGTCTTATCTGATGTTTGCTTGGCATCACTTATTTCTCTGCCTTTGACTTAAGTCTGCTGTACTAAATCTGTCTGAGAAGAGATACGTCTTGAATTTTGTGTTTGTAAAACTAGCACTGCTATAGTATCACTCTTCTCTCCACCTTTTATTTTCAGACATTTAAAGCAGTCAGTCTTATTGCCTGTTTTTCACTTGATTGTGAAGTTAAACGTGTGACTGTCATATTTAACTACCAAAAAGTAAGATCCATTTTTTAAAACATTAAGAGAAATGAAACAAAGCAAGTGGAAAGAAGGTTCTGACAGAAAGACAATGATTGGCAAGTTAGTGCAATAAAAAACTAATAAGTCCAGTTAATGAAAGTGTATTTCCTTGCAGTTATATTTCTTATAAATGTACCAAACCAGAAGCCAGTTCTTGAGCATGGAAGAATATGGCAGATGGAATTATTTCTATGCAAGTATTAAAAAGAAGGGCTCTACATTATCTCTGTCATGATTTAGTTTTGGGCTTCAGTCCCTATGCTGTCTATTATTAGCATCATAAAACATAATGGAAGTATTTAGAGATTCAAATGCATAGATTCATGCTGGATTTCACTTCCTTATGCATCTGCAGATGGTGTGTATATTTTTGCATATTGGATTTTATGGTGGTTAGAATAAATTTGATGGGGTAAATGTAGGGGAGGGAAAAGATTCATTGCAAGTGATTCATTCAAAGACTTATATGTATCTTTTGTGAGCCGTTTGGTTTCCAATGAAGACTCTGAATCATTATCTTAGTTTATCACTACTTCTTTTTAACTTTGATGAAACTTTTTTCCTTGTTCAGTCAAAAAGGCTGGGAATCTGATCTATTAAATGCTTGGATGCTTGATGTTGAAGGGTTTATATATACATGAGCAGAATAAAATCAAGTAAGACCTTGGAGGAATACAGGAAGTCCATTTTTCTAAGGATTTTGATTTGGACCCCATATGAGCACTCCAGAGTAATTGTAAGTGAGGCAAGTGAAAGCAGTGTGTGTTTGAATTATGCACAACCTGCAAATACAAAGACAGAAAATCACATAGGTTCAGTCACAGGAATGGATTTAAATGATCAGTTACAAGTTGATCAATTCAATTAATGTTTTTTTCCCTGGTCTCAGTGGAGTGTAAAAGCTATGAAGTTCCCAAACTCAGTTCTTGAGGACAGGCTTTCCTCACTCTATCCAGTTTTTAAAATTTTTTCACTCAGGAAGCTACTAAAAGGGAAAGATGAGTCTGTAAGTACTGTATGGAGGGTGCTCACCAGGAGAATTGCCTTAACTTTTGCAGTGGCTTTCATTCTTCATCAGGTGGAAAATTTATGGAACCAACAACTTGCAAACTAGACAGAAGTGTTTAGTTATGGCGTGTGCATGAATGGAAAGCGAAGGCACAGTGCAAGTAATTTCTTCTCCATTTGTTGTTTCATGAGAAGGAGATGCCCTTGGCCCATGCTGGAGTTCCACAGCACCTACTCTTGTGACAAACTATCTGTCAGCATAGTCCTGTCAAGCTGACTGAAGTAATGTGGAAGGTGAGATAAGGGAAGGAGTCACAAGACATTGATGTCTTTTAGAAGAGAGGAGCCTCAAAATTAATCAAATAGGTAGCATAAATGTCATTTTCCTTGATTTATTTCTCAAGAGTTGATGGAAATGACTCTGATTTCAGAAAGCCTGGCATTTCTCAATCAGCATCATGCAGCAACTGTTTGAATCAATAGAAGTATGTTTCTTGGTTTTAGCAAATAGTGTTGTCTGACAGGATGTGACTGAAATAAGTCAGCCTTAAGAAGCAGGACTAAATACCTGATTCAGTGCTTGCTTTCTGTCTGTGGGGATGTATTTTCATAGTGGCATTTAGGATTTTAGAAATTCATCTTCTAAACTGATTAGCTAAGTGAGAAACTTTGGCTCTCATTAGTGGTTATTTCCAGATATGTTCAAAGATATGGCACTGGAACCCTAAACATTACTTCAGCAAGCTTAGAAGGATTTTCAGGAAATATCAGGAACTTATAGTTCAAGCATTAGTCTTGCAAGTAAAGAGCTTTCACATGAGTAATCTGATCTACTTCAGCCTTCTGGTTATGGGTAGGGTACTGCTGTGTCCCACTCCTTTGAAGGAGTGACTTATTCTATGAAGAGCTCCATTCATTTGATTGAACTTTTCAAAAAGAAAGAGAATGCTTATTAAGAAAATAGGTGACAAATTTTGTTCTTCCTGAGTAAAACCATGATGGTGTATGAAATCTTTTAAGAAGGTGACTAATGTGATACAATTACTTAAAGTGATGCATGCTGGTTTTTCATGGTACTGCTCTATTTCTAAGTGCATAGATGTAGAAGTTTTGAAAATATGTAATTGCTTTGTGATTAGAAACTTAAGTCACATCTCCATAATTGCTATGGTGAAATCCAGAAAATGTGTCCTAGGCAGTTCTAGATGATTCCTCAGTACTTTTTAAGTCTTGTCTTAGGCTTTTCTAAATGGGCAATTATTTGAGGAGAGGGGGAGTTGTTTTTTAAGACAACAGAGCATGTTTAATATAAGCAAATATATTAAAAATGTTTTTAGTCTATGCATATTATTTCAAGGAGGATAAAAATATTAGAATTTGGAGAAGAAATTTGGAGGAATGGCATCTTGAAGCAATACTGTATGTTTAAAAGAGCATACTGAATAGGTTTAAAAGAGCATACTGAATAGGTTTAAAAGAGCATACTGAATATGTTTAAAGAGCATACTGAAGGCAAAAATTTTGAAGTTGCACTTTGAAGACTACCTATGTCTGTATAGATTGCTGAACCTGAATAGATATCAATAGATATACATTGGTCATTTGTGCTTCCATTTGCATTAGTGGTAATGCTACTGAATCCTTTGCTGTCAATTCTGTCAGCAGCCAACATGACCAGGCTCTGTAAATAAGGGTGTTGAGGGAGACAGCAAGATGTCATTGCTGAGGTGTGCACTGCAACAGCATCTGAACAGGGCAAGCAGAAGAGGAGGGACATAGGATGATAGGTGAAATCCACAAACATTTAAATTGCAGATACAAAGTGACTAGGTTAGAAGGTACATCAGTAGGTTATCTAGTCTAACCTTCTGTCCAAACTAGGGTCCACAAACCACACCAGGTGGCTCAGGACTTTGACATCTAGTCCTTCAGATTCTAGTCCTTTCATCTTTTGAAAAGCTCCATGAACTTTTGAAAGGCTACATGAAATCTGTGGAANATCCTTTGCTGTCAATTCTGTCAGCAGCCAACATGACCAGGCTCTGTAAATAAGGGTGTTGAGGGAGACAGCAAGATGTCATTGCTGAGGTGTGCACTGCAACAGCATCTGAACAGGGCAAGCAGAAGAGGAGGGACATAGGATGATAGACAGCTAACACAAACATTTAAATTGCAGATACAAAGTGACTAGGTTAGAAGGTACATCAGTAGGTTATCTAGTCTAACCTTCTGTCCAAACTAGGGTCCACAAACCACACCAGGTGGCTCAGGACTTTGACATCTAGTCCTTCAGATTCTAGTCCTTTCATCTTTTGAAAGCCTCCATGAATAAAGGCTACATGAAATCTGTGGACAACTTGTTCCAATCCTTCAAAGTCCTCAGGGTGGAAAAAGTTCTCCATGTATTCAGTTTAAACCTTTAAACCCTGCAGTTTCTTGTCCTCTCAGTGGGCATCACTTTGAAGTGCCTGGCTCTGTTTTCTCAATGATTTCCTCCTTTGGTTTCTGTTAGTTTCCTGAAAAGCAGACTTCTGCATGTTGAACAAGCCTCTTTCCCTCATCTTCTCCTTTCAAGGGAGTTTTTCTAGCCTCTAACCATCTTTATTGCCTTTTACTGAACTTTCTGCAGCTTGCCACTCTTATGTTTGGTACTGGGAGAATGATACAGGATGCAGTGTGTTAGATTCAGTCTAATAACTAACGGGCTCACTTACAACTGCTGGCTGTGAGCCTTTTAAAACAGCCCAAGGTGCTCAGATGTTCTTCATAGCAAGTGTGCTATATCCACCATGTTTTGCAGTGGGCCCATGTTTTTGTTCTCCAGACCTTTCCTTGCATATTTAGCATAGAAGCTATTCTTTTTGTCCTTGATGTCCCTTGCCAGTTTCAATCCTAGCTAAGCTTTGCTTTTCCTAGACAGATGGTTGTGCAGAGTTTCTAAATTCCTTCTTTGTAGCCTAATTAGAATGCTAGCTCTGGAGTAGAGGCAGAGTTCAGAGGTCCAGGCATCCTGTCCCATGTGTGTAGCTGGTTGCTTGAGTGACATAATCTTATTGTAAACACTGTGTGCTGGAATATTTTGGAAGACAGATAGCAAGTGCAAAGAACTACAGAAATATGCCCTTTACAGTGCTGTTTGTGGTTTAATGTTTACATATATTAATGCAAATATTTTTTACAGTCTCCTGGTCCAGGCATACACTGTGTCTGTTATGGCAGTTTATATTTCTGATAGCCATAAGAAACCATCTCAGCTTCTCAGAGGTGATAAAGCTATTGCCACAGTGAGTCAAATTTACCTGAAAGTTAATGCAGTTGTCCATCCAAACTTTATGATAATGTCTTGTTCTTCTGCACTGAGCTATTTGGCACCATTTATCTGTCACATTTAATAAAGATATATTCATCTTCAACTTTATTTCACATAAGAATTGCCAAAGCTGGCATATCAACACATCACATTGTATCTTTGCTATGAGATTGGGTTGGTTTACCAGACCAAAGAGTTTGTCCTTCAATATTAAAAATAGTTAGTGTGAGTTGTGTTTATCACTACTCATAACTTTCCTATTATAATGTATGATTAAAATTCTGACAGATGTTCTAAGGTTGCCTGACAGAGGTGTTACTGCCTGTTACTATTTTAAATGACTGCTTATTTGCATTTGTTCTTTCATTATCTCTAATAGATGATGACATAGCATAGTGGGGAAAAAATCATGTTAAACTAATGTTGTGAAAGAGACAGTTTTAATATGGTAAACACAAAATTATCTTGACAAGCCAAAGAGAGTCTCTAGCTCATTTATAGGAAAGGCAAAAAAAAAAAAAGCAAAGCCAAAAACCAATTATTCTTTAAACCCTAATACCTTGATATTTAGTGAAGATTTAATTGTTGTGTAAGGTGAAGAAGGAAGCATTTATGTATTACTGGTCTGTAGAAATGGTTTGAATAGAAGTTGCTATTTCTGTGTGGATTGAGTGTGTATTATTATTTTGAGATTTAAATCACTGATTAGAATCAGTCTTGGGGATTGTTTGAAAACAGCCCAAAACAGTGACATCTGTGGTCCTTTCCCTAAAAGTCTGTGACCAGTCCAGCTCCACTTGGCTGAAGCAACTGACTCAGAGTAGGAATGAAATGTTTGGTTAGACTCAAAAGTTGGGTGTCTTGCCCTGCACCAGGGCACAGCCAAGGACCATAATGCCACTTTTGCTGCAGCTCAGCTGGAGGAAGGGCAGGAGCTAAAGGCATATTTCCCACAAAGTCTGGTCCCAGGATTAGATTTGCAAATTCCCTTGGCAACTGTTGACCATCCTTCACTTATAAAAGGTAAGACCACCCTGAATATTTATGAGTACTAGACACTGAGAAGTTATTCAGGAGGTATGACAAGGTACCCCAAATCTGTGCCCACCTGGTAAGTTTCCCTGTTATGTCATTAGATATTTTTTCCTTATACAAAAAGATGGTTATTACAATTATCCTAGAAAAGATATGTAACATTTCCATGTGAACCTCTGAGCTGTTAAAGTCATACAGAAGATTACAGCCCATCATTTGCTCTCATTTAATTAATAGGAATCTGAAGTAGCTGCACTGACACAAATGCACCAGTGTATCTGAGAAGGGAATTCAACTTTATCATTGAATTCAGGCAAGCCATCTTTCCATCTTTTTCTTCCAAGTGGATGTCTGCAGCCTTAGTAACTCATAACATTAGCTGTAAGTGGACTTGAACTGTGTTTTTGGAGCTCTTGATTCTAAAACTGACCATTCTAGGGCAATGTTTTTCATTTTCTCTTTCCAGTCATTGACTGGTCTGCCAGCTCTGTTTGCTTTCCATTTTGCTCAGCACAAACCTAGATGTGGTTTTAAAATTATACTGAAATATAAATTATGACAACAGCTTTTAAAATAGGAATTACTAAACTCCAGAAAGTCTCCATCTGCTTGTATATCAGCATACAGAATATTTGCTGCCCAATGCCTCATGCTCAGTAGAGAGAACATTTTTGATTGTTTCCATACATCCTGCTCTGACCCAACTAGGAATGTAAATCATCAGAAATTATTTGGCATATGTCTTTGGGAGATTACTACTTCTATTTTATAGAGCCAAGATGTCTGTAGATTTTCTGAAAGGTTTGTTTTAGAATTTCATCATGTGTTTTTATCTAAAATGAATATGCATATCAGTTTTGTTTGTTTATTCCCATTGTTGGATACTATAATGCTTTTGCATAAAGAGGTGCTGTACTATAAATAGCTTCTTGGCAAAGGAAAATCATGATCTTATGGTAAAAAAGAGGAGTTTAGATTAGTTAAAAATTACTCTGCTGTAAACATGAATTCTAGCACGCTTTCTGGGATAGGAAATAGTGGGCATATGAATCCTAGATGAGCCAGAATTTTGGTGTGCTGTAATGCCATAGTGATGGACTGAAAGGCCAAAAAGTCTTTGGCAATTTATTCTTGTTTTACACAAACCATATGTTTTTGTGACTGTGCTTCAAAAATAGTCTGATATTTTTGAAGGGCTCCCAAGAAGCTTTAACAATTACTTTATATGTAAACAAAGAGAAGACCTCCAGAAATAGAAAAAAATATATTTTCTATCTGTTTTCATGACAATGAGTTTAAGATCAGCTTTTGTAAGATTCTGGGAGTATCCATTGAACGTAAATAGCACAGAGCTCTTGAGGTTAACAATTCTCATTGCAAAGTGGACATAATCAATTTTTGACAATCAGAAGAGGTGCAGGATTGAGCATAGCTGGTTGTTGCAACAAAGTATTGAGAATTGGTGATAATATGCTATTTATCAGTTTTATGACATGAGAAACTACTATTAGAAATGCCATGGAAATCAAGGAAAATATAGATGCAGTTTATGTAATAGAAGCTGTCTTAGTTTGGGTAAGACTATGATTTGTGTTAAATGCTGCATTAGACTAATTGAAAAAAGTGATTTCTCCTGCCTATGAACAGTGCAATTGAAGATGATCTATCAGTTTAAATCTCTGGTACATGGCTGAGCAAAGTGCAGAAAAGTGCCATCACCTGCAGAGTAAAGACTGTCAGATTCATGAGCAAACCACTTTCTCTTTTACTGTTCTGAAGATTCGTGTGCCACTAAATTTTGATTAGTCACACTGTTGTTTGGGTTTGTTGGTTTTTTTGGGGTTTTTTTCCTCATTAATATTAGGAAACATCTTCATTTATTTCCCTTCTTTTACCTACTAATCATTACATAGTCAAAGAAAGAGATTCTTATTAAAATCTCTTTTGTTTAAGATTTAGTCTAGCTTCAAGCTGAAAAACAGAACTTAAGGTTTCTGCAGCTGACCACTGAACATTTTCAACACCATTTATAGCACTCATCCTAGTACCATATTAACTAAAACAACTTGGAAAATAGAAGGAGTTTTCATTGAATCAGCAAATCAAGAATTGCTTGTGAAAAAACCCCATTTCTTAATATTACCTCTTCCATAGGTTGCAAAGTCTTGTCATTGCCTTTTTTCCTGACAAAATATGACAAGACTAGGCTGTAGAAGAAGGAAATTTGCACGCCAGGTATTAAGGTCAAATAAAATTAATCACTTGCAGAACGGGTCTTTATTCAGATCACTAGATCTGAACCCTTCTGTCTTTTTTTTTTTTTAAAGTTCACCGGTAGAGTGAGATGTAAGCTTTGTACTTGGCACTGCTTCTTCTTTTTATGTGGTTGTGGAGACATTACAAAGGTTTCTTTCTCTAGTCTTCTGCTTCCACTTTGTATATTGTTTTTCTAATGTGGAGAAAGAAAAGGTATCTTCAGGTTTATTACTTTCTCCTTTAATTTAGCTGGTGTTGACATTACAGCTGGATGAAATCATTCCTATGCTAATAGCTACATTTATTGAACTTTTATGCATTAGCAATGGCAAATAATTGCCCCAAGACAACATCTGTTCTCATTTGTCTAGTTTCATTTATGTTAATCTATAAACTGAGCTTTTGATAATCACTTACCCACTTTAAAACTTACTTCTGTGTGTTGTACTACTGGTTTTGCTTACCAAATTATGTATCTAGGTAAGAATCTTTAACTTCTAGATCAGCAACAAACCCAAGTCTCAGAAGAAAGTTCTAGAAATAACTCTTCCTCTACTCTGTCTGTGATATGTCTGTCACTGCACTGTATTCCAGCATAGGATATATTCAGTCTGTTTTATCACATTTCTTGTAGCTACTGTTACATACTGTCAGATCTTGGTTTCATGCTAGCAGTTTTCCAAGTTTTTATGGATGTATTAATTCTTTGCTTCTTTTAATTAAAATCACTGGCTCTTCCCAGGAATATTCTTTCATACAAGAGCTTGTTTTTGCTTGCATATGTGAATGGGGGTAAACCAAGTATCTCAGGGACTGGTCAGGTGTGGTTGTAGTTTATTCCCTACTTGCTGTTCTGCCAATGTGTCTCAACTCTAGTTCAATGGGAGTGAATACTTTTCCCATTTATTTTGTTTGCTGAGGAGACTCCTAAACCATATCAACTGCCTGTGCCTTTGACCATGCTCCTGGCGCTAGACTGGAGTTTTACCTCGGATTACCAAACAGCCTTTGCAAGACATCTCTTCTTTTGTGATACTTCTGATGTGTGGTGGGATGGGACCATAACAATTTGTACCTTGTTTTACCAGTGTAGTTATAAAAATAATCTCTTTTATTGCAACTGAATTGCAGGGAAATATGATCTTTAAATTCAGCCATCTTGTTAGCCAATGTGGCAAGTGTGGCTTTGGTCCAAGAAAAACACTTTGAAATTATATCCTTGACAGATGCTTCAGCACAGTCAGAGTGACTAATCTTCATTTAAACTTAGCCTTATGCCAATACAGCTCCATTAATGATTATATAATTGTGAATATGAAGCAAGACTTACATTTAGAGAGAACTGAAACCACCTAAATGTGTTTAGTATATTTTCCATGCAGCTGAAGTTCTGGCAATTAGCTGTCATTGTACTCAGGGGAACAGTGTGGTTTATGGCAATTTCAGAGATCCTGAGGGTCTCGTCTGTGTTTGCTTCCCTGTCCTCCTTCCCCTTGCTTTAGTCATCTGAAAAACATTGACAACAGCCTATCTTCTGTGTACATGAAACATCTAGAAAAATATGAAGATAGCATATCTTTCAGAAAAGTAGTCTTCACATGAATTTTTCAATGTAAACTTATTTTGGGATGTTTCATTTTTTGCTTCATTCTCACTTCAAATGTGGCAAGTGTTAATAACACCTTAAAAATAGTGTTCTATAATTTGTCCCAGTTTCTTTAAATCTGTTTTTGCCTCTTCATGAACATTTTCCTGTTCTTTACCCTTTGACTGGTCTTGTTTTTAAATTGAATGACTTCTCAATTCTTACTCTACCTGAAATTTTCTGTGCTCTGTTTCTGTGAATAAAATTGCATTGCTCTTCTGGGTTGCATATAGGGAGGATTGTTTTTTGCTGCTGCTGCCAGCTTTTACACAGCATTTTGTACACTTTTAGCTAAGAAGAAGTATGAACTTAAATGTAATTGGGTTTGCAGTATCCTATTTATAGTTATTAACCTGTAGCAGATGGGTAAATTCCCCACCTGTTCTTACTGCTGTATCCAGGTGTTTCAGTGGTAATTATAATTTATCAATATGGAAGTAAGTTACAGACAACACAAAAGTATAAAAGCCATTTTGTTTTGGATTAAGGGAAGAGTAAGTGAAATCAAAGATGCCCTGAAGTTCCACATCAAAGCCTTTTCCACTTGCAGTATCTCTTCATATTTTCCACTCCTGCATAACTCTTCTGTGATATTGAAATCAAGACAGGGATTTGGTTTCTATTACTAGTTTCTGCAGGTTTCTACTGTGACAGTAGGCAGCTGAGGTAAGCCAGCATTGCTGAGTTTTGAGTGTCTGAACAAGGTCAGTGCTTCTTCTCTCTATTTCCCAGTTCCTGTATTATTGTGGCTTCTTGCAGCTTGTAGAAGTGATGATGTGATACCTGGTTCATCTCCATATTCCATCTCTATTTTCTCCATCTACATTTCACACCAGTCTTGAGTTTTGATATTGGCAACATCAAAGAGGTCACTCGGGAGAATTTTTCTTTGTACTATTCAAATATATGGGTCTTATGTGTGGAAATACAACTTTTATGGGCCTGCCTTGGGCTCTAGGATAGAGCATATTCTCCTGCCTATTATCCTTTGTCTCCAACTCAGAACAGAGTAAGTACTGTGTGTCTTTTTTCTTGCTTAGAGCTAACAACAATATCTCACCATTGCTGGATTAAATACATTCTTCTATAAATCAGTGAGTTTAGAAAGACCAAAAGCTGAAATATTGTGTGTTGCTTTGGAAGATGTGTGGAGAACATAGGCTTGCAATTGGAGCTTCCATTTATTGTTTTACCTGGAATTGTAGTTGCTAATGTCCATAAAATCCATCCAGATGTATTCAGTAATTCAAGGCTGCTTTCCTGAGTTGTTGTAGATAACCTTAATACATAAATTTAATATAAGTTTGAAAAAGTAATGCAAGCTTTACTATAAGCTTGAAGGACATAAGTGTAAAAGTTCCTTGCATTATGAAATTGTAGATAGGAACCTTGTGTGGTCGAAGAAAGCTTCAGTGTTATTTTACTTCTGTTTGTCTGTTTCCCTAAGGTCAGGTTATAAATTTCCTCATCAGATTTGTCCTTTCATAGTAGAAAGTAATCTGCCTTATTTTCCTGGAGGCAGAGTTGCAGGAGAAGCTACCTATCAACATAGTAATCCCTGATTAAAAAGGTATGTCAAATAGCAACTTGTCCCAAAATTCAGGCACTATCTGACTCACACTGAGCCTCCCTTCACTGTGAGCACAAATGTGAATTTCTCATGGAGCTTTCAATGGCATTTGAATAACTAATGCCACCTGGGATTGATTTTTGGGATTGACACAGAAAAAGCTGCACAGATACATATTGGTTATTGTATGCTTATGTATACACATGCATAATGGAGGGGACAGTACTCTTCCTAAGATATTTTTAATTTGTATGCATTTGTAATGACTCAAACCCCCATGAAAGGAGCACTGATATAAACCTCAAATCTTAAAAATGCCCTTTATCCCATGCCTCCCTTCTTTCTAGGCTCAGCTTCTCTCCAGAATTCTCTACCTCTTCTGCCTAGTGACACAGAGGGATGCAGAATGGGAGTTGTGCTTGGTTCATCACATATGGTCTCATTCACTACATTCTCCTCTTGGAGAGAACTTCCCTCACCCCTCTCCTGCTCCAGCATGGGGGCCCTCTCACAGGAGAAATTCTTCCCAAAATGCTCTCACATGGGTTCCACATATTCTCACTTCTTTCTCTGGCTGCAGAGACTCTGGCACAGTAATTTTTTCTGTTCTTGAATATGGTATCCTAGAGGCTCTACCACTGTTGCTGATGGGCTCAGCCTTGGCCATCTTGGAACTGGCTGGCATTGGTTCTATCAGACATGATGGAAGCTTCTGGTAGCTTCTTACAGAAGCCACTCCTATAGCCTCCACCTTCTTCCAAGACCTTGCCATGCAAACCCAATACATCCTGTTAATGCTGCTGAGAACCTCCTTTATTTCATTTAATATCTTAACAATTCCTGACTCTAACTAGAGTTTGAGCATCCTAATTATCTCCTAGAGACATTTATCAGCTTTGGTAGGGATGATATGCATATATACATATGCCATATATAACTTGGATATGCCATTTGCAACTTGGAGTGAAAATTAATTTATGCACCCCAGGCCTTTGGTCTCTAACTCCTACAGCATACAACCAAGTCTTTCCTAATAGATGAAGGGTGTGAAAGAGTCTGGAGTGTGCTGAGATGGGAGAGAGACAATGCAAATGGTGGTTAACAGAAGCAGTAAAGTGGGAGAGAATCCGGAATAAGAAACAGCAGAAAGGAAAAAAGGTGACGTGATTTCTGAGTGTACATCAGGGAGAAAAAAATCAAACAAAACAGCCTTGCTTGTGGCTAACCTCTCATCTTGGCTACTATCAGGTATTTCAGAATGGGGTCTGAGAAACTGAGAGGATGGTTGCAGAATTCCCTGTGCATCAGGGACAGATGAATTCTCTTGCTCGCATGTGCTAGCAAAGAGCTTGTGGCTAGCTGTGCTAGCAGAGTTTATATCTCACTGTGGACATTGTTTCTATAATGAACAGGAAAAAATATTAATATTTTGTGCATATAAGAATCTTCTTTAAAGCTTGATACTGTCCTCTGCTAGTGTATTAGCTAGATTATCTTTTTGAAATGTACTGAGTACCAGGGTGAGGCTGTGTTCTGCATTTCATGAGGTGACCCTTTATTTCTGCTATTTTGATAAAGTGTAATAAAGTGTAAATTAGTCTAATTAGTCTGCATAGCACTTCTTTTTTTTTTTTTTTTTTAAGGGGGGCATTTTTTTCCACTCTAAATAGGATTGCAAATTAANTTTTTTTTTTTTCCCTCCAGAATAAGCTGCAGGCAGCTTTGTAGTATGGGTACAAATCACTTTTGCCACGCTAAGAAAGTGAGGCCAGAGGAAGAGCTGGAGGGAAGAGTGAGTGCTGCATCCCAGAGGAGTTCCTGCCTGTGTTGGAGAAGGGGAATGTGGAGGGGGAGAGGGGCACCAGCAGTAGCCCTGACTTCCCCAGATTGTGGCCCAAGGTCACTGGCAGGGGCTCCACATCCACATTGCACCTCCTGGCAGCCTGTTGCTAAGGACAACTGTTTGTTTTGCCTGTGGAGTGGGGTCTGACTGTTCTGACTGTGGATCATTTTGTATTGTTTGTGTACGTGGGGTTACTCAGCTCCTTTTTAACCAATCCCAACCCTGTCAAACACTCTGTCTTTTGGAGTCTTTACAACCACTGAAACGTATTTCTTTTTAATCACCTGTTTCTGAGCTATTGTCTGATAGTTCCTTGTTTTGGAACCCAGAATGCTGTCAGGAGTTTTCAGGTGCTGGGCTTCCTTGCCTTTAATATATCAAACTGTGTTATCTGTGGCTTTATAACAGCTATGGCATCAAGGGTTTGGTTTTGCTCCTTTAAGCTACTGACTGGTGGGGAGAGGTTAATCATTCAGATGCCCTTACTAATTTTCAGCTTTATTTTCTAGATATTTTAAAATTAATTTGAAGCCTGGTAATGTTAATTTATTTTATTCTGTGCCATTTCAGGGATATTCTGGAACAGATTTAATCTATTCTGGAACAGATTTAGAAATCAGTGACTTGCTTATCATGACTTGCACCTTGCAAGCACTGCCCTTCCCCTTTTGAATAGTTTTGATATTTAAACGCCCAATTTTGGGTGATGCAGTTTTCATTTGATATGAAAAGAACAGATTTGTCCTTGCATGTGCTGTGAACCTCCTTTTATTTTGCATTCTCCATTTTACTAAGTCCTTCTGAAATGCCTGGCAGCCTTTACAAGATGTGATTAGAAGGGAAGTAAAGTAGTGTTTGATTGGTATATTTTGCAATCTCAAATTTCATGTGACTATATATTTTGTATTTGCAAACAGGAAAAAAGCAGTATAAGTGAGCACAAAAATGTACAGTTTTATATTCCTTAAAAACTACTAGATT
>VZRH01000397.1:948367-968481 GCA_013397555.1 Urocynchramus pylzowi | reverse complement strand
TTTTTTATTTTATTACATGTAAGTAATTAGATAGTGGATTACCAAAGAAACATTTCTCATTGGATTATAATTTTCTTCAGGAGTTAAATTTTGACTATGTGAAAGTGTAATATTTCCAACTTGCCATCTAATAATATGATATAGACATTTATAAATAGGTGGATTTTAAATGATCAACCATGGAGTGATTTATTATTGAATAACATTATCTACTATTGGCTATAACAGCTGGGAAAAGTGATTTATACTGCATAGAGATATTTTTCTTGGCAAGAAAATGGCCAAGGTGCCATGCTGCTATATTTCCCTTTCCTTGATTTCTCTCAATCTGAACCATACAACTGGAGATATAAGTTTTTCTATTAAATTAATAAAATAGATGTTATTATTTTAAATTTGAAGCATTTATCAAGTAATTGTTAGCACTTGCATAATAGATCAGGAAAGTGAGATGCTTGACATGAAACTAGAATTGTAGCTGGCAGTCTAAAATTTTGTATGCTTGGGAATCAACAGTTCTCAAGGTACTGAAATAATGAATATTTAATTACTTGAAATCACAGTAATACATTCTATTCAATTTTTACTTAAATATTTTTTTATCCAAGCCATTTTGTGCCATAACCTGCTGTTTTATTCATGAACATACTTCTGTATCTTTTTTTGCTACAATTAATTCCTTTTGCACAGTCTGTTCCAAGAAAAAAAGTTATATATTTGACAGAATTTGTATTTGTATTTGTTGAGATGTTTTAGGTTGAAGAGGTACTACTTCTTGCCTAATCCCAAAGAGAAATAAAACATCTCAGAATGTTAATGACATGACTTTTCTCCATAAACTTGTGGCAAATGATATCATGGATCTGTTAGATAATATTCTATTATTCCATAATTATCATGTTTCTGTACTGGTCATCAGATTTAGTCTAAGCCTAATAAATTATTGAAGGAAATGTATGATATGGGCCAGTCCAGTATCCTAGATAGGATTAGGGGATATTTTACAGTTGTCGCAAAGTTCTTTGGGATGAGGTAGTTGTGAACAATTCCAGCAACGTTGCTATTTTCTATCATAAATATCTTTATTCCAATGTTGCTGGAATTAAGTCGTCATTTTCTATTAAATATCTGTACATTGCTGTAAAAGTTAATGGCAAACAACATACTGAATGTGCTTCTTAACTGGAATAGCAATAATGGTAATACAAGTTGAGTTTAGGAACTAGTTATGTGACTTTTGCTCAGTTTTCACACTGAGCCTAATAGGCTACTGGTGTAGTTTAGAGACTTCCTCAAAATCATGTATTGCTTGTTGAATACATTTCTGTCAGCATTTGAAAATCTGAAAAAGCGTTAATAAGTGAATTTTTTATAAAGCAACAAAAACAAAAAGTAACAGACCCACCCCTACAGCCAAAGAAAAAAGGAAAAAAAAAAAAAAAAAGCACTCAACTAAACCAGTAAAAACCTGCTTTTACAGTGTTAGCAAGAGTCTTAGTCTGAGTGCAGTGGCTTGGTGTCAGGTGTCTGATAGGTAATGCCTCTAACCTGGAGATACAGACCCTGTTAGACAGTGCAGGGTGGGAAGGAGATGTTTCCTAAAGACTGTACAAGCTTGTGCACTCAAGAACATGCAGAACTCAGATCTGGTGGGTTTTAGCTGACTGGAGCTAGGCTTGACTACTTCTCCCTTTTAACACAGGATCAAAACAGGAAAGATGATGAAATATGGTGTGATCAGTTTCTCTAAAAATCTCTTGGGCAAGCATACAACAATTAATCAAAAGAAATAGGGAAGGAGAAAGGTTTCCTACTTTTTTGATTGGTTTATTTAATTAGTGAACATTTGGTAAACTTGTTCCACTAAAACATGTTAATCAATCTATCTTTTTGGCTGAGGCTTCACAGTTTTTTGCAATTGCTTTTCATGGTCTTAAAAAACCAACCACACAAACACAAAGAATGCACCCCAATCCAGAAGATCAAGTGGAAGAGTAATGTGAAATAATGTTAATTTCCTTTTAATATTCTGTTTTTTGAAGGAATACAACTCAAAAACAGAGAAAAAACCTGACTGAATATTTCTGTAGACACCTACCTCTTGCAGAGAAATAGCAGTTCCAGTTTTCTATTAAAAAATTCCTTGGATGCTATAAGAGCTACCTTATTTAGAGAATGAATTTGTAGATGACAATTGTTGAATTATTGGTTTTAAGTAATCAAATAGTTTGATAAATAAATCAGCCTTGATTGAAAGAGAAAAAGAAACTTGAAATTGCATCAGGTAAATATCAAACCTGTTTTTTAACAGTTATCATTAGCATAAAATTGTTATAAATAGGTGAAATTAAATGAAATTTACAGCTCTTTAAAAAGACTTAAGAAGGTTGTAGTATAGAATGCATGTTTTCTCGTGTCAAATGAAGTTTCACTAAATTTCAGCATGATGTCTAAAGCTGTTGCAGTTGCACTTGTGTAGTTCCCTCTTCCTCTCTTTTCCTTACCACTCCCAGCTCTAGGAATATTTGTTCTGGCTCAGAAAAAAAAAATTGTTTTGTCTCTCAGAACAATTTAAAAATCTCAGAACAATCCAGTAACTTCCATGGCACTGAAATGGGCTCTTCAAGGCAGAGGAAAGGGGAAAATACTAGACAGAAGCTGATTAGTATCTTTTGCACTATTCAATGTTTGAAGTACTAATGAGGTTATTTAATTCTGTATCTGACAATGAGTATGATAACACTGAAAACAGATTAGGACCCCATTCTAAGAGAAGATTCCTCAGCAATTTAAAAAGGAAGATCAAATCAATATCTTCATCACAATTATGTATGAATGCAGTTTAGGGTGTGTCACCCCACCCAGAAAGAGCTGGTAGTAGTAGAATAGTAATACTTACCAACCTGCAGAACTACTGCATTGCCTGGCATCCAGAATGTACTCCAGATACATTTCTGAAAGGATTAGTTAATTTTATTTTTAGTGGCCAGCAGGCACTATTCATTTTGACATCATAGATTTGAGGTGAATTTGTTTTAAAGTCAAGAAAGGAAATATTCTGAAATTAAAATGTTTGAAGTTGAAATTAATTTATAAACAAATACATGTTACTCATAACAGTATTCAGGATATTAAACATAGAATAAGGTTCTAATGTGGTAACACAGAGTTTTGGGTTCTATTTATTTATTAGTATTAGGTTTTTTTCAGTGTATAGGTACTGAGTTGAGGAAGGCAAATTTTTAACTCTAGCAGCAGCTCAGAAGAGAAATCTAGTTCTTGAAGAGAGATCTAGCTCTCTTCAACCAATAATCTCTTTTATACAGAAGATGAAAAAAATGTATAAAGAAATTACAATTATCAAGTAAAATAGTCTGAATTGCTTGCAGCAATGAGTTTGTAGTGATAAATTATGTTACTGTATGTATACTTAAATAGCTGTTTGTGCTTATTGAGGAAGATGTGATAGGCATGTACGAAGGAGCAGAGGAAAGAGGGAAAAGTCTGTTAATCTGTGAATTAAGGATAAAATGAACTGCTTCATTTTAGTTAAAATGTAACTATCATGTTAAACAAGATAACAACTAACTGAGAGGTGTCATCTTTTATCAAATAATGTACTGAAACTTCAGTACAAATCTGATATAAATAGCTGATAAGCCCTTCTTTAGTACAAATTAGCATATTCAAAACTCCCTCTTAACAGCAAATAAATGCAGAAGCAGATGTTTTGCAGTAGAATAGTTATCTTGACGTTCAGGTATAATAGTAAAGGTCCAGATTTTCACTGGTGTAGATCATTACAGGTGGCTTTAGATTCTCTGAATAGTCAAATCTGTTCTTTTTGTAGAAAATGTATAATTGCCATTGTGGTATGGAAAATGCTAAAAGAAAATTTGGTTCTTTTTTCCTCAATGTTTTTGTTGTTGCTGTTATTTTAGGGTTTTTTTCAGAACAAGCCATTATTTTGCCTTTGTGTTTCAAAAGTTACTTTTAACCAGATGGATTTTTCTTATAAATTATTGCAATGCAGGTACAATCTGAAAATTCCTAAACTTTATTCAGTCTGACTACTGAAACACTGCAGTACTCTTTTGAGAGTTTGGTGCATGAAAGAATTTTACATAATTTAAGTTCTTACCTAGAGAATATTGACATTTTTGAAAGACTATTATCACATTAAATTCAATGTGACTGCATATTTTGGTTTTGATTCCTCACAGCATTTATAACTGTGTGTTGTAGCCTTTATAGTAGTACATCAGACCATAACACAAGTCTTTGAAGGTTTTATTAAGGCATTCTTGAAATTTTTCTTGATTGTTAGTATGGTTGATGAAATATCTAGTGAACTGGCAGGTAGTTACATAAAGAGTGGTAAAATCTCTTAGGGTGAATGTAACAGTATATCTAATGTGACATGCAGAAGAGGAAGCTGTGTTTTAACAAAAAATTATGTTCCAGAGTTCAATTTAAAGTTGGTTTTTTTCTTGATTTAGATTTATTGCAAGTGAAAGATTATCCCAAGCACTCACTTCCTCTCCTTTCTTTTGATGAACAAGAAGAGGCACTGGATAAAACAAAGCTTTTGATTTAGTTGATACTCTTGGCTTTCAAAACTGGGGGGCCACAATTAATATTTTAGGATTAAAAGAAAATATCTGGGACTTAGTCTCGTTCCAGAAGAATGCATAACACAGAGACCACACCATACTATAACACCTAATGGATAGCTAGACTCTACTCTGTTTCCCTTTCAGTAAATCCATCCTTGAGAGTAGTTGTTGCTAGCAGGGAGTTACTCATCCTAATTGTCCATCATCAGAAAAGAGATCAAAGTGGCAAAACCTGCATGTCAGTTGGAAAAAGGAGAAAAGCAAATAGCTTCAGGGTGTAGCAGCTCATTTTGAGGTTTTATGTTAGCTTGCACAAGGTGTACCTCTTTTCCATTACACATGGATGCAATGAAGATGAAACCAATTTGGAGTTGCTCAACCATAATTGCACCCACTTCTGAAATCACTTCTGCTTTTGCATTTGTGCCACAGTTACAATCCATTAGTGAATGTGCTTAATAATAATTTACCAAGTGTTACTGCAAACAAAGAACTCCTGCTGAAGGAAAACAAATGACTGAGTTAGAAAATTGACTTCTTTTTAAACTAAAAAAAAAAAAAAAAAAAAAAAAAGGAAAAGACCACAACCTAATTGACAGAACAGAGTTTGGATCCTGGCTAAATACTAAGCAGCACAAATGTCTTGACAAATGAAGAGATACTTCAAGAAAATGTGTACCTTGGCTTTCAACCCTTACAGTAGGACAGTTAATTTGTGTGTGTGTTGTCTAAAGGCACGGAGTAAGGAAATCTGCAGTTGGCAAGAAATCTTCACTTCTGTTTTTTTTTTTATTTTTCCCCTCCCCCTTGCCACACCCCCAGCCTTTTCCCCTCTCCCCTCAATCTTCTTTCTTCCTGGTATAGTAGAACATGCTTGCCTGCCCTTTACAACACACGCTCAGGTTTGGAGAACACCAAAGTCTGGCTTATCCCTTTGTCTGTCTTGGGGGATTTCAAAGCTTCTCTATCCAGAGACGACATAAACAATCAGATTCTTCTGGAGTTCCATGGTTGCTGAGTTTTCATGAATGTGAATTTGTATTTGGGCACTATACTTTGGGATGGGTAGCATTTAAACACTTGGGTGAACTTCTGTATCTAGATCAGATACCTAGTAAAGCTTTTACATGATTGGCCTGCTAGTATTTTTGTTTTGAAAATTTGCATTTCTTCAAAGAAATTGCTGCAAGGGAAAATCATTGGTTCTTTGGATCCCCTAATTATTTGCTGTCGGTGTTGAATTATTTAGAATTTATTTATCACATTATTGCTGCATTATATAGATCAGTATATGAGTGATAGTATAACATGTACAACAGCTGATATTTAGGATGAACAGGTCAGATGTGTATTATCTGTATTGTTACATGTGTTTATGCATATAAGTTGTAAGTATTTCCCTCATTAATATTATTCTGATGTGACAATCAATATGAGAGGCTAAAGAAAGGTTGTAACACATTTATTCTACCACAGCATGCTGCAGTAGCACTTAGTAAAAGAAATATTTTCTGCAGCCTGGAGGTGTGGTCTTGGGCAGGTCATTTAAGATTTAAATATGAATTTGACATGAATAGTAGAAAATGAGACAAACTTATGCAATTCTTCTTAGCTGAGTGTCAGTGGATCCATGTTGTGATTGGACTCTGACTCCTGAAATTGTTTTTATCAGCAATAAACTCTAGGCTATGTAATACCATACAGTCACTCAGCTTTGTGGTTTGAGAGTTTGTGTTAGTGTGGGTTTGAATCTGCTTGTGCAGACAACAGAATTGAATCTGGGTCACCTGTATCAAGTGTGCAAGTGTTTTAACCAGCAGTTATTACATAAAACTGGAAACTACAGATTTTTTTTTTTTTTTTCCCCACTTTTGTGTTGTTATATAAGGCACAAAATGCCGCTGCAATTTGCATTGAGTTTTCCAACTTTCCTCTGAAAGGCATACTGGCTCAAGCCCTTCATGGGTTTAAATGGAGGATTGACTACTTTCTGGTTCCTTAATTGGCTTCAGTACAGATTAGCTGTGCAGATTCATGTGCCAATGCTGTTATAAACAAAGCTCATGGTGCCTGGATATTGCTCCCTAAAATGGCAGGTTATGGCATGATCTTCAGTAGTAATGTTTGCAGCATCTCTTATGGACTTAGACATATTTAGATAGTTTGATATAAAGTCACTGCTTTCCAGGCTGGGAGTTCCTCAGGTGAATATCTAAGTTTATGTAATTGTCAAATGATTGCTGTGCAGGGAGGTTTTACTGTTCTTTTGCTTTTGGGAAATAAGAAGTTGGGACACAAAAGATTTAAAGTTAGGATACAAGTTACCATGTGAACAGATAAATGAAGAAAAACTGTCTTAAACTGAATTAGTGCTTTTGGCCTAATTTTTAGTAGAAGTTAAGTTTCATCTCTATTTAATTGATGATTTCAGTTAAAGAATATCAGAGCTAAAGCGTTTTCCCTTCTGTCAATGTTAATGTCTTAGATCGTCAGTTGGCATCAATCCACAATTTTCTTGGAGCTGAATCCATTACATCAAAGGAGGATCTCTTTTTCCCTTCATGTTCAAAACCTGTGCTCATCCAGGATGACGTTTCCCTGCTGTGCTCTCATTCCTTGTCTGCCTGTGTCCAAACTGCTTGTGCATTTAAAAAACAGTTAGGGAAACACTGTAGTGAGGTTCTCTTCTTATCTGAGGAAAATTCATGAAGACAAAAAATTGACTGTAATGTATTGCTACTGTGAGTACATGTATGCATATATATCTATATCTATATATGTATATTTATACAAACTCATGTACATGCATATGCATGGAATATATACAACATATTATGTAATGTATCATTTTACATAACATGTGTACATAGTATATATGCATTCATAGCGTGTTTTGTGTGATAGTGAAAAAGAGCTAAAGAATAAATAAACATACAATCTTCATGGAGGCAGGAAACCCATTTTCCATAATATACTGTTATTTATCCCTTTGGGAGCTGTAAGAAAAAGAAAAGCTTAGATGTTAAATCATAGAAGAAAGCAGAATCAGCAATATTCTTAGTTAACTGGTAGGATGCAATCCTAAAACCAGCTGCTTTATAGTTAATTCTCAGAAATGGGAATTATGGGTGAAATTTAATTTTAGATATTAAATTATGTTATTCCCAATAACGTTGCAATAGAGCATGTGAATGTAACTTGCAAGTAGTAAATATCGAACTAAGTAACATTCACAAATGTCACATGACTGAGGTCAGGGAAGTGTTCTCTGTGTGTTTATGTACATGCATATATATGCAACATGTATATGTGTATACATGCAAACTATGTGTGTATTGATTTGTGTGTACTCTACATGTATATTTCTGGCACAAACCTTCAGAAAAATCAAATTAATGATTGCATGAGGAAATTGTGTGCACAGAAACAGACAATGTAAGCACACAGACACAATGCCAGGTTCTTCATGCTCCCATGTAATCCAAAGGATTATTTTTTCCCCATGTTTTTATTTGAATCCTGACCTTGTTCAACATTGGGAAACAACACTGGCTTTCCTCTTGACAGCAGTAAATCAGTCAAAGAAAAGAGCATTTGGAAAGCCCCAGCATGTAGAAGGTCATACAATACCACCAGCATTTATGTTTTTGGTATCACTTCTGTCAACAGGAGGTTAATATATCGGAAATATCTTGTCTCCATCTGCATCTCAGAGTCATCAAAGTAATCTGTTTCCTATCCAGTGGAATTCCTAAGGAAGGCATCTCATAGCCCTCTCGCATGCCAGCACTGTGCTTGGATGAGCAGAGGCAGCTGGAAGTGATTAGAATAGACTGACATGAAATCACGTGGGAAGGGATTCATCTCGCCGAGGAAGAGGAATCAATGCTCTGTTCTGTAGGGGAAGAGGAATTTAAGCACAAAAATGAGCAGATTTTCAAAGGGGCACATGGGAATTGAGCTACATGATTGCACTGATCCCATTTAATATTGCAAATCACATCCTACCCACAGTAGATTATAAACAGACTGATAATCACAGATGATAGTTTCATAAGAGCATAGGAACCGCCAAGCAGGAGTGAAGCAGAGTTGCTTTATCCTAGTTGTCCCTACTAGCTCTCCCAAAACACAAAGTGATATCAGGTAAAAAAAAAAGAAAATTAATAAATATGTATCTGTAAATGTTACATTTGTAAGGTGAAAGCAGATATTTCCCAGACATGCAAGGTTTGATGATTTCTTTTTAATGTGCACATTATTAGGGATGGATCAATTGAAAATCTTTCCCTCTTGAAAGGGAAATAATGTTTGTTTTCTCATAAGCAATATCCTTTAAAAAACCCAGACTTGTACTATAGAACCAATTTTTTCTCCAGCTGAACATATGCATTTTATGTTTTGCTTTTATCATGTGCTGTTGTTACTTAAGCCTCTCTCTGTAATTTCAATACCAGTATGATACATACAACAGTCAGGTCTGCTGAGGTACCTTACCCACTGTGTTCATCATCTTGGCATCAGTGTGATATTGTCACTTAGTAGATTCTTGGTGCAACAGCAAATTATTAGTCTAATTTACTGTTCTACAGATGTACAAACACACACTGGAGAGAAAGGCATACATTTGGGAACTAGGCAGAGCTTTTCTTCTACTTTAATAAACTAGGTGATTTTTTGGTTTCTAAATACTGAAAAATTAAATGAGAAAAGTAATTAATGAATTGTGAAAATATTCATATATGTTTTTTTCATCTCCCTAAAGAATTCTAAATTTTATATAGATTTGGGTAATCATGGAAATTGTGGATGAGATTCAGAGATTTTGTAGTTTGTCCTGCATCTGAGGTGATTCTCCTCATTTTAAAATTAGGTAATGTTCTGGCAGTGATGCCTTCATAGGCAGTGCTGTCGATGCCCTAAAGTATCGTGCTTGTCTGCCATCTAGAGCTGTTGACAAGTTGCCTTTTGAATGTCATTTCTCTGCGTGACATTCTGGCAGTCACTTCCACCTGCAGGTGTCCTTCCTCTTGGTTGTTTAGCTCAAGCAAACCCAGTGTCAAAATTGTGCACAGTGGCTATTCTGGAAGGAAACAGAGCCTTTTTTGTTCTGCAACAGCAGTGAGAAAATGCCATTTAATGTAACAGCTATGAGTAACAGGCTAATATAGGATATTATAAACTAGCTAGATGGTGTTAGACATTAGTGTGTTCACACTAGCCACAGGTTCCTTGAATTAAATTTTGATCTGGTTGTCCCACCTTTACTGTGCTATCAGAACTAGAATGTCCATTTCAGATCAGGGAAGGAACCTATGTGTTTCCCATATTTAGCTTCATGCATACTCAAAGAAATGTACATGGTCACCTGTCCAGGGGGTGAATTTAATTAAGAATTACTTACTAGAATTTAAAGTTATTGTAACGAAGCTTGATAATTTATTAAACAGGCAAAAATAAAGTATTGTACATGAAAAAGAGCCTGCAAAGTAAGCCTGTCATACAAGGCATTACAAGAGGAACCTTTACCCTTGGGGACAGCAGCTATTTGGTAACTGACTTAATTCCACATGAAACTCTGGTCACTCTTACTGTCTGATGCTCAGATTAATCTTTTCTGCCTCTAGTCGTTAAAAAATTAAGCATGATGTCTGAAATTATTCATTTGGGCTCTCTGTGGGAATTTAATGAAGAGATGTCATTTTTGCAGGAAGTTAGTCCATCTGCAAAAAATGTCAGTTCTTTCACATGGAAGTCAATTCCCCTGTTGACTCCAGTAATAAGCATGATAACTGATGTGTTATAAAGCAAAAAATGCTCATGTGTTTAAAGTTAGAAAGGTAGAAGGTATCATAAGCTTGGAACAGCTGTTCCAGCCAAGAATGCAGCCAAAACCAGAGCAGAGCCTTTTGATGAATATTTTGAGCCCATTGTCTCTCAGTCACTGAATGATCCTCTAGTAAAAAAATAAATAAAAATGGATTGGAAATGAAATAATAACAATAAACCTTTCTGAGTGGCAAAAAGGGAGTATTGTGACTCTGTATTTCTTGATGAGAATAGCAAATTTTTCTATCATCTGTTATGAACAGGATGACAGAATTTGCTTGTCAGAACAGTGCCCAGCCTTTTCTGAGACAAACTAAAAGACCCTAAGAGTCTCCTAGCAGTCAGCTGGAAAAGTACAGCAACACCTGCTTCTTTGCTGTTGAGTGTCCTACTCCACCAAGAGTGGGCATCAGGTAACCTTGCTAGAAATCCCAAACATGTGTTCATTGGCTTTTATCTAACTTTTGAGAATGATTTTAAGCAAACATTTAAAATATTTGGGTTTATCTATGAGTATCTGCACACACACATAAGGATGAGGAAAAGTAGAGTGGAATAACTCAGAAAATCATGGAGGTTGGGAGCATGAAAATTGTTTTTCAAGCAATAGTCTTCATTTTAAAGGTAGGAAACCTGTTTACTTATCTATCCTATGTGTGCTTGTGGGAGTGAAAATTCTGTGTAGTGTTTGTCATAGTTCTCAAGATATTAGTAATTAATTCCCTGAAGAATTGGCTAAGGTAATGTCTGGCTGCTTTGTTTATGATTTCAGAATAGAACATAGTAATCCATTCTGTACAAAATACTAATTTTTTGGTTTTTTAGCCTGTGTACAGAAGGATTATATGAATAAAGGGGTGACACTATTGAGCCACACCAAGGTACACAGAGCAAAAAGTTCTGTTTCTATCAGCAAGAGATACCAAAGAGTGAGAACAGGGAAAGCATATTTTATACTTTCCCCTGATATTCTCATAACTTCTACTTCTGTAGGCAGTGGTCCCTTAATAATATATATGTAGGCTCTGCCAGCTTCCCATGAGTCCAGACTGAAGCTCTCTTTCTCAAATTCCCTTGAGGTTTTTCTGGCCTTTGCTTTTGTAGCTGCTTTCTGCCCATGTTTCTAGTCTTCATGGTCTGTTTCTTCTCTTCATCTATTCCATTTATTTTTACCATGTGGTTTCTTTAATTTTGTATTTTTTAAAGCTCTGTTTTCAGTCCTTTCAGCTAAACTGTTCATTTTTAGTGTCAGAATTTTCCTAAAATCAAACTTTTTCCCTTTTTTTTTTCCATTTGAAGGAGTACTATCAGTCAGAAATTACTGTTATGAAATGCTTTTTCCCAACAGAATTGATCATGTCAATAGAATTTTTGTTTATTTTTGAAATTAAAGAAGGAAAAGAGTATATTGAAAGAATTTCGCAAGCTGCAAAGTCAAACACTTAAAAATTGGGTATGTAGGACTTTAGGTGGCAAGTGTGATCTTCATTTACACTTTCCTTCCTTCCCAAGTAAAGGATATTTAATTATGTAATAATTTTCTGGTTGTTTTTTTTTTTCCATCCCACAGAACTAGTTATAATATTTTTTCTTTTTAATTTTGGATATTTGACTTAGTTCATTATTTACTGTGTAAAGAGAAAAATCATGGAGTGAACACAAAGCTATCAAATTTTTCTTGCAGTATGACATAAAGATTAAAGCAAAAACCCCTGCTAGGCTGATTAGAGAAACATCAGACCTTCAGTGTTCAGTGTTTTTACTATAAGATGGCATTTCAGAGCTCCCAAATGGGTAAAGGGCTATAAGTCACATTCTTGTGTTTTAGACCCCATCCTTCAGTAGCCTTCAATGGTCTGTGAACTAGGGTTCTTTCAGCTGACAAGATAAGTTCAAAATGTTTTATGTGAGGAAAAAAAAAGGTCTAGGACAGTTATCTCTTAAGCTATGCTGTAATTAACTGTGCCTGTGCCTGTGTTGTGCAGCAGAGCTCATCCACCGAGCAGCTTCTGTCCTTGCCATTAAAAATCTTTTACCCTTTAAAATGCAGTGGTGAAGTTTGCAGTATGTGCAGAGACTGGTCCCCTGCCTTAGAATGGTTTGAGGGTGATCCAGGTCAAACCTACACCGAAACCTGTTCAAACAACCTAACAAGGTGCACAAGCACAGGCCAGGGACTTTGCTCAGGACCGGGTTTAATTTAGGTGATGGTCACCATCTGTGGTGGTGTCTGTGAGCAGTCCCTGTATATATCCCTTCTGAGGTGGTTTTTTTAGTTATAAACAAGTATCTTGAGAGGGGTGTACTATAATGATTACATTGCACCCTATGAGGGTAAGCCATGTCCCAGTTCTAGGGTACATATTCAGTGCAAGGATTATGCTGCAAGGTATGTTTCATATCAATTTTTCATGGTGAAGTGTGACCTTTATTTTCTTGCCAGGCATCTCATGACTTTAATACAATAACCTGTGACAGATTGTTTGAACTGAAGAGCCCCGGAGCCCTGCTGTAGGTGAAAAGTGGATGCTCCTTACTTACAGTGAAGGATGTCAAACAAGGGAACAAAATCATATCTTTAAAAAAAAAACCCAAAAATACAACAAAGCAAAGCACATATAATAAACAAAGCACCCTATGAATAAGAATAGGCAGCAAATGGGGGGTATAGAGCTAGGAACCCATTTTGTTTGGACTTGTATCACCACGCATCATTTGGTGGATAAGTGATTGTTGGGATGGTTGCAGCCAGAGAGTGATGTAGTGGTCAATGACTCCCAGCCTGGCTGGGCATGTACACTCACAGCCCAAAAAGCCAACCCTATCCTGAGCCAAATCACCAGCAGCATGGCCAGCAGGTGAGGAAGGGGATGCTGCCCTTCTACTCTGCTCTGGTGAGAGCCCACCTTGGGTACTGCATCCATCTCTGGGGTCTGCAGCACAGAAAGGACATGGACCTGTTGGAGCAAGTCCAGAGGAGGGCCACAAAAATGGTCAGAGGGATTCAACAGCTCTCCAGTGAAGACAGGCTGAGAGAGCTGGGGTTGTTCAGCCTAGACAAGAGAAAGCTCTTATATGTGACTCTTATAAGGTGGATTTTCAGTACTTAAAATAGAGAGGAGATATAAGGGATATGGGCACAAACTTTTTAATAAGGTCTGTTGTGATAGGACACAGTAATGGTTTTAAGTTAAAAAAGGGTTTTAAACTAATGAGTAATGGATTTAAACTAAATCTACCCTCTTCTAAACTAAAAGAGCATGGCTTTAGACTAGGTATAAGGAAGTAAGTTTTTACAACGGGGACAGTGAAACACTGGAACAGATTGCCCAGAGAAGGACCACAAATGGATCCATTTAGGGTCAGATTGGATGGGCACAGAGAAATGTCCAGCGTGTCCCTGCTCATTGCAGAGTGTTGGATGAGATGACCTTTAAAGGTCCCTTCCAACCCAAGCCATTCTGTGGTTCTATGTAAAGGTACCAGTTTTCAGTTGTTCTGAATTCATGCACATCATAAATGAGTCCAGAGGACTCATTTTTGCACTACCCATTTGCACTACCCATTTGCTATCTTAGGCTATATCACCTCTGCTGATGTTTTCTCTTTGCTTTCTAAAAGGTGTAAACAAAAGTGTAAAACAGCTGTCTGCTTTCTGCTAAATAGTAAATACATGATACTGGCTGAGCTTCACTGAATTTTTGAGAGGGTACTTTTGTTCTTTGTTTTTGCTCACCTGTTATGTGAGCTAGAGGCATTGTGGGCAGCTCACAGATGAAATCTGTACAGGTCACCTCACAAATGAACACATCCTATTTTGTCAAATTTAATGCTATAATTAGCTACTTCTACACTCTATGTTCTTTGCACTCTGTTTATTTTCCTTAACAATTAGTCAGTGTTGTGAAAGATTTAAAGGCAATGTACGTGTAGCTGACTAAAAAAGACTTAGAATAGAGCAAATGCTTGTTTTCCTCTGGGAAAGAGGATTAAGCCAGTTGAATGTAATTTTAGTAGAGGTAAAGCAGAGCCATACCTCTGATTTCTAACTGAATACATAAAGATTGGATTCATAGCAGTTCAAGGAATTAGAAGCTTTGGTTAAGAATCCAGAATAATTTACGGAATACAGGTATAAAATGGTGGTTAGATGTGGTGAGAAGGTGTCAGTGCTGCCAAGGAGAGCTGATGAAGAATGTAAAGGGAGTTGTGCAGGAATGGAGCTAATGAGAAGGATGCACAGCACTGCAGAGGTTGGAGAGAACTACAGAGGAGAGGGTTTGTTGTTCTGGTAGGAATGGAGAGCTGTCACCTCAGTATTGTATTTGGTTCGAGTTCTGCATATTAAGAGGAATTGAAAGGTCCTGGTTGTCTCATTACATCTTCTGACACTGAAGTTCTGGCTCAGATTATGTGTTTTGCTATAAATTATGCTGGGTAATTATGTTCCAGAGGGATGTAATGGCTGTTAGTTATAGTGTGTTGTGTTTTGGCTGTCTTGTCAGTACATTCTGAAGTACATCAGCACACTGCCTATTTTTGACTTGACAATAGGAGCATAGAAATTCACTATGTCATCTTCATTAAACAGAACATGTTCCCAGAGGATGATCCCGCCTAGTATTCTGGAGTCAGATTCTTTTCATCTGCTATTTTTTTTCTATTTTACATCCAGATCTCAGGAATCCCTTTTGAAATGTTTAATAGTAAATTTTTTGGTAGCTTTGACAGTGTACATGAAGAATTCGTTTCTCTGTAAAGAGGGGAAAGTGTTCAGGTTGTGCTGTTCTATGACACAGCAGAGACCTTATGTATCATGGCAAAATGTGATTTTGGTGAAGAGGAACTATTTGGTGTATTAGTCTGTGTATCTGTGGATTGGCACAGCTCTCAAGACAATCAAGGAAATTATTTTGCCTTGTGTGGGGAGAGCTGCATACTTCACCTCTCTTCATAGTACCATAGGGTGATACAGGTTGCAAGGGACCTTTGCCTGAACATGTAGAAGACAGTCTCACAAAGTTGTTTGCTTACACTCACATAAAAGAGTTTCAGTCAATGTTTTCTAGTATGTAGAGATCAAAGTACTTGGTCATAGATATTGCCAGCCACTTAAAAAAAACCCCTGAGATTTACCAATAACTTGCCAACAATTAGTGCATGACAAACAAACCCCTGGAATTTCCCTGTATTGTCGGAGCAATATATTCCTAATTACTAGACCACAAAGGACATAGCTACAGGAACATGTGCAAACAGATACCAGCTGTGCTGTCTCATTTCCTGAGCTGTCCAGAGATAAGACACCTCCAGACTTCATCTCAAGTAGTGCTCCAAGCCTGAGAAAGTTTGACCTCTTTTTCTTGGTGGGACATGCTGGGATAATGACATGGCTTTGTACATCTGAGCTAAAGCCATCTCATGCTCATCGCACAGGCAGCACAAGCATAAATCTGTTAGCCCTTTTATTTAGACCTAATATATATTACTCTTGTTTTTTGGCTGCTTATGGCAAACTGTTGCTGCTTTCAAAAGGCTAGAATTAGCTATTTGACTGTAGAATTTTAGGAAAACCTAGCTTGATCTGATGCCTTCTTTAAGGGGCTTTATCTTTTCCCGTGGGCTGTTGTGAATCTTACTGCTAAGATCCTGCTGTCATTTGCATGCAGTCCTGTGTAGCAGTAGCCTTGATTCTGCACCATGAAACTCCATTTTTAAAAAAGACATTTTAAATTATTAACACTTCTTTGTTATTAATATCTTCCATTCAGTAAATAGATAACTTGTTTTGAACTCTGATATCACTTTTCCTCTAGTGATAAACACTTTTATTTGTGCTGTAAGTGAATAATGATTTCTTCAAAAGTGTAATTAAAGCACTGCCTTCTTCATAATCACATTTTATTTTATATGATAAACTTGATTCAATGAATATCTGTCTGACCCACACAACAGTAATGAATATTTGATTTCATGACTTTTTCTCAGTAAAAGCTGAAACAATACCTCTTATAAAGCTCTGTATATGAATGCATCAGGTTGGAAGGCACTTCAAGAAATTTTGCTGTCCACCTTCCTGCTCAGAGCAGGATCAGTTCTCAAATCAGACCAGGTTATTAGTGGCTTTATCCAGCCTTGTCTGGAAAACTGCCAAGGCCTGCACAACCTTTGGCTGCAGCTGATTGCCTCTTAAAAAGAGAAATATCAGGGATTGAAAAAAGTAATGAAAATAAATTTTAAAGAGAAGAGGCTTGATAAAGCAGATGTGGTAAATCAGATGTCTTTTTATGCATTTCTTTATGATCACTTAAGTTCTTGACTATTTGAGTGTTTACTTCTCATCCAGTGTTTCGAGTACACTAATTGGCACAGCTTATATTCTAAGGAGGTGTTAGGAAGCATTGAAGGAAAACCTACATTGGGTTAAATTAATTGCCTGTTTCCTGGCCTTGAGAATCTGAAAATCAGTGAAAACTTCCATGGTGTGCTTGCCTGATGAGAGGGTGAAGTGGAGTGTAATCACCTGCTGATGTTATTTTGTGCAGTTTGGTTAGACTTGGTCTCATCTCAGCTTTTCTCTTACACCAGTCTTTATCAATGCACTCTTACATAACCTCTGTCTGCTTAAGTGCTGTCCAAAGAAAATGTGAAAATTGACACTTCTATTATTCTGGATAGAGTGTGAGATGCTTGGAAGTCATACCAATAAGCTGTATACACCCTTCAGAGGAGCACTTTCCTGTTGAGATGCACTATTATCCATGCATCAGTTCCACAGTCTGGCTCTGAGCTCTGAGGAAGTGTTAATGAGCTTGAGTCGTAAGAGAGCAATTGTCTGCTCTTCATGGGAAAGGAAATGGAGTCTTTGATCATAATTGCAAATATAAATTGCCCATCCTAAAAGCTAAAATGTCAGAAAGCTTGTTTTAATTTATTTTGGAGCAACAGAGATGCTTCTTTGAGACATGATCAAGGACAAATATCTCTGCAGTTTATTTGCTTATCTTAGTATGAAAGAGTGTATTACTGTGTGTAAATTCATCAGAAGGATCATAATGAAAATTATGCTCAGCTAACTCCATAAAATTTGGTAGCTATTAGATGATCTATACATTCCTTCCTTCCTTCCTTCCTAGGTAACAACAGGATTGTGTTCTTAGGATCTCTTCCTTATATAAACCCAGGAAAAATTGTCCATTTTCAAGGCTCACCTATTGCTGGGGCCAGTCTGGCAAAACAGTGGTTTGACAGTATAGTGCTTACTTTATGAATTAATTAATAAATTCTGAAATTAATCAGCTTTTCTTGCTAGCATTAGCTTTTTGTACATCTCTGATATTTATGATATAGATATTTTAGGCTTACATAGAAAGAGGAACATTTTATATTGTTCAAGTCAGATGTGCTTCTTGATCTTGTAATTCCTTTTTTCAGTTTACCAGAAGGCATCAGATTTAAATGCATGTTGACATTTTGTACTATGCTGAAGCATATAAAATTGATTAAAAGTTCAGAATGTGGTTTTAGTTAAGTTTCTTGTTTAGAGTATTGCAAACAACCAGTTCAAATGTCCTCAGAGGTATGACTGCATGGGGAGGACCTAACAATAACTGCAAGTTTCACTTTCACTGTACTTTTATACATTCAAGCATGGAAAATATGGCCCTAAAGCATCTTCACTTTATTCACTCTAGATAAAAATTCTAGCTGGGAATTTATGACAATTTTTTTGGTAGCAGGATTAAAGGAAGCAAAATCAGCTCCTGGAGCAGGTGCCATATGAACGCGATTAGTTTAAAAAAAGGGATTTGCCATACTGGCTGGTCAGCCTCTCTGAGATATAAGCATATGAGCAGTTCCATTCTTCCATATCACTGTCAGTGGTGAGAGAGAAGCAGAGTCTGCTTTACTGTTCCTGATTAGGATCAATCTCAGAAAAGCCACGGTCACAGTATTTAGGAGCAATAGAAGCATCCTCGTCTCTGAGAAATTTAAGTTCCTGTCTAGGCAACCAGATAGCAGGAAAAAAAGCCTACAGGAGAGTGACTTTTGTAAATGCTTTTGTATATGACTCTTTTCAGCATGTATGCTTTTGTATACGACACGTTTATTACCTTCCATAATTCTAGTCACAAAAGCAGATTTAGGTATTATTCAAGCTTTGTGTAGACACTTTTTTCCCAATTCACACCTAACTCTTCAAATACTTCAGTGAAATAGAATTAAAATTAGGAATTGATAATTTGAAAATTGTAAATTTATCCTTATGGATGATTAAACAGTTCAAGAGAAGCAAGTACAAATGATAAGATATAGTAGGAGTTTTTGATTTGTGGGGGAAGAGTATGTAAGGGTAGATATAGTTAAACTATATCTATTGTAAGACTGTAGTCCTTAATGGTGCCATGGCTGAAAAAAGAAGGGACACGTAAAACGGAAATGATTCAACCCCCACAAAATACTGGATTTTGAATTATTTTCTTACCAGTGATCCCACTGAAATTACTTACCAGTGTACCTTCTCACCAACTGCAAACGGAGAGAAGTGTCTTGGTCAGGATGAAACAAAATTGTGTGTAATTTCTTGTGAGGATATTGGCTCCAAAATTTTGAATGTAGAAGTTTTGAGTTTAGAGGTGCTTACAATAACTATAAGTTATAATAAAGACTATTAAGTTCCAACAAAGCTGGTTTAACAAAAAATTTAAAGTCTTTCAAGATTAAAAATTAAATTATTAAAATTAAATTATATAAAATTAAAAAATTAAAGTCTTTCAAGCTTCTAGAATTCGGGTAGCAGTGCTTTCTGGAAAGTTAGTCCTCTTGCATCTTGTCTACATACACTGTGAAGTGAAAAATTGACTTCTGCTAGAGCCTGTTCACTTGGTCTCTGTTTAATCAGTTATACCTGTATGACAGGAATACAAAGTAGATGCCAAGTGCTGCCAAATCAGTGGATTTTTCCAAATATGCTTCCATTTTTTCACATGGCACAAAGCAGTAAAGGATGTGGTCTATTAAATTTTGCTCACTGCTTTTGTTTTTCTCTACATGAGTTCTTGTGTCTGCTTGCTGAAAACACTGGTTCCTCCACAGAAGGTCTTGTTTTATACTGCATCTTATTTTGGTCTTGCATGGGGCATTCATTTAGCTTTCATCATTCAGGAGCTTTCAAAATACTTACCTGATTGAAGTCTGAAATATATAATTATAGATATTTGCAAAAGAAGAGATTCAGGAAAACATGATTTTTAAGGTTGTAATTAATGGGCTAATCTCTCATCCTTGCATCAAGAAAGAGGATTTGCTACAAGAGAATCTAAGTTTGGAGTATATTGTAATCCACTGAGCAACTCAAGTGTCTAGACCAATGATACTTCCAGGCTCTTAGAATTGCTGTGAGTGATCTGCAATATGTGAAAATTGAACTGTTGGAGGGTTTTGTTTGTTTTGTATTCCGTTTTTAAATTTTTAATTTTTTTTTTTAATTTTAAGAAATCTTTTAATACAAAATAGATCAGTGACTTTGGAACAGTTCCTTATATAACTAGTCTATAACTTAACGCAGTTGGTCTTGCAATCCATAAGCATCACAAACCTTTCTAAAATACAAAACCCAAAAATCATTCTTTAGGATATTTTCATTCTATGCGTATCTATAAACAAAAA
>VZRH01000397.1:886451-948318 GCA_013397555.1 Urocynchramus pylzowi | reverse complement strand
AAAAAAAAGCCAAAACTGGTGGGGTTTTGTTTTGGTTTTGTTTTTGTTTTTTTTTTTCTTTTTCCCTATAATTTCTATGTATTTAAGTGTGTGGCCCTATAATAGTGCTCTGCAAAAACACATGATGATGGCTCAACTATTTCATGCTAACATGTCCAAATTTATATCAGAAATATCTGCTTCAGAAACACACATCCTAGATAAAACTTTACTGACTTTTTTCTAAGATGGTTGTTTTCTTCAGCTGTATGGATTCAGAAATATATATGTTAAACCTGTCACAATGGAACTCACCACTTAAAATCATGGGATAAATTGTATTGAACAGAATCTCAGATTTTCATCTAGTCCAATCTCTTGCTTAAAGCAGGGTCAGCCTTGAAGTCAGACCAGGCTATTAAAAGCATTATCCAGTTGGTCTGGAACACTTTCCAACATATACAACCTTTCTGGGCAATCTGGGCCACTCCCTGGTAGTCTTGAGGAAGAAGTTTCTCCTGAAATCCATTCTGAACCTCTCCCATTTCAACTTATGTACCTCAGTGTCTCACCAAACCTTGCTGTAAGGAGCCTGGAAGCATCTTCCCAATAATCTCCCTATAGGTTTTGGGGGATTGCTGTTTGCTTCCCCAGAAGCAGCCTCTGCTCCAGGTGGAACAAACCCCATCCCTCAGCTGCTTCTCAATGGTCAGAACTGATTTGCTTTTAGACTCTATTGAAAGGAAGGCAAAAGATTCTAAACTGTGTATCTGTGCATATGTGATGAAACTCATCAGATTACATGAATATAAATGAGTGGGGATCTTAGTTCAGCATGAAGAAAGAAGGGCTATTAGTGGCTCAGGTAAAATAGAATTCAGGTTGGACTTCCTATAAAGAAACACAGAAACATATAGGCTGGAAAAGACCTCTGAGCTCGTTGAATCCAACTGTTACCTCATCATTGCCAAATTCTCTAATTTTAATTCACTAACCCGTGTCCCCAGCTGCCACATCTACTGTCTTTTAAATAATTACCAGGGATCATGACTCAGCCACTTCCCTGAACAACCTGTTCCAATGCTTGACAACCCTTCTGCTGATGACATTTTTTGCAATATCCAATACCCTGGTGTAACCTGAGGCCATTTCCTCTTGTCCTGGCACTTCTCACAGGGGAGGTAAGATCAACCCCCACCTTGCTACAACCTCTTTTCTCATTGTTGTACTATCTGTAGAGGAAGTTTGGTACATAAACTTAAGTAGAAATTTGCAAAGTTTTCCATAAAATATCCCCACCAAAGCATAAATCTCTAGCCTTTAAAAACCTAATATGATTATTAATAAAGACATGTCTATATGATTAGAATATTTTGAAGGAAAATTAATAGTTTTATGAAATTTCACTTTAAAATTTAAGTTGTATTTTTGCCTGTTCATTTTGATAAAAGAGCTGTCAATTCTAGCTTATTAATTTTCTGAATTACTGTTTTGAAAATATTTTCAGAATAGCTGTTGCATAGTCTTCTGTAGTCTTTACCTGTTTTTTCTTATTTTGTTTGGTTTTTGCCTTAGATTCCTTCATAATAATTTTTTAACAAAAATAGCAAATCCTCTGCTCAGAGATCCCCCAGAAGATTCTCTTCAGAAATAATTTTATCTGTCTTTAAAATCTTTTGGCTTCTACTGCCCCAAAGTAGATTTTTACTGAAAGATAATAGTCTAAGCAAAGTGCTCGGTTTCTTTTTACTGCATAACAGTAATTCCATGTGACATTTCTGCATTGTATTATTATCAAGCTCTGAAAACTTACTAAATCATGTTCCAAGTGATCAATGGATTTATCCCTTGCAAACTAAAGTGCTCATCTTTCATGGCACTCCTTTGTTCTGGTGGAATAGAGGACAATTCTAATGCATCTTGTCAGGTCCTCATTTTCTTTATTTCTTTGAACATGAACTTACTTTTTCGTAAGAAATTGGATAAGTAGGCATTAGGTAACAGCCAGATAGGTTTGTGTTTTGTTTATTTCTTTTCTCAGAAATAAAGATAATCTTTTTTGAGGCAGAGTACAGTCAACTACAGCCATTACATTTGTTCAGAGAGCTTCTTCAATACAACTCCTTCATTTTGGGAATTACATAAAACTGAAAATAGCAGAAATTAAATTTCCGTCATGGGGAATGGAGAAAATCAGATGTTGGACTTGGTCCACGCTGTAAATAGTTCAAGCCAGTGTATTCCTGTGTCAATTCTTAACATGAACAACGATGGTAAAGTGGCTGCTGCACTTGCTTGCTGAAAATCACTTTCAAATTTACTCAGAGGCTGGAATTTAGAACAGATGAAGATGGCAAGAGGCAAAATTTTAATTCCTCACTGTGATCCATCGGTGACCTTATCCTTTTGGATTTAGAAAAGTAACTTCAGAAAATATTTGGTGTAATATTTAACCCCAAACAAGCAGTCTAATGCTCAAGTATTAATATATGGCAGTTTATGTGTTATAAATTATGGAAGTGGTACTCCCTAGTTTTTTAAAACCTAAACATAAAAAATGCACTTGATTTTGTTCATAATTTAACAGCACAGAATTTCCCTAACTGTAAGGAGATATGAGCATGTTGTAGAAAAAAAGCAAAATCCTTCCTGCTGCAAAAGCCAAATGAAACAATATAAAATGAAAAATATATAAGAGAGCAGACAGAATAGCTGTGTCTAATTCTGGAACACAGTACTTAATGTCAAAAAAGAATTGGTTTGTAAGAATTTATATTAGGGACTGTATAAGTAGGCAACATACCTTGAGAATCGTAAGTTTGTATTATTTTGTTTTCAGTCTTATGGTTTCAGGATTTGGGGTTTTTTATATGATAAAGTGAAATAAAAATGGTTCCCAGTGTTGGTTTAAACCACAAATACAGGGGGATTTCTGTTCTCTTGAAATGATGAGGTATCCTTCAGATACCTTCAGATACCTTCTGAGAATACACTGTGTAAAAGATGAAGGGAAGAAAAAGCTCACAGTTACATTTAAAATGTGTAAAGCTCACAATACTCTAAGTTGCTACGAAATAATAAAAAAATAAACAATGAAAATCCAAAAAAACCCCAAACAACACTTTATTACTATACTGTCCTTTCTGCAGTATTATTTCCTTTGTTTCTCCCTCTCAAACTTTGTTCTCCTGAGATATTTAACTTGAAGTGCACTATTGCTGGATTTTATAAGGCTGGTGGAAAGATCTCATGTCTTAAAAATAATTTATTCCTGGGCACCATTTGCAATCAGAAACAGGCAAATTTTTCATTTTAATATTGCCATAGGTACCGTCTTTCACAAATGTGCACATATTTTTCAAACAAAGTGGAGTTCTGTTAAATTGAGCTGTTTAGTGACTGTGTCTGCAGAGGACTTTTGCTGTCGATGGAGAGCTGTTCAGTGCACTCTGTGTGGAATTTAACAAGCAGTGCTTCCTCAAGTAGACACCTGTACTTGGTGAGATGGATGGTGCTTTTCATTTTATTGGCTGTATTGACCAGGGGCTTGGTTCAGTTACCTGAGCAGTGACACCCAGTACTGGGTGTCTGTGAGTGTTTTTGCTACCTTCTGTCCATACAGATGTCTCAGGGCATGTCTGTTGGCACTGGGTTAGCACTGATGGTCCTCTGTTGATATCTGTTTTAGGCCACTAAGATGTAGGTCTTCATTCACTGTAGAAGAAATCTAAATAGCAGTCTGACATTCAGACACCTGCTATGTTCTGTGTGCAGTTAGATGAGATAAAAGCAGTTTTTGTAATTCTTTGCATGTATCAAGCTGGTTTTGTTCAGCAGCAAAGCAGTATGCACACAAAATAGTGGTTTTGTTTATTTCAGTTGGCTCAGGTCCTGCAAAGGAAGAACTTAAGGGCAGCCCACCAGAGATAATCTATATTTTATGTAAGCTTGAATAAAGCTAGTAGCACTTGAACTATTAGAATACATATTTTTTATCTACAAATGGGAATGCAATTAACCTTGCTTTAACATTTAACTCACATGTGATGTAGGAATTGCCATCCATGTTACAGTAAAGGTGCACAATATCAGTCATACCACAGCATTTCATCATTTGGGATTTGTGAAATGTTGAAGGCAGAAAATACTTCCTACATAGATTACAAAGCCAAATTTGTAATATCCACTGTTTGAGAAGAGGTGGTCACTGAACACATGCAATTACAGAGACAATTCCTCTGTCCTTGGTGACTTGGAGAACCAAAACCACTGCTGGACAGATTGCAGATCCTGGGGCTCCACTATGGCTCACCATGCAGGCTCTGCTGTGCAGATGCCTTTGAGGATTAAAGAGAGATTTCTAGAATAGAAATGCAACAATTTTAGTTCACATGCATAATAAGCAGAATTTTGCATCTGGAGAGTGATATTTCCATTTTAGTGACAATCTTAGTACTCTGAATACTTAGTATTCTGTTACTAATTCTGTGTTAATATTGATATGTTTGGATAATTCCTTGTTCTAAATGGAATTATTGGACAGACAAATAGGTACATTTACTTATTGTAAATAAATATTTATTATATATTAATATTTATTATTTATGGATGCAATATATTTTTAGATTGAAGTTAGCTCTCTTTTTTTTTCTTGTACCACATTCTATTTTAGAAGTTAAAAAAACAGAGTTAAGCTAACCATTCTAGACATTTCAAAATGTGGTGATAGATCTTAATAAATCCTAGTCAGAGTACTAACAAAGTAACATTTTCTGAATGAATACATATCTTTTCAAATCTGTGTAATATTTGATAATAATTAATCATTAATTATGCAATAAAGGCCCTCAGAGGTTGTAAAAAGACAAAAATATTTTTGATATTTAAATCTCACATTTAATTTTCAATTTATTTAGGTATTTAACTGATTTTTTTTTCTTTTTTAGAAAATGTGAAATCAATAAATACTTTTCCTGTCTGAAAGAGATGACTTGGAGTTAAAGTCCAAGAGATCTCATGATTAGTTAAAGATCCCACGCTTAAGTCATCCCTAGTGGTGAGAAATTGACTAGTGTTCATGATGAAGTGTTTTTTTCATCAAACTGGAAGTTAATAATCCAATGTTTAGAGGATGAGGCTGATTTCAGTTGTCATAACTGTAGATTCAGCATAAAAAACCCATCTCATGTAAACTGTCTTTGAAAAATGTGTACATATATCTGTGTGACAAGTTACATCAGGCTGCTTATTTTTTCTTCTCATATAAAATCATTGGCATATCAGTTAAGTCTAGTAGTAGCCAATATCTGAGTATATTAGCGATTTCTCACATCTTGTGATGTTATTACCCAAGTATGCTTCAAAATCTGGATAAATATATAATTTTGAAAAGCATTGGGTGTTGTTCCACAAACTTATAAATGTTCAAGTCCAATCACAAAACACAGAATTTCAGTGCTCCCAGTTCAGAATTTAGAATAAATATGAGACAGAAATAGTCCTAGCCATTAAAGAGACCTTGTTATGGAGATAGTATGAAGGGGAGGGATGGTTTTAGGCATGAAAAAATTAGACAGTAGCTTAAAATATAAAAAAATGTTGGTGTTACACAAGAGAGAAGATTTCTACTCCAAGAGAAGTGTCTGAAGTGCTAAGCCTGGCCCAGAGGCAGCCAAATCACATCATTTACAAATCCATTCAGCAGCTGGACTGAGCAAGTCCCTTGGCTCAGTCACAGGTAGAAGGGTCTCGCTGCTGGGGTGTCCAACCTGGTTTTGCCCCAATGTTTGGAAGAGAAAACTATGAACAAAATGCAGAGTGGAATCAAGAGAGTGTTGCTCAGTCTTGGCACCCAAAAACTGGTAGGGGAAGATGACAGACAGGGAAACAGCTCTGCTGTGACAATGTCACTGTAACATGAGTTACCCTTGCTCCTGGGGTCCAGGGAAGATTTGTCCCTTCAAGAGTTGCTCTGAACACACCATATGCTCATGAAAAGTCAACTAGAACTGTTCTGGAGTATAAATAATGATATTATATATATAAAGTCCTAAGATGTGGAGTATTGGATGTATTCTTTAAATAGTGATTAAAAGTTGTTTGTTTCTTGGCGGAAGGGTGAGGAGCCAATTACATTTTTATAATGCAACTGCAGGAAAGACAAATGGAATATGAGCTTGTCTTGGCAATGTTATAGAAGGAAAAAAATCCAAACATTACATATATTACTATTTTGAAATAGCACAGGTTCCTGTGTTTAATCTTTCACTGTCCAAAGCCAAGATAGCTTCCAAGCTTTCCTTGAGTATTATTAATTGTTAATTTAAATGCAAAGCTTTTAACCATTAAATTTTGTACCTATAGTTCAACACCTATAGGACATGTTGGCTGCAGGTTTCAGCTCCTACAGATTTATTTCCAGGGGGTGTCAGAGTGCTTTCCCCCACCCTTGTCCTGGAAGCACAATTTTACTTTACCCTTGATGAGATATTTTACTGGGTGATTACACAGAATATTAAAGAAATTTGATGAGTAAGAGTTTAATTGGGGTTTTGAAGATATTCAGCAGTTCATTAAGGGATTCAGGATCTGTTCACAAGTCGGTGTCAGTCTCTGCTGCGTACTTGTGATTCAGAACATCTGACACCATGTATGCTCTCAGTGAATACATGGTCTTCTGATTTTGAGTGTTTCATTCAAATGCCATAGTGATTTAAATAATAAACCACTCCACAGCAATCATGACATCCTGAAATAACAATTCATGCTAAATTAAGCAAAGAAAAGTGGCAACAGCTGACAAATGTCTCTTTTAGGAAGACTGGAGTTGTGTTGTTCTTTTAGTGTTGATTTTCAGTATGTTTCCCTTTCTTCAAAGTTCAGTTAATATTTTTAAGATACAAGCGTGGTCATTTATATTGCTTCCTGTCATATTTAGTGAAAATATCTACAGGACATTTTTTTTTTTCTGGTAATAGCAAGCTAGCTAGGTAGTTAATTGTTCTAAAGCCCTTTAATTTTATAAGATCCTTGTGTATCTATTACAATATTAACATTTAGCTGATCCCTTCTGTGACTCCTAATGATAAAATATCCATTATTTTATCACTCTCTGAAGTGATAAAAATCAGAAGCACACTCATTTTATTAACTCCAGTTAGTTTTCAAAAAATGAACAAAACCCTAAACTGGTCATTTAGATTACAAAGAATTACTTTTCTATTCTGTTTTTAAATTTATATTTCCTTCAGCCTCTTACTTTAAGGGTAATAAAACAGATTTTGTAAAATCAGTGAACCACTTTACCATTATTTTCTCTTAATACAACCATTTTTTATGGGAGTAGATGGTAGTTGTAGATATCTCCAGAGAGAGATGCATTCCTCTACTTACATAATTAGAAAAAAAAAATAAATTTGGAGACTATTGTGCATCAAAATATTGCACAAATTGCAGTTTTTGAAAAGAATGGAGAGGACAAAGGAATAGCAGTCTAAGAATTCTGTGATTTATTTTGTATCCAAGAGCAATTTTATTTGCATTACCAAGTACTTACCACATTGTAGAAAAGTCTTAGTAAGGCATTTGTAACCTACTTGAAGGTATCATTCTTATTTACTCTCCATAAAGAGAGAAATCTGGTAATGCATTATCAAAAACATATGCTATAAAAGAGATTGTTTCTACACTCTCTTTCATCAATGATCTAAATAGGAGAAAAGAAAGAATGTGCTGCATTAGATATATTTCCAAATTTAAAGATATAAGTCAGAGAGGATTGCTATAAAAACATAGAACTGACCTCCAACACAGTATAGATAACCAGTTTCCTCTGGTAATTTTTTTTTTTTTTTTTTGGTCAAGCTCAGAATAGCAATGAGGGAAATAAAGTTTAAGTATCACTTAATTAAAATGGTCTCCACACTTTTCCACCCCATCTGTCCAGTTGAAGGAATAAAGAAAGATCTGATAGAGTACTGATTTGTTTTTAAAAAGATATGATTTATTTCCATGACATAGACAAAGCTTCCCTGATAGAATCCTGGCTGTCTTTTCCAAATTTGTAATGTACAAATTGTGAGGAGGAGCAGCATAGCCTAAATGGATCTTGTTTCCGGAACTGGTATGCAGATATGGAGACAAGTGCACAAAATAAATGGAAGTTATATTTTAAATAGAAAAAGGAGGAGGAAGGTCAGAAGGTCAGAATGTTTGTTGCTGTAGTGCTGAAAACATAAATTTCCCATTACTGATAAAAAGCTGAAGGTGCTGGCTGAGTTGGCAGTGCAGGGTGTCAGCACGTGTGGGTTTGTCTTGGCACGGTTTCAGATTGCTTAAAGAAAGCGAGTCCAGGTGACTTTTGCCTCCCCTTTGTGTGAGGAGAAGGTCTGTGAACACCATGAAGAAGGTAAAGGTGTGTCTGATCTGGGGCAGAACTGCTGTGCAAGTAACAGCCCTTGGTGTCAATTGAGGCCAGGGAGGGAAATGATCAGACTTCAGCAGGGAACCAGCAAGAAGGAGGCAGAGTGTGATGAGAAGACATATAAATAGATCTCCAAGTATATCACAGGATAGAAAAGGAAGAAACTCCCACAACTGTGAACATCATACTCCCAGCAAGGATCCCAGGTTGTTCACAACATGTTGAACTTACCCCTCTTTCTGTTTGAGGAAGACTGTAGATCTTGACCCTAAGAAAAAAGAGGAATATTGAATAGATACATACGTCAAATGAAATTAATAGATCCTACAAGAGTTTGGTATAGCTATGATTAATGGATTTTGTTGTGTTAATCAGATAATTTGGATGATATAGCTGTTTGAACTAACAGTAAATTCTTATATCTTTATATATAGTATCTTTCCATTTGTCCATAATAAGATTTTGAATAAAATGCTGTGTTCCAATTTTGCGACTTTAATCAAAGGGCAGGGTACAGTAATATATAGTCAAAGAGAAATCATCTGGTAAATAGTCAAAGAGAAATCATCTGGGAGAAGCCCAGTAAACCACTAACAAAGGCAGACTGAAATGCCTGGAGAAATCAGAAGGTTTCCTCCTCTTTTATGGCTGTGGCCAGTACATTCTGCTGGATTTAGAGACAGTAGGCTCCGGAGAGTCTAGAATCAGGTTTCTAATCCTCTGCTAAGTGCTTTAATCCCTTTGATGTGCAAAATACCACTGCATCTACCACTGCTTCCTCCTCTGGGAGGTGAATGGTTATCCACTAGCTGCAGGCACTGCTGTGCTCCAGGTGGTGAAGAGAAGATTGGCTGCTCAAGAACAAGCTTCTGAAAATTCAACATAACAAAGGATAACCACAGAGGAACTTTCAGGCAACCAGTTATAATATGAAAAAAGTCTAAGCCCTGCCAGAGATGGCCACTGGGTGAGATGTGAGTTGAATTGCTTTGCACACTGCTCTGTCACTCTTTTTTTAATGGATGGATTGTCCACAATCAGTGCTGTGGGTTAGGAATTGTGCTGTAAAGCCAGTTGAACTGGTCCATTTGGTTGAATTGCTGCAGTTTGTGATCATGGAGCTCATAGTCCTTCTGTTCACATTTCTCTCTGGAATGAAGACAAGCTGGGACTGCTAGATCACTGTGGGAAGCTTGTTGATGCACATCAGAAGAGATAACTAAAATCTTAAAACTGTGATGATGTTAAAGACAAGAAAATGTTCTTATTCATATTGTTGCAGCATCTGTAGTGTGGAACAATGGAACCAGAAACACTTTTAAAAGGAAGCAATACATATTCAATTCCACTGAAATATGGGAAAATATTCAACACAGAATCGAGTATTTTCAGGATCTGTGAAATGCTTACAAAATTCCCACGACAATTCCCATTAGAATACCACTAGCTCTCAAATAGTAAAAGCTTCAGAGCTGCTTAAATTAATTGCCCTGTCTAAACCAAGTCTTTTAAGACAGAAAAGGCCTCCTGAATGAAAATACATTTACTAATTGTCAAAAGCCTATGAGTAAGCTGATTTACCGGGCCAAATTGTCACCTTGAAAACTGAAGCAGAAACACAATCCTGTAGTGTGTCTAGCATGAATGGACACTTCAGGGCATGACTACAGCACAGCAAAGGGCAATGCACTGGATACCCCTGAATGACCACCTATCACAAGGTGCAGTGGTAAGCAACAGTATTGGATAATACCTGGCATACTGATCCTAACTCTAAGGATAGTTCATGTGATGCTGGCTCAGATGTCAATTTGCAGGTTGCTTCATAAGGAGTCAGTTGGTGTGTGTTTTTATGACATAGATATGACCTTAACCACAAACCCTGCTGTTGTAGCCATCTGGAAAGTTGTGCCATTTGACAACAGGTGGAAGTGTTCATAATCATAGAATCATAGGGTAGTGTGGGCTGGAAAGGACCTTTAAAGGTCATCTAGTTTGCTATAAGGTCTCCCTGGAGCCTTTCTTCTCCAGGCTGAGCAACACCATCTCTCTCAGCCTTTCCTCACAGAAGAGCTGCTCCAGCCCTCTGATCATTTTTGCAGTCCTACACTGGTCTGACTGCAGTGGGTCCATGTGTTTCCTGTGCTGATGATTTCAGAGTTGTCCCACAGGTGTGGTATCACAAGAGCAGAGGGGCAGAATCACCTCCCTTGACTGACAGGCCAAGCTTCCTGCTATGCAGCCTAGGATACAGTTGGATGTAATCATACTTTACTGGCTCATATTCAACCTTTCATCCACCAGCACCTCCAAGTTCCTTGTCAGCAGGGCTGCTTTCAGTCCCTTCATCCCCCAGCCTGTATTGATATCACAGATTTGCTCTGACCCATGTGCAAGAGCTTACTCTTGACCTTGTTGGACATCACGAAGTTCACATGGGCCCACTCCTTGAGCTTGTTGAGGTCCCACTGGGTGGCATCCCATCCTTTCGGTGTGTCAACTGCACCACTCAGGGTGGTGGTTTTGGGAAATGGATTGAGGGTGCACTCGATCCCTCTTGTCATTGACAGAGACATTAAAGAACACTGGTCCCAGTATAGACCCCTGAGGGACACCATTTGTCACTGGCACATGGAGCCACTACAGTCTGGATGCAACCATCCAGCAAATTCCTCATCCACCAAAGAATCCACCCATCAAACTCATCTCTCTTTCATTTAGAAAGGATGTTATGGGGGACCATGTCAAAGGCCTCCGAGCAATCCAGGTGGTACAGGAATTGTTCCATTGCTTCATAGACTGTATTAACCCACATTAAGTATTTTGCTGTCACCAGAACTGCTCCCTGATCGAGAGTCTGTATAAAATGAAAATCTCTTGATTCAGAATGGTCTTGCAAGCTTAGATCTGCAAACTATGAAATGAGTTCAAATTCACTGAGAAAAATGAAGCCACAGAGACACAAATAAATGCTGGCACTGCTGATGAAAGCAGTTATTTTTAAAATGTGATTGTTCAGCTTCAGATATCTTCTCTTTTTTTCTCCCTGTTACTGAAAGGGAAACCATGAAGTATAATATTTTAAAACTTCTTAGACTTATTAGATTTCTCTAACATTACTCAGGTCTTTCTGAAGCATTCATATGTTAAGGATATTGCAATGATTTTTGCATGCAGCCAAACTTTTACTGAGAAGAAACCTTAGATGGCAACACTGTTTACATGAGCTGTCAGTTTTGTATTGCAGAGTTTTGTGGTGTGGTGTTTACACACTCAGATCCTACTCCCATAGAAAGATTTACATGCTGCAGCCCTTTCCCCTCTATTTTTAAGGCTTACCAAAGGTTATTAACAATTTTGAGGATTCCTATCAGAGATACTCTCAGTCCTTTTTTCAAACTATTGTCATATGTCTTTATTTTAAACTTAGTAATGAAGAAAAATCTTTCTGAAACTGAAAATTTGTCCACATTTTGTGGTTGAGCCTTGTCCAAAATAAATACGATGAAAACTGTGAGGAAAAAATGATATAGTTTCTAAATACATTTTTATCCAAAGGTGAGGAGTATATCCAGTGCTTGTAGGTTTGCATTGCAGAACATTGATCAATTCTGTACCAGGGTGACATGTCCTGTTGGCATTGCATCCTGAGCATCACGGGATTAAGGATGGTGTATTGCAGGTGCCCTCTTTCTCGCATACCCCTGCATCATCACATGAAATTAGAGCTTGGATATAGTATCTAGAGCACAAATTTTCAGGGTCTTATTGACTCTAGGCATCTAACACAGGAAGATTCACAGTATCAAAAGTAAGCTTTTCCTCTGTGTCACCCTGTAGAGTTGCAAATACCTTTCCTTTTCCTTCACAAGAAAGTGTGAAGAGTAACTACCTAGCTGTCAAATAAGGCTAATAATATGTATCACCTCTGGGAAAAAAAATATGATTTGGGATAAGTGGATAGTCCTTCAATTTAAGATTAAGAATGAGGAGAGCAAGAAGATAAACTGCTTTATGCAAATTGAAGACTGCCTCTCAGCCCTCTCCAGAGGCATTTTTCAAATTCCTTTCCACACCAGACAACATCACTAAGTGCCTGAGACCTGTGGGTGAGGTGGATGCCATGGTAACAATACCAGGTGAGTAAGGCTTTTAATGAACATGTTTATAGAATCTGGATCACAAACTCTATGATGGTTTAGGTCACGATTTTTACTTGGGTTCTTCAGAATTGTAGGGTATGTGTACACCAATACACAATTGGTGTAAATTAGTAATTGTCTGATGTGCTATCTCTCTGTCTCTATTTGTGTTTTAATTTTAGGTTTACACTTGTGGTTTGGCTTGGTCAGGAGGCAAGTTTGGTTACTTGATAGTAAGTGTGACACTTTATCCTCTCCTGACAGATGCTGTATCACCATCCTGCTCTTAATAGAGGAAATACAGTGTAGCATTAACTGCATGGACATTCTAAAGCATGGACAAATGAGGTTAGGGCTCTGTTGGACACTGGAGCCTTTTAAGAAAGAGCACTGGGAAGACTTTAGGGCATTGCTTACTGGAGGCAAAAGGCTCGGTGACACTCAGCAGGTTTTTGTTTGGCTCAGGGCACTGCCTTAGCAGCACAATAAAGTTCTGGAGTACAAAGGATGCACATATATGCAAGTACATGACCTGTTTTCCTTTGATTTGTCTTTCTCTCCCTCCTGTTTGATTCTGCAAACGTGAGGAAATTTTTTTAGCAAGATGCACAAGCATCTGTTTAGCTATGCAGCTTTTTCCTCTTAGTTAGCATCTCTGAGATTCTGTAATTACACTTCTGGGTAAAATAGGCTGTCATGATAACTTATGCATGGAATGCTATATTTAAAGTAGTGGGCCTCAGATTTACACACAAAGCAGAGGTAGGGCCTGATGGAAGATAGTAAATTAGAGGAAATTTGATCTTCCTCTGAGAGAAATAGTTGAAGTTCATCAACTCAATACAAAATTGATCAACTTTTAGAAAAAAAAAACAGCTAGGGAAGATTCCTGTTTCTAGTAGAATATGGAGACTGGGTATTTCCGTGCTTATTCTGTAAAATATGCACTTCTTTTTAGGCCAGAGAGTCTTTTGTTCAGGTTGTGCTACTGACCTTTAAACTGATACATTAACAATAGGGAGGAATACAGGACTGGCAGATGCTGTGGTGCCAATGTGAATTACTCATTTACAGCAGCTTGAGAGTGAGATTGATGATCTTGGAAGCGTGTTAAAGAGCATAACCCAGAAGATTAATCTAGTGAAATTAGTGAAATTATTTCTAGTGAATATTCAGACAAAAACAATTGCTAAGAGAAAGCAAAAGATAATCTAGAAGACAATGTCTTGTAGCATCTTTATGGTTTTCTTTGCAAAGTTGTCTGGAAAAGATTGTTTGCTCTAATTGAATGCCTGGTTTGCAAAATACTTATCAGGTTGATTCTAGCATGAAAATTTGATTTCTGCTGGGCTGAAAGATTTAAAGGATAAGAATTAAAGTTTATAGTATTTTCACATGACAAGTTGTAAATCAGGGTGGCTGTTGTGGTTGAACCTCAACTGGCAACTCAACCCCCCATAACTGATTGCTCACTTCCCCACCAAGAGGACTGGGGAGAGAGAGTCTGGAGAGTACAAGTGAAAAATTCGTGGCTTTAGATAAAAAAAGTTAAATAGATAAAGCAAAAGCTGCATATGCAAGCAAAGCAAAACAGAGAAATAGTTTATCAAATACTCTGTAACTTTCTCTGAACCACCTCACCTGGCTGTTCATATTTCTTCTCTTATGCAACAAAAATTTGGTACGACTGCAGTTCCCCAGATTCCAGATAATACAGAAAGCAAATCTTGTTTCTAATTACCTTAGATGTAAATTTAAGGAGCAACAAAAAGAATGTGTCATTAATTTCTGTCAAGATGCCAATCTAGATATTCACATATTCACATTAAAAATAAATAACTGAAGGGAAAAAACTACCTAGTTTCTATTGTGATTAGCCAACCCCCAAAAATAATAAAAATATGAGTATAATTTTATAGGCAAAAGATTAAATGAATATGTTTTTGTTTTGTCATTCCCTATGTAGGAATTTGCTTGGAAATATCCAGAATAGTAATATAGGCAATATTTGTAAATTTTCTATTGGCTAAACAGGAAGAAGTTGTTTTATGTCATCAAATTCTTTGACATATTTTCAGGCAGTGATTCCAGTGCAAGACCAGTATGAGAATCTGCTGGTGAGAAGCCTCAGTCACCAACCAGGGAAGCTTAGGAAGCTGCACAACAGTAACCACTCAGCTTCATTATGAAGGTTACCACTTCTTGACTGGGATTTAAAATCTGGCTTGTAGCATTGATTCCAATGTGCTGTTTCTCAATAACTGTATTATCACTTAGACACTGATCAAGAAAAAGTTGTCACCCATGTTCCAAGGTGAAAATATTTCATGCCCAGAGCTATGCTGTAGTAGCATGTCATTTGTATGAAAGCCACACAAGCTTTTACATGCTTCCAACAACAGTGAATCATTTGAGGACTCGGTGACATGTGAGATAAACTGTAATTCAATTTTCACCAAAGATTTTTTTCTTAATGCAAGTTACAAGATAGAGGGCTTGCTTTTTAATTCTTCTCAAACTATAAAATGTTATTTCCTAGATTTGAAATCTAGTGAGACTCCCTGTGCAAAGGGATTTTTTTTTATATTCAAGTGTTCTTCCACCAGTGTGTTTGCACTAAAACTAAAATTAAGATTAAAGAAGATAGCCTGCTAAGATTATTTTCTACTTTAAAATGTGTGGTCATCTAATTTATGCTTCTGAAAATTATTATCTAGTAACTTTTCTATATTTATAGATTACTGCTTTTTTAGTTTTCAGAAATTTATTAGGAGAAAGAAACATGGAAGTTATTTCTGGAACACACAATGATAGGTATAGGGTCAAACTAGATTACAGGATTTACATGTTGATATCAATACTCATATAAAACATTTAAAACTCATGGTATAGCATGTATTAGAACTTTTCAGACATTATTTTTTTTGGTAGTGTTTTTGCTTCACATTGAAGAACCCATGGGGAGATGCTCTCCCATAACTGATCAGTATTTTTCTCTGTTTTCCTTAGAATTATTTCGGAGAAAAATATCTGTTTTCCATAGGAAAACATAGTTCTGTCAAACTTAAAATGACAGTTTAACTGAAATTGCAGGCAGGCAAGAAGGTCAAGAGAAATCATTATGTTTTCTTACAGAAAAAATGTGTGAGAGAGTATGAACAGGTAAAGTAATAATGCTTCATTTGGAGTGTTAGCAGTAAAAGGGTATGATGAAGGTGGATAAAAGCAAAACCAAGATAAACCAAAATGATTTAATGCTGGTGGAAGAACAGATGAATATTGAAGTACTTTTCTCAAAGTATCTCCTGGTAGAATTTCAGACAAGTCCATTTTTAGATTGTCCATCTTTAGTTAATTTCAAATAATTGTTTTGACCTTCTTTAATCTACAAATCAAGAGGATTTTTTAAACTCTTCTAAAAAGCAAAGGCTTTAATTTAGGTGTTGAATAGCTGATAGTTTGTCTTAGCCTCACATTATAGGATTATGGAATTTTCTCTTTAATATTTACATTAAGGTGTTTGCAGGAAGTCTTTGAATATTTATCATCACAATCAAAGTCTAACTGATGTATATATGAAAACCTTGATTGTCTTTAGAGAGTGAAACTTAACTGCAGATCTCTAGGCAGCTGCTATCACCTCTTGTTTCAATTATGTCCTTCACAATTATTTTCCTTTACTAGATGTATCTGAATAAACTTTGCCAAACATATAAATCTTTTATTATAATAAGTAATATATTTAAATGTAACAAATGTATGCTTGTTAGTGGAAATTAGTAGATGGCTAATATCAATGCTTTCTTCACATGTTTATATGCAAGTCATGTTCTCCATTCTCTTCGCATTCCTTATTGTCATGTGTGTCCCCAAGTTCTCCATTGCAGTTGTATTTAGACACTATAATGTTATTTCTCTTAATTAGTTTCCTGTAAACATGTATCATACTCAATTGCCTTTTTAAATTTTTTTTTTTTAATTCATTCCTTGTATCTAGTCAAGGAGTTAAGGTAAATTGAGTCACCTATTCTGCACTTAATTGTCTCTTCTCCTTAATCATCATAGCTGCTTTGAACAAGCAAGCAGAACTAACCCTGTTTTTTAGGCAGTGTTTTTAACTTTCCTTTACCCTATTGGCTGTATTTTTTTTTCTCAGAAATTGCAAAGATATATTACATGAGCACTTGCTATATATGAACTCAGCCAGTGCTTGGAAAATGGGAAGTATGCCCAAGATTATGGAAAAGCTAGTGAGAACTGAATCTCCCAGGAAGCAAAATCCATGGCATTGCCATTCTGCTTAGCCTATTATGAAATAATCTAGTTAGAACTAATACCTGCCCATAATATGCCAGTTTTCCAGAAACAACATCAGATAAATTAAACTTAAACAAAGAAGTAAGGGAAGAAACAAATGTAAAAGAAGTTCAGATTGTGTAAAACAGAACTATGAACCAAAAATAAGCCATGAAGAAAACTGTATTAGAATTGTTGCTATGCCTGTGAAATTGGAGAAAATCATGACTTTGAGAACTTATCCAGTTCTTCCTGAATAAGGCTCTGCAGCTGAAACTGAATATGGCCTTCCTTAGTTTTTTCTAGGGTCTGTGCTGTGGCATTTCTCGTGGATTAAAATTCCTCAGCATACAGTTGGTTGTTCAAGGGAGTTTAAATCTTAGCAAACTAAGTTCTTGGAGCCTTTCTATTTGCACGTAATTATTTGAGGATCTTATAAGGGATTTAGTTAGAAATAGTACATTATTCATAAGTGCCTTGACAAAAGAGTGTTAAATAGTTACAAAATACCCTGTAAATTTGTAGATTCTGCCTCATGGTCATATCATATATATATGTGATAGCTTTCATCAGTGAAGTTCAACCAACTGTTGAAAGTGTATTTAATTGTAGCTTCAAGATTTGTTTTGTTCTTGCTCCTTTGTTTTTCTTTGCATTTCATCACTTTATATATAGTTTTCTAATGGTGTTTCATATCTTACTTTTAACAGTACACACAATATGTGAAATATAATTTCTGGACCTATCTAGTCACTTTGTAGCTAACCACACCCTTTTCCCATTGTAATTAAATCTTCAATGAAGATGAAGAACCATTAGGAATCATTGTTGTTGCTGCAATATTGCACACGTTGCTTCACAAGCAACTGATTTCTCCAGAAGCCTTGGTCGTGAGTGTATATCCATCAGATTGCTCAGACAGAAAGATCTAGCAAGTGTAGGCTGGGGTGGAATGAACTGTAATTAAAACCTGCTGGTGGAAAATTCATACTATTCCCCTAGTTTTGTAAGCTTCCAAGATTAAAGGTGAAACACAGCAATAAATGCTCATTAGTTGGAACCATTATGCAAGTTATCTGGCACTCCATTCACCCTCGTCTATCTGGGCTTTTGTCCCCTTTTTCCTGCATGTCCCTAATTTCTTTGCTTTTCTTCCCATCTTTCATTCATCTTTCTTTCCACTCCTGAGTTTCCTTCTATTATTCCTTGCTCATTATATACTTCAGAATTGTCAGAAAGAGGGCCAAAACCAAGCATTCTTAGAAGAAAGCTGTTGGGACCAATCTAACATGTAAACTCAGCTTGATGTGTAAAATCCAATGAAGAAATTATACTGCCTGGCAGAGCAGCAAAAAGGAGATCATAAAAAATGTAATTAAATAAATCAGGAATTGAGACCTTCACACTTCACCTCATTTTCCCTCTGATTTGATTATTATTGTGTGAGAATATTTTCTGTGGTATTACCCTCTGTTTTGTCCCATTTTAGAAATGTCAAAACACTAAGTGATTTCCTTAAGAAAAATATTTTCCTACTGCCTAACTTCCCATTTTATGACATAATGGAAGTAAATTATTGAATATACATACAGTTCTCAGTTTTGTCATATTCAATTTATGTAGTTTGCTGAAGCAAAACCTTTAACTTTTACACAGTGAAATGCTCCATCCAGTCTTCTTTATAAAGTGAAAATCAAACTATTTTAAAATGAGAAATATTGAATCAGTTTCACAAAACTTGATTATTTGATTTCTGGGTACATGGTGAAATTTAATCTGTTGTTTAATTTTTTAAATAAATTTTTTAAAAATTAAAAAAAAATCTAAAAGGAGTACTCAGAACTTTTCTAAAAGGAGTACTCAGAATTTTAAAAAAACTCAACCAAATAAGCCAAAATATTATTTTAGCAAGATATTCTTGATGATGATTTCTTGAAATGTTTGATTTCAGAAAATAGAATAATGATGCGTTAATATTTAGTGTCTTTTACTATTACCTTGACATTTTTTGGTGAAAGAGAAATGAAACTTTTTTTCAGGAAATCTCTTTTTCTCTGTTGTGTTAGGCTGTACCCCTAAAGACTTTGGTTCAATCATTTCTACCATTTTACCTCATTCAAGTTTTATTTCAAAACTAAGATCCTCATCTTCCTGTTCATTTCCAAGTGCCTGACATAGTGTGAGGACTGTGTTGGTGGTTCTCTGGCAGAAAAGAGAAGGTATATGTTCTTCTTATGGTGTGACATAGTATGAGCCTTTCTGGGCTAGAGAGTCATTCTCTAGTCCCATGAATACACAATCTTCAAACAGGATGGATTAATAAATCAGTGTTTCAACTGTTAGGGTTGTGCTGTCAATAATTCCACTGCAAATGAAAGTCTCTCCATTGAATCTGAGAAATGTAGAAGAGTGGTAAAGGTACAAGAGGAAGCCCAGGCCCCAGGACTGTGTGTTCAATCAAATTAGTTGAGCAGATGGTGTTTAGAGAGGCATACAGAAAACAAAAGGCTCCAGTGAAATGAAATTAAAAACTCTTAAACCAATGCAAAAATAATAAACAATTGTATAATTTTCTTTTAAGTGAGGAGAAGCCATAGAGGCTAAAGGTTCTTAAGAAATTTAAAATAATTTTAAAAAACCCAAAAAGTTTCTAAGGAAAGTGTCATACATGAGCATAATCATACGAAACAAGAAAAAATATAGTGGATAGGTGTGGAAAACACAAGGAAAGACCAATGGAAAGGCCAGTAGTGGAAATATCAAAGACAGGTCAAAAAAGAGAGTGAGAAAATATCCATCCAAACAGTTTATTTTTTCTCTCCTTTTCCTCTGTACTTGCATCATCTTAGGCACGGCATCCTGGCATTGCACAGTATCAGGCTGTGATCACTAGCAGTTTTTATTAGTAAAGTGGTGCCCATGTGTATCCAAAGGAGCTTTTTCAAGGCCTAAATTTTAATTGTTTGGCACTTTTTTCCCTGTGATTAAATGGAGAAACTGTCACCAAACTATGCAAGATACCATACTCCCCCTAAGCAATCAAGGTGATTAAGAACAACAGTGTGAAAGCCTGAATTGTCATTTTGTGAATAAATTCTCATTTTAGCTTTCAAGACATTTTAGATCAGCAAGTGCTTATCCTTTGGGGATAAGGGAAGTTTTATGGGTAAATCCCAAGGTTGTCAAAAGTAATTTATTGAGTTTGTTGCTTCTTTTATATCAGATAGAGGGATCCATAGGCATTTTGTTGCAAATATAATGACAACTTCCTAGACAAATATTATAATTTTCTTTTCTTTCCAAAGAGGAATCAGAGAAAGTCACACGACCTCACTGGAGCTCACTATAGTTTTGATTGACAGTGAATTGAAGACTTGAAACTATTTTTGCTAATTTAGAGATATTTCAAAATCTACTGAAAATATTATCTCATACTTCATGTAGCAGTGTTTTAACTTTGCAAATTAAGATGAGAAATTGTCATAAAAATTAAGAAAATGAGATACAGTTTCATGAACATACATATGCTGTCTTCAGTCAGATAGCTCTATTCCACCAAAGCCAATAGGGCTACCCACACAGCTAATTTGCAAAGCTGTGCTTTTAGTATGAAACCAGACAGAGGAATACTTTAATTGTCTGTTGCTATATTAATGTCTCAAAGAACACTCAATTATTCCAGTGGCTCTCTTCTTCTTGGTAATTATCCTTACTCTCATGGTCTATTCTACAGATTGCCTATGATGCCTCTCCTCAAAGACGTCTGGCTAGAGGGTACAAAAACACTAATGATGGTTTTTAGCTTTTAGTTTTTAGTAGTACATCACTGAAATAAATATTTGCAGGTGGATCTTGCAATCATCACTTTTCAAGCCTAATGGAGAGAGTTCAAAATGAACCTCATTATTGAATTCTGCTTTGAAATCACTTTGTAATTTTTCACAGCATGTTGGAATGGTTTATTGTTTTGACTTGGAGATTGAAGAAATCTATTTGGATTTATGGAAATTAGAATTAGAATAACATTCAGTTCAGATTTAACACATAAGAATATGTTGCTGTGTGAAAATTGTGAAGCCTTCTGGTTTAATAAGCCAGTTTATGTAAACAAAGATGTTACTTTTTATTGTGCTGCAGCAAAAGTCTGTGATAAAAGAGTAGATAAGGAAATACAAGCTATTTCCAAAGCTTCAGTTCTCTGACTTCCATCCTTATTTTAGGAAAAAGTCATAAAACTCTTATGAAGTTGCAATCCTGGTCCTTCCAAAAAAAGGATGCATATTGTTTTGATACATAAATTTCAGTGTCTCTTTTCTCTTTTTTTTTCCCCTCAAATATGTGCGTATACATTATTCCTGAAAAATTATTTTTATTCTTAGAATATGTTTCACTACCCAGATCACCAAGTGGGCATCTTTTTATTCTTTCCTGATTATGCAACTACTCTAGTCCAGATTCCCAGGTACTGAGCCACTTCTGTTCTATTGTTAGAAGTACTGTAATTTTGAGCCCAAATTTTGTGAAGTCTTATGCCCTTCTGCAAAAGTTTGGCAGTGCTTTCTCATTCTGAATAGTCAGTTTTTTAGTTCTCTCTCATGGTTTGAACAGTTCCTTCATCCAGAAGCAAAATCAGAGAGGCTGATTTTCACTGGGAGGAAGACTCTCCATTCTTTCATTATGAATTAGTATATGGACCTACTTTGCAAAAATGTACACATCTTTTAATTATGCACTTTAAGAATCTGATTGCTCTTAATGGTGCTAAGCAAAATATGTAAAGTAGTGCAAGTAGTGTATTTTTCCGTTCAAAGGTTTACAAAACTGTATTTGCAAATAGAAAAACAGAACATAAGCCTTATTTTTTTATAATTCCTTTAATGATGTCAGAGCCCTGTGTATGGAATTGTCATTGACTCCACTAGGAGTCTATCCATCAAATACAAATCATTATAAAGCCTCTGTGCTTTCTTCCAGAAATAAAACCTACTCCTTTCTTTATAATTGAAAATTACTTGTATAGGAAGATAAAGATTAGTTAATAGTTATGGATAATAGAAAAACCATTCTTTCATTTCACCATCAAAAAAAATTTTTAGAAGGACATGAGATTTATTTTTCTCAATATGTTATTAAACATTGCTGTGGTCTATAAAAAAATCTTGTGCAGACTGAACTCTTAAGTCAAAACTTGTTTCTGTGGTCTTACTAGTGTCAGTAAAAATAAAAAAGGTGAAACTCTTCACTTTCCATAGCATAGATTATCCCTGTTTGGCTGGGATTTTCATTTCCACTGTGAACTCTCATGTTAAATGCTCCTGTTTTACAGGTGGACTGCTGTAAAATGATTATCAGGTTTGATACCTTTAATCAACTTTCACATGCTAAAATAAATCAGAACTTTGGTAGTCTTGCATATTATTTCATTAACAAAGTGTAATATTCACTCACCCTGAGGCAGCCATCTAAAATCAGTTGAATTAATCAAATCTCTCCAGGGACTGTAGGGGCACCAAATGTAGCTCAGAATCTACACATTTGGGCAGATAAAGTCATTGCAGGAATTTTATTTTAGGATTTTTTTTTGCAGGGGATAAAGCCAGTCCCAAAATGAAGTCTTATGTTCTGGAAGAATGGAGTGTGACTACAGTGGCATGGCACTAGATTTGATGTCTGCATTTTCTACTCAAAATTATTAATAGTGAATTCAATACAATATAGTGGGATAATAATTTGGGGATATACGAAAATTAATGAAGCCAGAATTTGGTCTATACTGACATTAGCATATACAGAGCAACAGACAGTTCACTGATCTTATTATTAATAAGGAATTGAAATTTGTCTTAAATAAAAATTAAGCCAAAATGAAAAATCTAAGTGGGCTCAAAATGCAAATTATTATTCAGTAGCTTTGTTTTAATAATCTCCTGAACTTAAATGTATGATTGTTTAATATTATATTTTATAGTAATATTAGTATTAATTTCTCTGTGACAAAGGAAAATTTGTTTTGAAATTCACTTGCATACTTTGTTTTGAAATTCACTTGCATACAACTGGGATGTCATGGTGTTACTAAAGACTAATTTTGGAAATAATTTCTTCACCTCAGTGCTAGTAGAAGTCAGACTGTATTATGTTAAAATTCTACAAAAAGTAAAAATTCAGTGCCATGTGTGCTTTGTTCACAAACCCTGTGTAAGTATACTTGAAGAACCAATAAAACCATGCAAGGTGAAATGCTTCCATGAGAAAATTCTTGTATGGGCTATGCCTAAAGATATTTTGGTAATCAGTAAAGAACAGAGGTGATTGATAGCAACATCTTCTCATTTTTTCTTTCCTGTGATATAATAATTGTTTCTATAATTAGTTATATACTTCCTGAGCGTGACCTTGCACTTTTTAAAGCCATGAGTGGAAATCAGGGAAGTATTGTCCACAGTAATTAAATTCTTGCCTCCTATTGTGCCACCTTTCCTAGCATATATATACAACTACACTTATATATGTGGTCTGAGCTGTGCAAGGCACTGCTGCACTCCAGGGCAGAAGATGAAGAAACAAATACTCAGTGTCATATTGTGTAACATTACATAAAGCATTCATATGCTATAAAAATAAAGTGAAATTAATCCATTGCAGCCTGTCATATGGTATAAAAATAAAGTGAAATTAATCCATTGTAACCTGATTCAGGAATTACTTCCATAATCTGGAAAGAGCAATGAGATTTTACAATTACAGACTGCTTTCTCATGTAAATAAAGAAACTAAATAATTACTCACAAGTACTGAAAAAATCTGGGTTTACCTTTATTATTAACCATAAGTGAGTGAATTTTGCTTTAATAACTGTTCTTCTTGTTTATGAATAGGAGCCACAACTGTGTATTTCAATGCCTATGTTTCTAAAGTCAGTAAAGTCAGGATTCTTCCTCTTACTGCAACGTTTTGGAATGTAGGTGTCTGGATTTCATGCATCAGACATTTCTTCTGCTTATCTTCTACTAATGATAATTGAAAAAATGTGGTAGATGCCAGTGAAGTAAACATAAGTCTATAACTGTATGACTATAGATCTGAATGTCTCAGGCCAGACATTCATTGCTCCCCAGGACATGGCTGCTATGAATTTAGCCTTGATTCCTGAATTGAAGGAGGCTGAAAAACCAAGACCTGCTAGTAATATACATTTCTAGGGAAACTCAAAACATTTTTGTTCTCACAGGTGATATCTACCATGTTATAATTGCTTCTCAGTAACTGCTAAACTACATTAAAGTGGGTGCAAAATACTTGCAAGGGATTTTTTTAGTATTGTCATTAATTTTTAAAGAATTATTTTCAATAAAGGGAGCTTCCTTAGAACATTCTTGTCATTAGAATCTCTCACACTGCTAGTGCAGGGAATGAGATAGTAGGTGGCCTTTTGCCATACCATTTCTCAGTCTCCAGGAAAGGCCCAAACCCTGGGTAGTCAAAGTATTAACTACTGCAACTCCTGAAGCTATTTTTGCCTGAGTGCTGTTCAGGTTTCCTTTGACGCCTTGAGAGTCTACCTTGAACAGAGGCTAGACAGTGTTAAAGGAATAAAGTAGGTAATTATTAAAAAGGCCTTCTTCAAAGGATGCACCTTGGGCTTTGCCTTTAAGAAAAAACACTTCTTTTTCTCCTTTCAGTGGCTGCATATGCCCACAGGAGCCTCAAAATCCCTCTCGTAGGTTGTGTCTGGTGAGGTCAATCCATAAACTTACAAAAATAAATGAAAATATCAAATAAATGCAACATCCAAGTTCAAGAGCATACAAGTAGCTCCCTTACTTCAGCTCACGAATGATGCTTGATAAATTTTTAAAGCAGTCTTGCTTGTGTGCTGGCTTTTCTAGAAAATTAAATATTAAGAGCTTGCAAATCCTCTTATTCTGGTGCCTCCATTTTCTTTGCTGTGGTTAGTGAGATGTCCCAAATGAAAGGTGTAGGCTGAATGGGCCTCCATACCACTTCCTCTGGGGTTATAAGAGTAGTGTTGCTATTTTGTCCAGTTTGTCAACAGCTGAGTTTGCTGCACCTTCCCAAAAAACAAATATACACTATCAAGTATTTATGAAAACATGGCAGTAACAAATGCCTGAGATATCAGCTGAGATCCTCTTTTTGTCTATTTTCACTTCTCTTTCCATTTTCTTCACAACATTGTGTATTACTCTTCCAAAAATGCTGATCAAAAAAAGACTGGTTTTTTCCCATCTCTGCTATGTATATGCTGGCTGCATTTGCAAAAGTTTTGTATCTCCTGGGCATTTTCTTGGCTTATTTTCATTTTGACAGTGTATGCAGCTGTGTGTTTTGTTTTTGCTGTGCTACTGCTTTGAACTCTCTCTGCCTTACTGCCGCAGGTTTTTTGTTTTGTATTCCTTTAGTATTTTGAATACCGTCTCATGCAATTCTTTTGTCACTTGTTATAAGCCTCATTTTATTAGACAATTTCTTTTGCTTAGAAAATGTTAGTTTGGTTTTGCAAGAGTTGATTCTAAGAATTCTAACTACTCCTTTTATTATTACTGATCCAAATCATAACCTCCTTTTTTATTAGGAATTTATCGAGCCTTTGCAAATTGCAAGATTTTATTTTTTTAATTCAGATGAGATTCTATGTGTAATATCATAATGTCACATCAGTTGCAAATTCTTCTTTGCCCTTCATTGTTTCTCAGAACCAGCAGTTATGGAACTGCTGAGGAACATCAGGTTCTCTTGATGTCTTCACATCATCCTTTTACTGAGGATGACTGCTTCACAGAATCACAGAATATCCTGAGTTGAAGGGACACACTAGGACCGTGGAAGTCCAACTGCTGGCCCTGCACAGGACAGCCCCAAGAGTCCCATCATGTGCCTGAGAGCATTTTTCCAGTCCTTCTTGAATTCAGGCAGGCTTGATGCTGTGACCACTGTCTGAACATCTCTGGGTAAATAACCTTTTCCTAATATCCAAGCTAAGCTTCTCCTGACACAGCTTCAGGCCATTTCCTTGGTTCCTGTCACTTGTCACTGCACAGAAGAGATCAGTGCCTGCCCCTCTGCTTCCCCTTGTGAGGAAGCTGAAGACCAAACTCTTCTCTCAGGCTCCTTTTCTCCAGGCTCCTTTTCTCCAGACTGTACAGATAAAATCCCCTCAGGATTTTTTTTGAATCCTGATAAGGATTACTTTCCAGATACTTGACCATCCTTACTCCCCTCCTTTGGACACTCTGTAATAGTTTAATGTCTTTTTTATATTGTGGTCCCCAAAACTTTCCCCAGGACTCGAGGTGAGGCTACCCCAGTGCAGAGCAGAGAAGGACAATCCCCTCCCTTGCCCGGCTGGCCATGCTGTGCCTGATGCCCCCCAGCACAGGATTGGCCCTCCTGGCTGCCAGGGCACTGCTGGTTCATGTTCAACTTGCCATTGACCAAGTCCTTCAGGTCCTTCACTGCTGCTTTCCAGCCTGTCCTTCCCCAGCCTATACACACAACCAGGATTGCCCCATGCCAGCTGCAGAATCAGGCACTTGCCCTTGTTAAACCTCATATAGCTGGTGATTGCCCATCTCTCTAATTTGTGAAGGTGTCTCTGCAGGGTCTCTCTGCTTTGGAGAGAGTCAACAGCTCCTCCTTATTTTCTATCCTCCTATCCTCTGCAAACTTAGTATCCCTTCCAGTCCTGCATCCAGGTTTTTAATGAAGATGTTGAATAGCACAGGGCAGAGCCCTTTGGAGCTCCATTACTGACAGGTCCCCAGTCTGATGTCCCCCCGTTCACTACCATTCTTTGTGCCTGACCTGTGAGCCAGTTGCTCACCTACCTCATGATGGGTTTATTCAGCTCTGTGCTGGAAATTTTTTCCAGAAGGATACTGTGAGAGACAGCACTGAAAGCTTTACTGCAATCCTAAAAGATTACATCAACTGGCTCCCCTTGATAACTAGGAGTGATACCTTGTCATGAAAGGAAATCAGATTTGACAAGCAGAACTTCCCCCTCGTGAACCTGTGCTGGCTGTGACCAATGCAACTAAAGAGACTGTTTTGGTTACATCTGTGCTACTGCTGTCTTCCAAATTCCCTAGGTGTTAGTGCTGGGGAAAACTTCTAGCAGCAAAATCCTTCCAGTGTTATTTGACACTTTCCTTGTGAGTATACCAATTGAGGGGTAGAATCCCATTGCTGATTTTGGTGCTTTCAGAAGATCTGCCGGTTGCTGTGGCCTCTTATGTAGCTTTACTGAAGCCTGTTGGCTGGCCTTGCATGGCACAACTTGCATCTTTACAGCTAAAATTGCTCACACTCCTGCAGGAAGGGGCCCTGTAGTGGTGGAAGTCTGTCTAACACTGTCCCCCAGAGTGACCAATTTTTTACAGAGGTAATGTCAAACGAGGATGCATGCTAACAGCAAACATGGGTGGGAGACATGGGCCTGAGTCTGTTCCATGACCCTGTTAGTTTTACTGGACTAGAAGCAGGGTCAGTAATATTGGTCAGTAAATGATATATATGTGGGAAATATAAATTTTAAAAGATTCAGTCCCTCAGGAGAAAGAGCTGATTTGCTCTCAGGAGGTGAAATAACATTGTTGCCTCACTTTATAGTCCCAAATAGAAAGCACTTAGGCATTCCCCAGGACAGAGGGAATCCCATCTTCAAATATCTTTTAAGCTTTATTTGAGGCAAAGGTATGAGCTTTGATCTCCTATCTCTGAACCCTTAGGCTTGCCAAGTCAGTCTGTCTATATCTGTAGTCCAATGAATATTTAATTATTGAAAAGTGGAATAGTGCTTACAGAACACATTATGGTGTCTAGTTGCAGTCTTCCAGCTGAAAAGTGAGTCTAATTGTAATACCTGACTTCTTTGCTAATTTATCTGAAACAGTCTAATTCACTTATAGTTAATAGTATTTAAGTGAAAATAGAGGGTTATGGACACCATGTGCTGGGGTAAACTGAAGCTATCTTGCCTCCCAATTTGGCTTGTTTATACAGAATTAAAAAATAAATGCTTCTGACATGTTTCTCTTTTCTGCATAGCTTTGGAACATTATTTGCCTTTGGCAGTTTGCAGTTCTGGTCTAAGTACTGTCATTGCTTTTGTAACTTTAATCTTTTAAGATAATTTAATTTCAGCTGACTTTTTAGATTTTTCACTAAGACATCATTTAATTAGTGTGAGTGTGAACTGGACTTTCCTGTGCAATTGCGTGATTTATAATTAGCATTCTCATTTTTTCTTGAACTGCAATAGTACTCTACATTCTTTTAAATTATTTTTGTTTGTGATATTTCTTTTCTTCTGTTCTTTTCAAGTTGTTCTCATTTGTGTTTTTCTGGTAAAATGCAATAATTATACCCTTATGAATCACAACCTCTGCCCTGTTAATTACAATTAAGGGAATCCATACATTATTATGTTTAGATTTCTGGATAATTTAAGACAAGAAAAAAAAAGGGGGGTTTTAGAAGCTTGCATTATTCTCTCATCCTCTCCTTTATTATACTGCTTATATCTGCAAAATTCAAGAATCAGATGGAAACTAGAAATAACCAGTTCATAACCTCCTATTCAATCTTCACGCTTTTAGATGGGGGAACCTTTCTAAAAAAAGTTTCCGTAGTTTCTTTTTTTCAACTGTATTTTGATTTGTCCTCTATAAAGTAATCTGTGCCATGATAATGTGATGACTTGCTCTTCTGTGTTCCTGGAACTATCTTGGGAATTCACATAGTGGATATTCTACCTTCAGCTGTGTAGGGCTAGAAATAAATCTCTGTGCACATGTAGACAAAAACCAAACTAGCACCACAAAACCCCTTCATATTCCTGTTAACCTAAGGAAGATCAACAGATGGAGAGTTAGTTTTCATCTTTTGTCAAAAAGTCTTTATTGTGCCGGATATTTCTCCTGTTTACATTTCTTTGCTTATTAGGATTAAAGCAATTACATGATAATTCAGGCAAGTACAGACCTTAATTTTTTCTTTCCTAGGTGATCTTTTGCCTGCAGCAATGGATTAGTGTTGCTTTGGGAGGTGAAGGAGTTGGTGTTCTTTCCCCTTCTTGCTGTCAGCCTGCACCTTCCCCAACACTAGGCCAGGGGGAGCAGATGAACAATAGCTCTGTGGTAGCTCCACTCACTTCTCCTTTCCCCTGACTGTTTGAGAGAGTTTTCTTCTCTCTGATTCCTTCTCTCTTCTCCATGATGTATAATTGGAGACAGACCAAGGAGTGCAGGAACTGCCCTTTTCTGCTCACCTGGAGAAGAGTACTGCTGCTGTTGGGTGTTACCCTTCTCATAAGCTACAGTAAGGACAAAGAACTGGCCAAGAGAAGCAGAAAAAGAAGGCAAGATAAAGTAATGGGGCACCCTGGAGGAGAGATTTGGCAGGAAGATTAAGCACAGGAGTAGTTGCTGTGAAGGCATTTTCCTCATCTACACAGATGGCATTCCTGCCATCATGCTAAATGCAATGGAGAGTGTTTAATACTTGCTACTCAGATGTGCAGCTTCAAAACTAATATCCTATTTACTGACCTTTAAACTATGCCTTGCAGATGAATGGAGGAATGCATTGCAGCATTTTGGAGACCTTTAATCTTATGGTTGGGTTATTAAGACCCTAATTAATTAATTAATTATTTAATGAATTATTAAGACCCCCTGATTACAGTTGATTAACTGAGGAATGGACTACTGTTTTCCAACATCACTATTACTTATGTCAAATATAAACAATATGTTCTATTGAATATATAAAGCTAATAGGGTAGCTGCTGTACTTAGAGACATGCTCAAACATATCTGACCACTGAATGTTCTCAAGTTTAGCTTCATGTAAATTTTTTTCTGTTTCATTCTGCTAAAAGGCTCTCACAGAGTCAGCTGGTACTCAGAGATGAATGAATCTCACCTAGATGTTGCCTCCACCCTGAGAAGCAATGCTCATGTAATAGCAAATATGGTTTTATTTCTCTATTTACTCCTTGACAATCCAATGAGACATCCACCCTTCCCATAATTGTGTCCTGTAGATCATAAATGTGCCACTGAATCATGAGATATGTTTTTAACTCACTGACAAGAAAACTTAGTTTTTAATGAGAATTTAGACAGATGTGGAACAACCTCTTTATGAAAAGAAAATTCAACACCTAACACACATTTTAATAAATTAATTACAATTTGACATGGCTTGCTGTGAAAGAAACATAAGGTTCTTATGAGGTCTGATAGGATGAGGTTTACACCTTAGTATCAAGAGGTACTAAGAGGTTTACATCTCTTAGTATCAAGCTCTTTAAACATACAGATTTTGTTTTGCTCTCTGTATTTATAGTTTAAAGGGGGAAAAGGACTTTAATTTACTACTAGTTTTCAATAAAGAATCAATAATTACAGTCATTAAACACATTTGGAGCAACAACATTTTTGAGGGATGCTAAAAATCCTTGCAGGTTCTGAGAAGCATCAGGGGAATCTGGCTTCCAAGAGACTGAATGTGACCTTCTTATTTGTATTATTCATGTTATTTCTAATGCCAGTTTAATAATGGGAAATCAAGAATGTAAGTAAGAAAGGTATTAGTTTGTTTTAGTATTCATTCTTGATATTCATTTTTAATTCAACTTCTGCTTTTCTTCATTGATAATTGGAATTGGGGATGCTCATGAGGTAGTTTTTTGATTCTGATTATGAAGTGGTTTGCAAAACATAGGAGATACTGAAATGGCAAAAACCAGATGCATTCTTCTATTATCAATTTTCTAAACAGGGATGAGTGAATGACAAAGGAATTGGCCAGCTGAACATTCTGGCCTGATCCAGGCCTGGCTACATTGCTTCCTTGTCAGCTGGGTTCCCCCTGTGCACTGTTGTACAGATTTGTTGCACAGTTTTAACTTCTCTGCCTGCTGTTTAGAGCCATATTTAGCAACACTGTGATCACTGTGCAACCAGCAAACAACTTTGGTTATTTTTCCAAAGGATTCCCTCTATTTTGCCATAAAAGATAGCAAAGAAATCCAAATTTTCTTTCTGGTTTTATTTGTCCCTCATCCTTTTCACTTGCATTTTTGAGCTTCTTTATGGCTGGGAAAGACAGAGATAAATTAATTATATGTAAATATTATGTTACAGTTATGTTCAGTAAAATAGTGATAATTTGCACTTCATTAAGCAGCTCACTTTATAATCTCCCAAAAAAAAGAAAAGGAGGAAAGAAAAAATTCTTGTCTCTTTTTTACAGACCTCAGTAAGGACTTGAGCAGATGCTGTAGTGAGGTGTCTTATTAATAAAGCTTGATTGCATTTAGTACATATCTGCTAGATTACTGAGCTATGACTTGTCAAATAAATACAGCACATTTTGTGATAGCCACTTTTTAATGGAGTTTATTCCTTTCTAATTTGCAAAATCTAGTAATTCGTAAGAAGTTCCCTTGACACTGGTGTCAAGTGGCTTCATTCAATGCTATTGGATAAATTAATTTTATTTATGTAAAACCTCTACATGGGGCTGGTGAACACAGTATCTGAGTGTCTGAGTTGGTTTCCCAGTGAATAATCACGGTGGGGAAGTGTGAGTGGTCTGGTTTTGCTGAGCAGAAAGCTGCTGTATGTAGATCCTTCAAGCTTTGAGTAATCTGGTGCCTGAATGTTTCTCATCTGGCCCCAGGACAGGGGTGAAAGCTGGCTCATGTCTCTACTGTTGATGCCAAATCACCAGCACACCCAGGGCTCAGGCCAGACACTTGGAATGCACATCCTCAGATGATACTTGGACATCCTTAGTGTTTGACTCTGGAGGTGGGGGGAAAATGTACATTTTTATGGGACCTTCCTTTTGTTACAGTGGACCACCACTGCCTGTTTCATGCTCTTTGTGCTGCAGGAGATGAGCCACAGTTGATCCACAAGTATGAGGGGACACCAAAAGGGCTCAGGAGCAGTGACACCAGACTGTGGGCTCAGGGTGATGGGGTCTCAGCATAGCAGTGTAGGATGGGAGCTGCCTGCATATTGTTACTGTGGGAAACCTGGCAAGCCTGTACCTAAAATCACAGCTTTTTATCTTCTGTGGCAGAAGTCCTCACTACCTCATCAAGGTTAAGAATAAATTAAAAGTCAGTTCTTCAGCTACATTTATACAGGTGATTTGAGTATCTCCAGAGAGTTCTGAGACCTGCTTGCAGAAAATTATATGCTCCCCTAGAACTGAACTGTTTCACCCAAAAAGTTAAGTGGTCACATCCATACCTGGCCCAGGCAAATTCCCACAGTCTGCTCATTGAAGATTGTTTGGGATGGTGTTATCTACATGATAAGAAACCAAGGCTAGCAGTCTGTCTAGCATTTAAATGACATCAAATGTTGAATTTTTGTGCCTGAAGGCACTTCTAGCTCTCCTTAATTTGATATGGTCAAAGCCTCTGGAGCTTTGATAAGGCTTCTAACTTGTTTAGAAAGTTTGTGCAGAAGTTGAAGTTTACCCAGATGTCCATGATCCAAGATAACTTTTCCTATGTGACAGAAATTACACTAATCCTCTTTATTGCTGTCTTGATTAACTGTCACATCTAAAGTTGATCCCAGCCTCAAGGAAGTATTAATTTTTTGGCACAGTGGGGAGATGTGGAATGGAAAGATAGATTTAACAGTAAGGGTGTCTTTTAGTTTTGCAGTGATAAAAATAAAATTTTTTAAAAAGAACAAAAAAGAAACAAAGATATAAATCTTGACTCTGGTGAGTCTTATTTTTGTAGGATCTGAACTGTTCTGTTGCTGCTGAATGAGTCACACATTTAAACCAGCAGAACTGCAAAACAGGTTGTTGAGTTGAATCAAGCAAGAGATTTATGCAGACTTCTTGTGCTTCAGAATAAAGTCTGTAGAAGGCTTATTGAGGAAATGCAGTCTTGCAAATGCTTTCTGCTGTCGCTTTTGATGTTCCCAAATACAGAAGATGTCAGCTTGAAAGAAGAAATGTTCTTGGTAGGGAGTGATGTTGACTATATGAGAAATGGATTTTTATTATAGCACTCTATTCCCCTTGGAACATTAATACAAGGAAGTGCAAGCTATTTTATTAAATCATGGATTCCAGCATGGAACCTGTCAGTTCTGCCAAGATGTTGTATTTTTAGCACTTCAAAGTTGCTTGTCGTGCTCCCACATCTCACCTGCAAATTGTGTGTGAGAAACAATGAAAAGTAGTTCACCAGTGGCTTCATGTGTTAGGTGTAAACCTCAATCCATTTATATTAGCAAGACCTTTTAAAATTAAATTTTAGTTTAGTCCAGACTGCTGTATTTGGTGAGGCTAGCTGATACAATGTGTTTTGATTAATCCTGTAATCTAAGAAAATTAATTTGCTGTTTATTCATGACAAATATTTCTTGCAAAGAATTGGAGAGGGTGGGGAGGTGGTATGGGGAACACCAAAAAACTAACAATACATGATCTTCCTCTAGGCACATGCATTTGCTTAGTCATGGATAACCTGACGTTTTCCTATGAATGCTTCACAGTTGGAAGTTTTGGTCCTTGTCAACAGAGGCTCACATGCCTCTATGTTTTGGGTCACTTATAATTCCACAAGCAGAGAAAGAGTCCAGGTGTGTAAAAATCTCAAGATATAAGTCATTAAAAGTACTTGAGTGACATAGGGACCTTAATTTTCCATGTTATAGCTAACTTTTTTGTAGTTTAGCCCTCAGCTTTTCAGTGCTCCCACGTCTGTTATTTACACCATTTTTTTTTTAAGTCTTCCATGTGCTAAACAACTGAGAGCTAAACTGAAATCTGCATAGAAACATGAAGTGTATTTTGTAGAGTACACAGCTGAGTTCTCTGCTTTACTCCCAGTGCTTTATGAATTTAGATATTCTTTCTTTAGTCCTGCCCAAATTACTGACATGGTGGACTGAGTCAGTCATGTAATGTGGAATCTACAGTCAATTCTCATTTCCCATCTAGCAAAAGAGACAGGCACCTCTGAGCAGTAAACTGCAACAGCAGAGGAACTTTATCTTCCTGTCACTCAGCATCAGTGATCCCTTAACTATCTTTACAGCAGGATGCTGTAAGGCTGGTTCTTCTGGGAGCATTCTGTCTTTAGGGGCATGAATTTGGCCTTTCTCTTTTATCTGGACTGCCCATGCATTTCAATCCTCCAGCTGGAAGCCAACTATCTGAGCTGATCCCACTGCCTGAGTATTATTTTCTTAGAGATAAGTCACTCTTCCAGAGTTTTGGAGGATCCACATGGTACATTGGTCACTGAATTGGGTGGCAATAAGAAACTGTGCACTGCAGAAAGATACTTGACACTAACCTGGTTTCACATTTGTATATCTTACCTGACTTGTCTGAAGTTATTTTTGTTTTACACTGTTACAAGGGACCAATTTCTTTTTGCAGAATGGTTTTCTTATTAATTTGTTCCATTTTTGGCATTGCAGCTTGTCTTGAGAGAAGTTATTTTATAAGTCAATATCCCATTTTCAATATCCTTCTAGAAGTCCCAAACCTATCTTCATCCTGCCAAAAAATTAATGCCTGTAAGTAATTAAATTTTTGTGAGTGCTTCCCTTGAATTCCCCTTGTTCACCTATGTTTGAAAAAATTCCAACATTTATTGCAGAAGAGACTGCTAGACTCAGTCTATTATTTTTTTTTTTTTTATTTGTCTGTTCATTAAACACCTTCTCACACAGAATCTCAGAGTTGTTGAGGCTGGAAGGGTTCTCTGCAGCTCATCTTGTCCAGTTCTTCTGCTGAAGCAGCATCATTAAAGCAGGTTGCTCTGGGCCATGTCCATTAAGGTTTTGAATAGCTCCAAGCACTGAGACTCCACAACTTCTCTGGGCAACTTGTGCCTGTGTTCAACAGCATTCACAGTAAAAAGATTTTTGCTTATAATTAAATGGAAATTCCTGCACTTAAACTTGTGGCCATTGCCTTTTGTCCATTCTGCTCTTTGAACTCTTCCTGGAATAGCAACAGGCATCAATTTACTTTGTAGAATTCTATTAAATCATAAATGCAGGATTATACAAGCAATAACTCAAATGTTTTTGTGCTTTATGACTTACCACCCACACTTTGGCTGTGTAATATCTGCAACTGAAGGACATGGTGTTTATGGAGCTAGGACTGATTTTACTGACCAAAAAAGAAGTGCCACTAAGGTCTGATTATTTATTTCTCAGCACTTGAGTCCTTCTTTGTCTCTTTCTTAAGCTCCCATAATTACAACACTTTAAAGCTTCATCTTAGTATGGCAGCATTTTTGAAGTAGTTGTATTTAAATTTATTTGCATTTTCCTGCAAACCATTTTCAGAAGATAGAGCTAACAGGTCATAAGGAGCTAACAGGTCAGCCAAGTAAGACTGCCAAATTGCAATGTGCAGTAGATGTAAACCCAAGAAATTCAGGTTTCATGTGCTTAAAGTGGGCACCAAAATGATTATTAAAAGTAGAGTGGAAGTGAAATAATTTTTAGAGGCAAGTCAGAAAAGCAGTCCATTTCTTAATGAGCATTTTCAATATAGTTTTGGCACAATAAATTCTGATCCACAGTTCTGTATCCACAGTGTTCCAATCAGTTGCTAAAAATGGGAAAACAATCAAATTAAACCATGTCAAAAAAACTGATAAGCTTTTAGAATTTTAGTGAAATGTCCCAGATTATAATACAAAAATTACTCACCAATTGTGTGAACATAATGTATATTATATCTTGTATTGGAGCACCAAGAAAATACCAGAAATACCAACACATGAATAATTAATTTGAAACTACTTTTAAATTCTTGTGTTATGTGATGAAAGCATGATGGTAGTAACAATTCTGGTCTGCAGTTATTGTAAGCTATGTTTTATTTCAAATTTTAATTAGCAAAGAGGGATGTAATTGGGATTGGAGGACACTGAAAGGTTTTATCAATAAAATTTAATAAATTATTCTTTTTCACTGAAAAAAAGAAATTATAAAATTTGTTTCTGTAGCCTTTTGACTAAAATATTTAATTGGAAAATCCATTTCAATTGTACTTTAATATTTCTTTTGCTACAGTGTTTGATTTAATCTTTATTTGTATGAAAATTTGCTTTGCTATATATAAAATATAGCTGCAACCCCTTGCTTCCTTGTGGGTGTGTTCTGTCTTTGGGCTTTGTGAACATACATGAAAATATAAATTTCAATAGATTATGTTCATGTAATTGTTTTTATGGTCTTCTGGACCTTATGATTTTATATAATTTTTAATAGCTTATCAGTCACCTACAAAATTCCTGTTTCTTCTAAGTAGCTGACAATCTGTACTAAACCAATTACATGATAAATTCATGTGAATAAATGTTACTAAGTAAGTAGGGAACCAGCAGTCACAAACACCTTTTAGAATGCATGGGAACTGTATGTGAAAATTCTTCTCTCCATATGTTCCCAGTAATTGCTATGATCCAGTAGAGCAACATGTTTGACCACTGATATGTGGTAATTTGGAATCCTTAGGCAGTTTTGTACTTAAAAAAACACCCCTATTCATCAGATGTGATGACTGCAGAAAAAGGTGTCTTTTTTTTGGTTTTTTGTTTGTTTTATTTTCATCCCATGGTTGTTACTTAAAATGCAGGTCTTCATGTTTTACTAGTTAGTTAATGTTTGCAAAGCAATTTGAAAATGAAAGAGACTACATTCATCATTGTTAGGCAAGTACTGAGAAGAAAATGTCATTATATTTTTGACTTCTGTTCTGTGTAAGATATTTCCCAGGCAAAAAAATGAAGGTTTCTGTTCAGCCTTCCATTGACCTTCATGCATTTAGCATTTTCTTCTTTTTTCAGTTAATTCTCCCTGCTGAAGTCTTGCTTCAGGAAGGGTCAGTGTTGAACATAGTCAGAGGATCCTGGATAGTAGCCTTGTTCATTGGAGTGCTGAACCAAAAGTGGAATGTTTTTATTCCACTTTTGCCAGTAATTTATGCCAGATTCTTAGCTAGGTCAGTTAACCCAGGTCAGTGGCAATCCTATTTGAAATCTGAGCAGTGGTCACTGATGCTGTTTTTTGTCATGAAATGCTGATCTAAGACAGATGTTCTATAAAACATTGCAATTTACTATGTTCATGGTTAATAGGATTCATGGTTACATACCATTTCTCCTTTTTATCCAGCTTGTGACTAGTAATATTAATAAGGAAGAAATAAACTGAGAGCATTCTTCCAACTGGCTGCCCTGGAAAATTTGTTTCAAAGAGCTTTTTATTTTGAAAACTTTTTTTTTGCTTTTATTGCTCAAATTTGCTGATTCTCATTAGGCATAAAAATGCAATGCTTTGCTAATTTTTTTTGTTTGCTTGGGGTTTTTTGTTGTGGGTTTTTATTGGTTTTGTGGTTTTTGTTTTTGTGTTTTTTGTTGTTGTTATTTGTTTGGGTTTTTTAATTTATTTATTTTTTTAACAGCAGAAAACAATCCAATTTCTGCAGAACCAAAGTACTGATTTGGTGCATCATTTCCCTGTTGTGGTCTTGCCAGAGTGGTGCATAGGATGAGACCCAGTTCAATGTCCAGATTCAGATGTGAAATGTTAGATGGCAGTTTAGAATGTTTGTCTAAAAATAGATCTGTTTCACACACACATGGGAAAGATCTGTAGGCTCTTGGTATAGCCAAATATCTCATTAACACAGGTCAGAAGACTTTGAGAAACTCTTTAGCCCATTTTAGGATGGATACCTACCATCCTATAAAAACTGGGCTTTTTTTGGACTCTATCGATGAGGATCTCCCAACAAGAACTTTGTGTGATATTTGAAGTTCTTTGGAGTTACAAATTATCTGCAAATAATGGGGCTGGCAGATGTGACTCAGTATTGGAGAAAACCTTCAGCCATCTGAACCAGCAGGGTCAGTCCAGACAGGCAGAGCTCCTTAACAAGTTATTCCTTCTCTAACTCTCCAGTACTTCAATTTCTTAGACTGGGCCAAACTTAGACAAAATTTTTCTTATCAGGGAAAAACTTTGGGTATATGATAGTCCTGTACACCTGAATTGGTTTGTCTGTCCTACAAGTCTTACTGTTGGGAACTGTCACCTGTAAACACACAGGTCAGCCTTTCCAAAGATATAAATTATTTAAAGAAAAAGGATGCAGCATGAGAAAATGTGTATTAACACTGCAGTCTGTACTGAGTGATCTTACTCTGTACTCATTTGCTTAAATAATCCAGAGCTCTTTGTTCCTCTTTATCTCCCACAGAAATGGTGTCTCTTCTAGCAATGCCAGGTAGACATGGGTGGTCAGGGAGACTTCTGTACAACTGACAGCATGCACAGTACTTCTTACTAGCAGCTGTCTAAGGGTTATCAGAAGTTTTTACCAGCATTCCATGGAGAATGAGTCTCATTTTAGTCTCACATAACCTCCCTGTGGCAAGGAATGTAAAAGAAAACAAGCAAAGTGGCAGCAAATATTTTATCTGTAAGATATTACAGGTACCTTTCAAAGCTTCATCACAATATATTGGAAACCTCCAAGTTTTTCAAGTGTGGAAGACAATTAATTTCTCTTCTTCTGCATCCTAGAGCACATAAACATTTTCTGAATATAATTGTAATTTTGCTAGACCAAAGAAATGTCTTGCTGTTTTATTGCTCCATATAGAATATTAAAAAGGATGTAAAGCTGAGTGCTATGGTGCACTTGTTGGACAGCTGCCCAATAAGCTGGTGATAAGTTTTAGTGTGTGAACATGTGGCATTTTTTCCTGATTTGTCCTCCAGTCTTTACAGAAGTATGCCTGTAAATGTCCTTATTCTGCCTACTTGTGAAACAAAACAGATATGAACAGCAGGAAAATAAATGGTCATATGCTTATCTGTGATTCATAATGTGGAACGATATGATCTTAGCACATCCTTCTCAGAAAATGACAGTAAGCCAAACTATGAGCAAACAGATATAAACAAACCCCTTTGGTCAGATCTTCCAGTCTCAGGCAGGCAGGAGCAGTGCTGTAGCTTGTGCACTTTTGTGCAGAGCAGTGGCAGGTAGTGATTCCCTCCCCCAGCTGATCTGGTCCATAGAGGAGGAAGCACTGCACAACTCCACCTCTCTGAACCAAAGTTTCCAGTCTGCACCTAGAGACATTGTTGACAGAGAGGTCTCTGGAGCTTTTCCCTTTGCACTGTTTGCACTGTGTTTAAATTCAACAGGGAGATATAAGGGGATTGACAAAACACGTTTAGTGATTAAAGTATTAGTGTAAAAAATCTGAGAGCCACTGGTACACACAACACAGCATTGTTTATTCCCACTGCAGAAAAAATAAATGTCCTAAAATCTGCTTCAGCTTTTTCTATACATCAGCCAAAATGATTTGCCAACTGCACATGAGGAGTAAACCCATAATAAAATCAGAACATTGATAATTTCAGTTCATCCAAAATATAAAAGCTGTTAGACAGATGGATTCCTATGTTTTTACTTTCACATGTTCCTTTATTGTTATAGTGAAATAAAGAGATTCTGTTATTCACAGACCAGCAGCTTTTATTTATATCACTTTAAACTTGGATTCCAAAATGTGTATATTATTTAATATCTTTTTAGTTATTTAAGAAATATGATTTTGTTTCTCTGCAGTAGTTTCTATGAATGCAAATGCAAAAGCTTTCCTAAAATCCATAGTTGAATATTAAGGTTTTGTTTTCTCTTTAATTGGACCCTGTTTATCTGTATTTACTCACGATCTTGTTCATAAATACTCTTGTTTTTGCCTTTCCCTCACAGAGGTCTGAAAATGGTTAGAGTAAGCAACAAATCTTGTGTCTATTTCATTATGGGGAATTAAGCACATTTTACAAATATGTTCCATTCATAACCTTTTGAAAAATCATGACACAGATGAAGCTTTAGAAAAATTCAGCAAGCTCCTTCACTGAAAAGGGACCCTTGATCTATCAGTCTTTGTCCAGGCTTCATCACCCAAGAGAAAATTATCCTTAATAAAAGTCTTGTGAGCGAGGAATGGCACAGGGAAGTTGCTGCTTTATAAATTCTATTTATAAATTCTATTCTGATTGCAGTTTATGAAAACATAATGTTGCTTTCCAATTAGTTGCTACCTGTGAGTTCCTGCAGTGTTCATAGGCACTTAAACAAAAAATGTGAATGTGTTTCTTGCTCCTGTTTGTTTTCCTCAATCCTTTTCTGGCAATAACATATTTGTGCAATATAACTCAAACTCTCAGCTTTAATACGTGCTGCTTTCATATACTTTTCTACTACCTATCCCAAGGGGAAATAAAATTTATTCCAGCTTCTGTTTCTGAAAGTATTTATGGCATTGAATGGATGTGTTTCAATGAGATTAGGATAGCTAAAATATATCAATGAAACCTAGGTAACTTACATATATTTTTCCAAAACCTAGAAGCTCATATAATAATGATGAATTAGTGAAAAAGAACATAATTTATTTATATTTATTAGAGTCTGGAAAATTCCTCTTCTTTCATTAAATGCATTAAGAATAACCAGAAAAACCTTGCTTTTTATGGAAGTGAGTGTTCTTTTGAACATGAGGTGTACACCATTCCAACAGGTAGTTATAAAAAAAGAACAAAAACAGCCTTCATTTCTATGTAACAATCTCCTCTCTACTATGCATTTTACTCAAAGCAATATGCTGTGCTATGTCTTATATGTGACAAAATGATACATAAAGTACTGAACATAGATAAGTATATGCACTATATGGAAAAGTAATTTAAGTATGTAGTACAAGAATAACACTGAAAACTGATTAATCAATTTTGTGTGATGCTGCAGTTTTTCTACTGTGTTGAAGCTCTTAAAGGAAAGTGAGGAGGATCTCAGACTTCCTGGGTACTTTTCGTAGTGAGGTATGCTGGGGTGTGTAAGGGAAGTTAATATGGGTGCTATTTGTATCAAAGAATAAGTGTATTGTAAAACCTGAAAGTCACACAATAATTAGTATGATCTAGAGAAGCTAGAGACAAAGATGACTTGGTCCCCAAATCCTGTCTCATTTTGGTATTCAGATTATTAGCACTTCCCTTTTATTCTCAGCTTTCATCCAGCTGTGTCAAAGAAGTTCCTAAGAGTTTGCAAATTAGCTCTATATTATGCTCTCCCCTTGGAATGTATTTCCTGTAAGGTACATGGGGTGGGATTTTCAGGAGAAGCTGTGGTAAGCACTGGCGTTATGAAGGAAGATCATCCTATGGGACAAGCTCATTGAGGTTAGGGAAGAGGCATCTGAACTAATTAGAATTTATCCAAGAGACTGCATTAGATCAAGAGTGACAACTTGGAGGCAAGTTAAACTAAAAATAAAGCTGTTGACATAACAGAATAAAAATAAAAAAAGAAATATGTTGCGTGAAGAATTACACTTATATTAGTTTCCACAATATGGGACAAAAAGACAGAATATAATTGCAAGCATCATGTAACTGAAATTTTCATGCTCAATTCTTGCTAAGTCAGGCAGGCTCTGACTGAAAAAGTAATATGAAATGAAATAAACTTAACTGGACAGAAATGAGTTAACTTGGATTTTTTTTTTTCTATTCCTAATTAAAGCAGTGTAGTTTAAAATTTCCGTGCAGGAAATTTGTATTTTTAAAGAACAGTAATTAACTGATTTTATTTTTTTTACTATCTCTGCTTGTTGCTAGATTTCTATTTTCTAAGACTTCCAAGAATAGCAACTACAGGATTTTCTTATTAATAAAAAACATTAATTGTTTAATGGGGGGGGAAAGACCATAATATTTTATTTTGTCTGTGGGCTGGGGTATAATCCTGAAAATTTGAAATATTTCTGTAGCTAGAAAAAGGCTTTTGGAATAATTTCAGATTTGAAAATCAGTGCTCTGTTCTCTGATTTAGCGATGATTTTTTTTTTTTAATTCATATGCACTGAAATCTATTAGTTGAATAGTCACTGAGTCCAGTGAATTGAACCATACTGAATGCTTGCAATTTAATTATCTTAAAGGCCTTATGTTTATATGCAGTAGTTTGGCACAAATTTGATTATATAAATAGTAAATTGTTCAGTTAAAGCACTGTTAATAACTGAATAATGGAATAAATTAATGAGGTTTTGAAATAATTCAGCCGGTGACTGAAAAACAAAGACAGTTCTAGTAATATAGAACTTCTGGCAGAAGTTAAAAACACCAAAACAATGAACACCAAAACATGTAAACTTAGGAAAGTTCTAGAACTATATGCATATGAATATCATGTTTGTTTAAGGTTATCAGTAGAATCACAAAATGCCTTTGCTAACTCCCATGAACTTGCCTACTGCAAAACCACTTTTTGTCAGGTGAATCATGACATAAGTGGAAAGAAGTAGGTACTTTTAAAGATCTATTTGTTAAACCCTCTATGTAAGTGCTTTTTTTCCACTGATAAAAACTGGTGACCTAGAAATATCTGGTTTTCTCCACTGTCTCTGAATGAAACCTTGCATAATCAAGTCCAGTTCTTTTAAATACCCTGCTTTAAATACTGAACTGCTAAGCAAAGGAAGGGGTTTGTATTTGATGACAGAGTTATTTACAGTGATTTAAGTGGCATTTGTCCCCTCTTGCTCTTTCCTGTCCCATATCCACTCTGAACTGTACTGTCTAACTATTTGTGCATCCATGAGATGAGAAAGTTCCCTCAATCCTAATAAAAGTTATACCTGAGAAATATTTAATTTTTTGCCCTGTTAGTTCCTTAGTCAAGTTCACATCTATTTTCAGAAAATTTTGACTAAATTGATGAGAATGCAGAGGCTTTTTGTGGTGAAATATGGGTGAAAACAGAGACCACGATCAAGAGGTTTATAATGATGCATTCTTTTGGGAAGAAGTGGGGAATAAAGAGCATCAGCCTTCATAGAAGTCACAGAAATGGAATGACACAGAAATGGAATTGCAGACTTTTGTGATTAAATTAGTTTAGGTTGTATTGGTTTTTAACAGCTTAAAAGTTCTTTTATTTTTGCCTGACATATATTGAGCAATCTGTGGCACATTAATTCTCTTTGTTCCTTGTACAAGTGTGGCAAACAGAGGCTTAATCGCATTAATTAAAAAACAAACCAAAACAAACCAAAACAAACAAAACCAAAACCAAAACTCAAACAAACAAAAAAACCACCCCACAGTAATACTAGCACACTAATTTTCAGCATGAATAAGCCTAGGTTAGAGACAACTGGGAAAATATGAATATTTCCATTTAGTGGGTAATGGTGAATCATCTGATGAGAGTATTTAAAGATCTACCCAAAACTTGTTTTGATCTATATGTGACTATTGTGAGACTCTGGGGAGGACAGGGAAAATCCCACAGGGCTGGAGAGGCAGCAGCATAATTCATAGGAGGGATACTTCCAGTGGATCCCAGTATTTTCCTTACTGATGTTGTTGGAGAGGGTACAGGTGTGAAACTGGAGTAAGGCTAAGAATTGCAAATACTGTGAAGTACATAGAATTCCTTATACAGATTAAAATGTGCTGTCTAAAACCAACAAGGTAAGTCTAGTAAAGACAAGAACAAAACTCTAGTTTTAGTAGGAAGAAATACCACTAATACATGACAAAAAAACCCCCTGCATCAGTCAGGCAGAATGGTGTCTGAGGCTATAATGTACATGAGTTCCATGTAATTTAACAATGTGATATGGTTTCAAAGGTAACAAATCTCTTTCCTAGATTAACAGACATTTTATAAGATGGCTGTTATTACATCTGCATTCAGTGCTATTAAGATCTCAGCTAGAATTTTGTGTCCCTCTTTTAGGCAAATCTACTTTAAGAATGGTATAGACCACTGAAAGATAGTGGAGTTGTAAATAACAAGAATGGCCTGTGGGGGGGAAAAAAAAAATACTTAGGCTTCATTGCTCAAAAAATACAGAAGATTTAGGGAGATATGACAGCTGTCATCCAAAGTGTAGAAGACCATTCTGGAGAAATCTGTCTATTGCTATAGGAAAGGATTGTGAAACATTTTCTGTATTTAGGAAAAATTTTCACCTGTTTGCAAAGATATTAGAATAGTGGGAAATTAGGTCAAATTAGTGAATTAGTGTCAAATTTCCTCTATCTAATTATTTTAGCACCCTTTTTTAAGGAATTTTTTTAAGAATAAGGTGTTGGATTAGGCTCAAAGGGTTTTGCATTCTGACTTAAAGGTTGTAGAGGATGCTCTTTCTGTGAAGCATGATTTAAATTTAAAGATTTAGCTCTGTGTTGATGACAGTGGCCAGGTAATGAGTTTGAATTAGAGCTAGTATGGGAATACTATTTAGAATTAACAGGGAGAATTTGGAGCAGAGAGAGAAAAGTAAATTTTGGGTGGGATCAGCTGAAGGCAATGGCTGAATATTGTCAGCATTAGATGACAAAGTGCAGGGTCTTTAAAATAAAAATTGTAGGAATAGCAGAACCTGTGCAAAATTTTAAATTCAGGGGTTTCAGGAGTGCTGAAAAACACTTCACTAAAAGATTATGAGTGGATCCACTATAGATTACACATCTGTCTGCGAATTTTGAGCCAAAATATGAAAAGATACAAGCACTGAATAGTGTAACATTCTAATGCATTTTAGCTGAATACATCTGATAAATGCATTGAAGAAACATTTAACTTGAGATCATAAATTTTACAGCCAATTATGTGAAATAAACAGGAAACCAGAAAGCATCACATTTTCAGAATATAAACTGTTAGTTTGCTATCCAGTCAAGTATCTTGATTCTGTGATAGAAACCCAACTGATTTCTTTGTTCCCAGGTCCTCTATCATATTACATACTGTAGAATGAAAAATAGAACTCTAACAGATTTACACAGGTGTTGAAAGTAGTACAAGTGACATTCAGAGCTTTATCACTTTCTTCTTTAAAATGAAATAAGAAAATCTCAGATCTTAGTAACTTCTGAATGTGGGGCCAATTTCAGCTCTGACAAAGACATACAAGACTCAAAAGAGTTGAGAGGGCTTCCTATTGTGGAAACCACTTGGGGTAATTCTTGGTGAAAGCTACTAGTTCAAGAGGTGCTTCTCAAATTTTACATTTGCTTAGCTACAAAGGCAAATTGTCCTTATGCAATTGTGATTCAAGAAATACATACAAGCATATTTAATGTTATCCTTAATTTGTATTTCCTTTTGTGGTTAAGAAATTATAGAGCTATGTGTAGGTGCTGATGCATGTATATGCAAGTATAAATACATATTTCTATGTCTATGCATGGATTTATTGATTTGGTATATTTTTGTTTGTTTGTTTTTATTGATAGAACCTGGAAAAAATCCAGCAGAAATGATGACCTTTTCTTTTTTTCCATTCTGTTTACATGCAGTAACACATATGGTTGTTCTGCCATACTAGGTAATACTCATACATGTGGAAAACATGAGAAACAGTGCTGATTCCTGGGAATTTTGCCTTGTGTTCTAAGCACAAGAAAAAGGATGTGTGTGTGTCAGGATATATACTTCTACCTTTTCTCTGTCTTAAGATAAGCAGAAGTGAATTTATTGCATAGGTCCAGAGCAGGTCACAAGGGAGTTTTTATCTCTTCCATTTATCCCTAACATATATACCATATGTATTTGCCTAGCCCTTTCTTACTTGGTTTTAAAATGTTTCCTTGGGAGTGTATAGTATTTGTATGCAGTGAAACTGAAGCAGTAGCTGTAGAAAAGAACATCTGGCCCTCTTCAGAAACAGTATTTTTTCCCAAAATTGTATGTAATATCCAATAATGATTTCTGTCTAGTGAAAGACTAAGTGAACACTGATTAGAAGCTGTGTGTATTTTAGATTAATTATGTCTTGTGGGCAGTGTAGCATATGTTTCAGTATCCAGAAGGGTAAATTTAAGGATACAGAAACTGCCTCTTGCAAGCAAATCAAAGTCACAGGAGCAAAGTGATCTTAATCCCATCTGCTGCCAGGAAAGAGCCAAACATAAGCCAACAAAAATTTAGAGGTCTTCCTGATGACTTGCCACTGGTGCTAGATTACCAGTTGGACTTCATGATCTTAAAAGAGTCTTTCCCAACATGAATTATTCTATTATTTTATGATTCTGTAGTTTCTTGCTTTATTACAATTGTCAGCTGTAACCAAGTAGTTCTTAGGCAGTGCAACCACAGATTCTACTGAGTTTCTTCAAACTTAATTTTTCAAGTTAATAAGATGATCTTATACTGTGTGTTTTTGGATTTATTGTTTCTTTTTCCTTCATAGTTCCTTTTTCTGTGTGTGGGTTCTTTTTTCTCCTAATATGGAAAAAAGAAGATAATGACCTATTTCAGTGATCTGCAGGCTCATAGCCATTTTATTTAATTTATCCAATTTTCTTCTTTTTTTCCATGGATAGAAAATTCTCCTTCCTGAAAAATTATCCCTGGAACATTGAACTTCATGTCTCTTTCTATTCTGGTTGGAACATTGCAGGCAATGAATATTGAATAGCTAAGAAATAGCTTATAAATATATGAACAAATCAATAGAATGTATCTTGTGTCATCACAGACAATGAAAGTTATTTCCTTTCTCCCTCAGCTAAGGATTAGCATGTATTCACATTTAATGGCAGTCTTTGTTTTAAAATTAAATAGGGAGTTCTTGTGGAAACAATCCAAATCACTCACTTTTCCCCAAATTTGGCACATTTTCTTCCCTCCAAAACCTGTGTTTGCAACATGCCTGATTTAAATCGGAAGTAATACTGCATTCCTGAGGCATCTAGTACAAGACTTCAGAGGTTATGCATATATGTTTATTATACTGCTGGAAATGAATTAGAGAAGTCTGTGCTAATACTTGGGTTTATTTACAGCCTAGCTTTGATTTTTAAAGTACCTCAGCCATTTAGCCCCACGTGACTGAGAAACATCTGTGAAAGGATGATTGAAGTTAGAGCTTGGCACGTGCACTCAATTCCTGGAGCAGGTTGTGTGGCAGTGAAAGGGGATTGTGATGAGGGGACTGTGAGGTTGGCTCCCCACAAATTGGAAAGCAGGAGGAGGATGTGTGACGAAGAGTATTAGCTAGTGTCCCTGCTCTGTAGCTTGAAGTGGGTAGTGTGCCACACAGCAGATTCTCTTGTGATCTTAAAGGCCCATGGTAGAGCTCTGCTGGCCTTTTGGTAATGACCAATGTCATGTAAGGGATGGTGTGGGCAGAAGGACTCAGCTTCAGCTGCAGAAATAATCTACATTCAATGCATACAGATAGGAGCTCAAACCTACAACCTCTCCCTTGGCCCAAGAAATGTCTTTCTTTATGTCCAATCAGTGACATGTTTAGGAGGAAGAGAGAAACTACAGTCTGTGTCAGCTCTTTTTTTTTTTTTCAAAACTGAAATTTTTACAGTTCACTATTTGTGATAGTATTGAACACCCATATTTGGTCTCTCTAGAGCTCTCTGTCTCCCTCCATCTCTTCACAGATCCAGCATGGAGACATGCTTCATTCTATGCATCCTTGGGAGATGACTGTGTTACTATAAAACAGGGCAATAAGAGACCATTTTAAAAGTATTTTAACTGGATAGAATAAATGTTAGATCAATTTTTATTTCACTTTCCAAATAATTACATCTATGATAATTTCATAATTGTAATTTCATAAGAAGCAGGAGAGAGCTATGCCTTATGGCCCAGAAAATACTTATTTTGCCATAACCAGTGAAAGGCTGCAGGTTTTGGACTCATGAGGCCAGCATGATGTTTGTTTTAGTAATTGTCTAATGGCCAAGTGTCTCACCTTGGTGTGAGCTGAATGTCTGTGAATGATAAATGTCTGGAAAAGCTTGACTGGACTAGATGATCTAGATTATCTTCCATCTCTCATGATCCTATGGCTGTGACAATGTATTCTATGAATGATCAAGTGTCTGGAACATATGAATCAAAATTTTCAAGTTGTTTCCTACAGTAGGAAACAGTAGGACATTCCTACTATGCCTGCCCAATTCCTCAGGGCTCTGAATGGATCCTTAAGAATCAAATTAATTTGGTTTTAATGCATCAACCTCATCTGTGTTCCAGAATCTAGAGAATGCAAAAAAAAGTTCATTAGGATGGAGACTTACTAACCATGCCACATATGACTAGATATCTATCATAGCATGTGTTCTATGACATATTGTAGAACACATGTAGCTGCTTGCCTTTGTAGCTCTCAAAAACTGCCTGAACCTAAATACAGAGATTAGTCATTTTTTTGTGTTCTCAGAGCATCATTTGGGATCCCTTCAGGACACAGGCACTAGCTTCCTGAAACTGTCATCATGTGAATGGAAGAAATAATTTACTGAGCCATTATCAGATTAAACATCTAGGGAAGAATCCCGGAGTTAGGAAAGTGAAACAATGCCAGAATTTGAAAAGGCTTTTTCTTGTTGGCATTAGACCAACATATTGTACTCAAAACAAATGTGCTTGGTTTTGAATTTTCTACTCTATGCTGTAATCACTAGAAAGAAAGGAGTGTTTCAAGGCTTTGTTGATTTTACCAATATATTGCTTTATTTAAGTAACAGAATACCTTTTCATAAACAGCCCTGCATTATAAGAAACTCCAAAGCCACCATTTCTTCATGTGTTTCACTGCACTAGCAGCTCTCTCAGGACCCTGAGCCCTGAATGCCACACAAGCTTGTTGTAGTCCTTCCCTGCCAAATCACCCTTTGTACATACCCTGATGTGAGGACTGGATCTCACAGCAGTCTTTCTGCTAACAGATGGGCTTGTAACGCTTGGTGGGGGCTGTTATCCTGCAGACACAGACCAAATACCTGAGCATGGCAAACTGCTGTCCATGGCAGACACACTTGGTGAATCTGTATTCTCTAAAACTTTCCGTAGAGTAAAGGAATTTCCATTAATCAACCATGAATTTGCCGAGTAAGGCTGTGGGTTTGATCCCTGTATGGGATCACTTCAGAGCTGGACTCACTGATCCTTGTGGGTCCCTCCCAACTCAGAATATATGTGATTCTTTGAAATGCCCTGAAAAGTAGAGGCATTCTTAATTTTCACACAGGTACTCCCTCTGGTCCTAGTCTTCTTTTCCACTCTGTAGTAAATAAGTAGGTTTTCTAGAAAGTTGCAGGGCTTGATACCTGGTTTATCACCCAGGGTCAAGTGTCCATGTCTCTAAAATGATGTGTTCACTTATAATGATACTTCACAGTATCATTATGGGATCCTTATGGGATCTGAATTATAATATTCTTAAGTAATATAACTTAATATGGTGACTACTTTTATATGGGAAATATATTATAGACTCACAGAATTATTTAGGTTGGAAGAGACCCTTAAGATCAAATCCAGCTGTTAACCTGACACATGTGTCATCAATATTACATTCTTCTTTAAATTAAATCAATCTAACCCTTGGAAAAGCACCAAAAATATGATGCTAATATTATTTTGAAAACGACTGATTTTCTTGTTTAGGTAATAAACAGTATTTATATATTTTATTTAATTTATATGTTTATTACCCTCCGTCGAGAATCAAGTTTTAGATCATAGAAGGTATTACAGTCTCATTTAAATGAAGTCTCTCATTTAAATACTTGCAGACAGGACTTATATAAAGCATATTTTTTTCCTAGTACTAGAAGACAGGAGCTTTTTTCAAGTTTCCAGGAGGGCATGTTAAGCTTGACACTTAAAATATGTTATTTGGTTGTATCATGTCGTGTGTCATACCTTTATTGTTACAAGAATTGGTGAGCCTGTGCTGTAGCATAAAAGCTTTCTGGAAGGCAAGTTTGTTTAATAAATGTCCTGTATGCTTTTTGAAAACATACAAGAATTTTCATAACTTTTGTTCTTCCTTCCTCTGTCCAATGCTGCTTCATTTTATATTGTTGTAGATTTCTGGTTAAGGTTTATTAGAAACTGAATTTCAGCTGAACTCTATGCTGAGGTACACACAAATTTAATTTCTGTGAGTCTTATTTTGAGGGCAGAATTCATTCTTTTTTTTTCATATACTGCTGTCAGACTGATAACTATGGAAGGAGACCAGGAAGCTGGTCTCCTTCATATAATGGAATCATGATCTGCATTTGGCAGGAAAAAAGCAAGCACTTTCCCTGTGCAGAGATAACCTCGCAGCTGCCTGCCCTCTGAGCAGACACTGCTGAGGAGCTGTTTTTGCGTGGGTTCTTTTTGGCTTAATCGATTGATCTTTGTCTGGATACAGTCCTATTGAATTTAATGTTGAAACCTTGGATGCAAGAGTCAGGAAAATTTTTTGTAGCAGTTTCCTGTAAGCAGAATGTGAAAATCTGAGTAGAAAACCCTTTACCCTATTGACAATCCAGCCAGTTGTGTCTCTCAAGAGCTATTAGAGGCTTCCTCCTGCTAGTCTGAAAAGCTTTTACGTAATGGGGTGGAAAACCACTTTGTCAAAGGGCACAAATACCTCTTCAGAGAATTCTGAAAATAGCAACCTTCCTTCCTCATCTGCAGCCCAGTAGGGGCCAGCTCAGCAATTACTGTGATGACAAAAGTGCTGATAAAACAGCACTACTCGCCCTAAGGAGTCTTGTAAATAAAGATCTCCAAGGCTGTCCCAATCTTGTGTAGGGTAGCTACAGCAACAGTCCCAGACCTGCCAGCAGAATGCAACACCCTCAAGTCAGATAAGACTGAAAACATGATTTATATTTACTGTAAAACCTATTTTCCTACTGTGTTATCCCTAACTTAGATAGGGCAGAATGTATATACTTTGAAATGTTAACTGAGGCAAGAGATAAATTGCCATTGGCAAACCATTCTGACCATAGAGTTTTATTTCAGTCGCTTGAGTCATTCCTGGATAGGTTTTCCAAGTCTCAGTAAATATACTGGATGCTGGTACATGCTCCTATTGCTGCCTACACTTTTACCCATCTGTTATCATGGCATGATTCCTACTTAGAAGTTGGTCAGACCATTACACTAGATAAGAGGTGCCAAGGGAGTGTGGGTTTAGACATTTACAAAAGCTCTTCTGCAGGCTATCTCTGCTCTGAGATAGGATTGCCACATTGATGCCACATGCTTCCTCACCTCATGACATCTGCTGATGCTGAAATGCCAAAAAAACCCCTGTGTAAGTACAAAATGGACCTTTCTGTCGCTTATATATGTTGAAAAATTTAATTGCAACAGATATGTTTCATGAGAGCACATCCTTTTCCAAATACAGAATCACCTTGCTGTTGTTTCTAAAACAGTTTTATGACTCATGATATCAGCCAGTAAGTCTATTGGTTCAAGAAACTTTATATTAGTCCTAAGTCACCTAGGCTCAGTAGCTCTCTTCATTAAGACATATGTACCTCAAGGAGCTTGATAACTAAGTCTTGATCATCATCATGCAGTTGTTTGAGTACAATTACATCACAAAATAGTGTTTTTGATGTATTACACCATTTTTCTCCTATTTGATTTTAAGTTTTTCTCTTGGCCAATTGCTTTACTTGCTCAATATATTCTAACTATTTGCTTGGGTAAAGGATTAAGTTATTTTAGAGTAAGTTCTAAAATGTGCTCAAACACATGATCAGATGTGAATTGAATTGTCGCAGCTTGATAAACCAAAGATCATCTGAGCTGTGGTACCTATCCATGTACTCGAGTACCCACCCTGCTTGAGGAGTGCTCCCTCAGTAAATTCACAGATGACATCAAGATAGCAGGGAATGTTGACATGCTGGTGGGTAGGAAGGCTCTGGAGGGATCTGGAAAAGCTGGATCCATGGGCTAGCATCAGTGACATTGAGGTTTGACAAGGTGAAGTGCCAGGTCCTGCCCTTGGGTGACAAGAACTCCACGCAATATTCCACGCTTGGGGGTAAGTGACTGGAAAGTGGCCTGGTGGAAAAAGTCTTGGGGAGGCTGGTTGAGAGCCATCTGAACACAAGCCAGCATATGCCCAGGTGGTCAAGAAGGCCAAGGGCATCCTGGCTGTATCAGCAACAGTGTGGCCAGCAGGACCAGGGCAGTGATTGCCCCCCTGTACTCAGCACTGGTGAGTTCACACCTCAGATCCTGGGGTCAGTTCTGGGCCCCTCACTACAAGAGGGCCCCTCCAGCACATTGAGGTGCTGGAGAGAATTCAGGGAAGGGAACAGGGAAATGGTCTGGAGCAAAAGTTTAAGGAGGAGCAGTTGAGAAATCTGGGGGTGTGTAACCAGGAGAAGAGGAGGCTCAATAGGAACCTTATCACTCTCTACAACTCCTTGAAAAAAGGTTTAGTGAAATGGGGATTGGTCTCTTCTCCCAAGTGGCAAGTGATAAAATGACAAGAAACAGCCTCAAGTTGCACTAGGGAAGGTTTGGATTGGGTGTCAGGAAAAATTCCTTCACTAAAAGGGATGCCATGCATTGGAACAGGCTGTCCAGGGAAGTGTTGGAGTCACCATGCCTGGAGGTATTCTAAAAGACATTTAGATGTGACATTTGAGGACGTAATTTAGTGGTGAGCTTGGAAGTGCTGGTTTAACAGTTGGATTCCTTGACCTTAAAGGTATTTTTCAACTTGAACATTTCTGTGATTCTATATTGAATATCCACTGTTAAATGACTGCAAAGAATTAGTATGACATTTTAATGAGTTAGCTTATGTCATCACAACATCCTTAAGTGATGATAAGACAACTTTGTTACAAATGTGACTAAATATATGCCTGTAACACATTTTAAAATTTCAGTTGGAATGGGAATAGACATTTAGTCATGTAGTGGGGCTACATTGGAAGCTAAGTTCAGCAAGCAATAACTTCTTTGCTTATAACAATTTTCTCAGCTAATCCTTACTTTGTATTAAAATGCATTTAACTAAACATTGGTAGAAGTAGTGTAATCACAAGGAACTATTCTGTGTTAATTTGTACTATAGTGGGCTGAAACTGCACATACTGGTAGTTACATGAGCTTATCTAATGAGAGCGTCTTCATTAAGCACCATATCATGATTGTATTCACTGATGTGTGTTTATCTTTGTATATAAATATTTATAGGAGTTTTCTTCTATAACTTAGGATGTTTCTAACAAGTTTTTCACTACTGTTTCATAAACAGATATTAAAGTAAAAAAGAGATCTTTTTGCACCAAAGAATAATAAGACCTGTGAGATTGTATTTTAGATCTTGTTTTCTTTTCTCTTATTTTCTACCATTGTTTGTAGGATCATTGCTGGGGTCTATTTGTTGTTATTTTGAATGATATTTGAACCTTTTAACTCAGCATTATTAAGATTGTCATTAAATATCTTTAAAAGAATTTGAAGTCACAACTTCTACTATAGTAAATGTACATTTTTAATACAAAGTTCAGTGAAGAAATGACAAGCATTTTGGATCAAAATCTGAGTTTTCCCATTCTGTTCCTGGTGCTCACTGAAGCTGGGTGGGATTCAGATAAAGATTACTATCTCTAAATTTAGTTGACTACAAATAGGTATCCATCCTCCTATTAGAGTAAGTGAAGATCCAGTCAAACCACCTGATGGAGCCTAGAGAGGGAATTGGGTATCCTAGAGAGGTACCACTAAGAATACACTTTAATGTGAGCTCTTGATAACATGAACTCAGAACTCTAGACTAGGATTGAGGTGACTAAACATAAGTACCTGATGCCATTTCAAGCATGTTAGAGTATCATTCTTTTCTTGCTTGTTTGCAATACAGAAGGTACAAGTCTTCTGTAGATACTGGATCCTATCTTCCAGCTACTTTTTTGTGTTTTGGAGTGTTAATGAATATTTTTAAGTGAAAAGACTTCTCACAAGAAGGTGGTGTCTTGCTCTTCTACATATGTGGCCTTTTCACATTCTGGCAATATGAAGAAATTACATTATCATTTATAAGTATTTTCACCAAAAAGAATCACTCAAAACAGAATTTCAACACAACACAACACAACTCTCCCCGACCCCCATTTCTTTACATGAACATAGACATTTCCCATCTCTATGCAGTGGTTTGCAGTTAATCTCTGAGCACCACAAAAATATTCCTTAAGTCTCCTGTTGGTTGACAGTTTCTATCAGAGTTAAGTAATGATTTCTTTGCACATTGGCTGTCACTTCAGACACATAAGATTAATCAGTGCCTTTCATAACACCCTTCTGGAAATGGAAGTTCTTAGTGCACTTATCTTTTCCTCTCACTGTTTTCTTCTTCCTTCTTTCTGTATATGTCAGTGAGAGACTGTGAAGACTTTAAGGGAAATGTTGCTGAATTAAATTAAATGCTTAAATAAACATCAAAGAAGTTCTCTAGAGTGGAAGCGAGTTAACATCTGAATGCTGGCTAAACAAGAAAGTAAGATAACAGTTGGGCAGTAATTATAAAAGTTACTTTGTGGAGAAAAAAAATATTTTAAACTTTAGACATGACAAAAACATTGGAGAAAGATTCATTTGAAACTGGGCAAGAAGCCCAGTAGTAACCTTAATCTCTAGACTTTTACAAAATATTCCCAGGTTAGATATTCTGTAACACTTTAGAAGAGACAATTTCATATTTCATCTCTGCCTGATTCAAGTTAAGGTTTATTCTTCAAATTTCCATGAAGTCTGGGGTAGATTAATTTAATTTTTTAAGGATTAAAATTTTCATAGATAATTAACATTGTAAAAATGAGTTTTAAACCTCTATTTATATTTAAAAATCTCAGTGTAGCTCTTTGATATCTAAGACTGCATTAATATGTAGTCATTTATTGATCATTAATAGCAAGTGGTGATGGAATTTTTTATTAAAAATTTATCACACAGACTGTTTGTCTCTTTCAGTCCATAGGAACTAGAGTCATGTTTATCATATTCCTTTTCTGTGCATTTAGAATACTCTTCATGTCATTGAGTAAACATTTTGTGATAAAACATTTAGATGATTCAGGTGGGTATGTCACAGAGTGGCTCAAGCCCTGTGCATCTCCATGAATAAAGCAGTGATTCCAGTCCTGTGTACCTCAAAGAAACCTTAGGTTTAATTTACCTCTTGCAGAAGTGAACAAGAAATTTCTGTATCTGAAGTGATTTCCTCTGACCCGGTCTCAACAGCAAGAAATATGTGTGAATGTCAGGCTTCATTAAAAGCATATCATCAGATGGCTAGAACAGTAAAATCCTGCTCCTGACAGTCCCTTTCTATAGGGGTAAAAATACCCAAAACCTTAACTTGCCTGAGCAATAACAAAGGAGATGCTAAACCTTAATCTCTCCCTAGAATCCAGTTATTTCTTTGGAGTGTTTCCTGTTGAAGCTAAGCATTCTGTTCCTATGAATTACTGGGAAATTGCATTTTGTGGCATGTCAGACATAAAAAACTCAGTGCACTCTCTCAGTAAGACACCATGCACTGTGCAAACTGTTTTCAAAGATGCCTAATCACACTTTCTATTCATCCTGATACACCTTAGTTTATGAATGCTGTGCATGTTACTGGATTCTGCAGGCTTTGTTCTATAAGAATATACTAGTTTAGCTCTGATTTGTAATGGGAATTGAATATCCACACTTGTTTGCAGACAGATTAACAAAGGTAAATATTCAAATGTTTTCAGCATTTATTGTTCTATTTAGAAAAAACAGTGATATCTCTAAAATGTATACCCTACAAGAGAACACAATAATGTGGAATAGTAAACTTGACCATTTTTATTATATTTTTTTCTTATTTTTTAAGTATGACTTATGACCACAGTATATATCCTGTAAAGCCATATAAAATACAAGTTGATGCCTGTGTGTCTGAATATACTTTTAAAGCTGATTTGAATTCTACCTTTAGTCAGAATCAATTCTGTTTAAAAATACGTTTGACTCTCTGCTCTTCTGTGACCCCTGAACTTCTCAGCGAACTTCATTTCAATGAGCCATGACTAACCTGACAAAACAGCATGTTGTCAACAATGTTGCTATCCTAGGAGAATGAATAAAAATAAAATAAAAATAAAATAAAATTTCCATCTAGAGAAATGGCCTATGCTACAGATATGTTGGGGGTTGAAGGCTCATGGACTTGCAATAGTATATGAATGCTTCTGAAAAAGAGATTCTAAAATATTGTTTGCCTTAATTTTTCAAGGTAATTTAAGATGGTAAAATGAATCAATAGAAGATGGAAAAATAAATAAAAAATAATATCTATAATTGAAATTCAGAAACTTTGGATTTACTTGTCCAGCTCCACATTATCCCCCTGCTTTTAGGCTCCCATGTACAGTAATTGACACTGTGAAGAGTTTAATCATTGTTTTCTTGGATTTTTCACTGTTTATAGTCAACAGAGTTTCCAAATTATATGTAGGTATTACTGAAGACTTCCTCTACCTCTTGTATATTTATTCAGGCAGGTAGCCAAGGTTATAATCTTTATTTTTCTACATTGTGGGTTAGTTTTGGTTGTAGTCTTTTTTGGGGTTTTTTTTTGTTTGTTTGTTGGGTAGAAGGGAGGGGTGGATTGGCTGATTGGTATGAATTGTTTTGGGTTTTTTTTCCTGAACAGCAGAATTTCTAATATAAACTCTAATTGTGGGAGTTATGTCTAGAATTTATTCTACACTATCATGTATTAGAGAGTTAAACTAAACAAATAAGCAACATGGTTTGTCTTTTACATTTGGTACTTCTCTCATCATGTTCTTATATTCCTGAATGTGTTTAAATTTACATATGCTAGAGACAGATTAAGTCCACAAAATCTGAATCCTGATTTCAAATAGTGGTTATTATAGTAAGAGCCAATTGCAAAGTTCTGATCCTTTTCAGTATAGGTATTTAAAATAATGAACTTAATACCAATTCTCATTTACAACTCTTGCATGAAAATGGAATCAGAAAATCATGGAAAAGCTCTCATGGACATAAAATTATATTGTAATTCATTGCAAAAAGTTGTTCATAAGAGTAAATTGCAGAGTTGTTGCAGAAGAGTAAATTGCAAAATTAAACAGGACTGAGCAACATGGAAGTGTAAGAATTTACAATTAAGTACCAATTTGCAAATTGTAGTAATGACCAAACCACAATATTTTAAGAGTAGATCTGTAATGCAAATAATCTGTGCTATGCTATTTTAGGGGTTATCATTAATTCATATCAAATTAAATATGAGTAAATTCATTCATAGTGTTCATTCAGAATTAAATTCTATTCTTAGTTAGAAGGAAGAATCTGTCCACTTTTATTTTCAGCTGCAATGCTTAAGCTGATCAGATATAACAATTCCCTTTAGTCTCTTTCAAAACATAAATTTCTCCTGAATACATTGAAATATTTAATGGAATAGTGCAAAACAAAGTGTTACCGCTGTATTGAAATTATGCTCTTGTCCAGCACAATGGATATAATGAGACTATAAGCAATATAAACTATTAGTAAACTAATCTACAACTAATCCACAACTAATCATGAGTTATAGAGTGGAACAAGTTATAGAGTGAAACTGCTTGTACTGTTGATCAGCACATTTCCTGGAATGTTTTCAGCACACAACAACTTATAATAATACAGGTCAGTTGATGGTCATAATTTCCATAATAACTTGCAAAATAGTACCACAGCCAGTCTGGATTGAGTCATTTTGGTTTGGGCTAAATTGCTTTTAGGGGAAAGGGCTAGCAAAGACTTACAGACATGAGCTCTGGTGTGCCACTTGAACTCAGTTTTAGAGAACAAACATCGACCCATTTGTTTTAAGATGTGGCCAAGGGGTCCTGCCCATTAGGGAGACTGATGGCCCAAAACAGCACAACTTGTACCTTGAGAGGAAATGCTGTAATGGCTAAGCAGAGTATGGATTTAACGTCTAATTTTCTCACTTAAAATGCTTAAGGCCTGTGTTGTATTAAATTTTAAGACAGATAAATAAGACTTGTGTTTGTGAGAAGCATGCTTCTCTCATACCCTGTGTAGTTGTACCTAGTTCAGGTATATTGTCAGGTACTTCAAATCAGGCAAGATTAATGTCCCACTAACATCTGTTCTCCTTTATCTCCTTTATCTCAGGTGGTGTTTGTACACTTGAAGAGGGGGAGATAGATTTACAGTTCTGTGCTTCTTTGTTATTTTTTGTATTTTCCAGAAGAGAGGCTGAGCAACCTTCAAAAGTTGTCCTTCTAGCACTTTAAAATTATTATTTCCATCATCTTTTTTTGTTAAGAACTAAAGTGTGATCTGCCAAATTAACTATTTGTAAACTGAGTTGCTTCAAATTAAGATTATGGTGAGTCCATGTATTAAATTAGAATATTTCATTTTTCTGTCAAGGTTGTGTGGTGAATACTACTAGACTCCACACTAAGAAACTTTAAATTTGCAGGTAAACAAACATACACATCCACACACAAAGCATGTCAAATATTCTCTTTAGACACTGTGTGCTGAACAGCTATGATTAACTTTAGTTAAAGTCTACTATATTCAAGGAATAGTTAATCCTTCTGCAGTTCAAATAAACTTTTTTTTTTTCACAGGTTCTGCACAGGAAAAATTTTATTACTTTTTAAAAACATTTTAAATTTTTAAAAACATTTTTTATCTTAATTTTAAGTCATCTGCTTAGGATGAACTTCAACAGATCTACCTTAAATCACAATGAATCTTTAACAGTTCAGAAATGTTTTATTGGAAGCACATAATCTCAAGTTACCTGTTGGGATTTATTGGCATTTTTGTTTCCAATGGCAATTATTGATGTGCATTGAAGCATATTAACAGTTTTTGAATGTTACAACAGTCACTACTGTGCATCTCTTCTAGATGTATATTGTGTAAGTCAACAAATGTGCTTTATCCCATCAAGATTGGAGAGTGTTTATCATACAGAAATCTTTTATGGGGGTGAAATAATAATTGTATTCCCACACTTGTAGAAAGCTAACTGGAGTTGGTATAAGTTCTTTCTATAACCCTGATATTTAGAATGGCCACATGGTCCTTATGTAGAATTTTAAAAAGGCCTTAGAAGGAGTCCTATTCATAGATGAGAAATTACTATACTTTTTCTTCTGCCACTTTTCTGGAATACCATAGAAAGCAGGAGTTTATAACATTTATCATCAAACTTTTAGAACATTTCTACAAATATAAAGTTTATTTTCCTCAAAATTAATGTGAGTGGGGAGCAAAATGCAGACACTAAACCAAAGATCAATTGCTGGGCTTGTGTCTGGTTCACTAAACTATCTAAAATAAATCATAAATTTTCCAAATAAACTTTGACTATTCCAGAGAATGCTGTAATGGTTCTTTTTCTTATGAGCATTATGAATTAAAGTCTGACCAGGACTCTGACATCCTGAAATGAGCAAACTGTCTAAATGCAGCTTGTCATCATCTGTGTAAGACAGCAAAAAGAATGTTGGAGTCTAAAAAAGTAATAATATTTTAGAAACATAATACAGGTCTCTAGGACTGATCTTATAATAAATAGCCTAGATAAGACAGAAAAGCTAAAGAAAAGATACAACTATTTAAATATATTTATGTAATATTTAAATATAAATATTTGCACCTCACCTGTTGTGGCATCAGATTTGCTGGGGTTTTTTTGCATCTGAACTCTATAGATTAGCCTTATGTTTACTTATATCTGACATGACATTTGCATAAATTGGCAAAGGTCTCAGTTTTATGAAGGACACTTTTAAATTTCACCAGGTAAATGTGAGATTAAAATCAGATACTGCTTACCTATCTAGTGGCTCTGTGCTCAGAATGATAAACTGTCAGCCATGAATTCCAGTGCCATTTATTCCTGCAAAAATGATTGTAAAAGGGATAGAAAATGGCAAATTCATAATGCCTTCTTGTCACATAGATTGTAATGAGAAAAAAAATATATCCAAAACAAATTTTTTTTGGTGAAAATCATCAAGCTGTAGTGAGAACAGAAAGCAGCACAAAATAGGTACCACTCTCTGAACTTCCTAAAATGTGATCTTTCTGTTGCCCTCAAATGGCATTTTCCAGGTTCTTTTAGTCTGCTTATTCTTCTGTGGTTTTTTAGTTCCCTTAGCTGTTTCTAAGTGTCTCATTAAAAATATGCACAGATTATAAAAATGTAATGTGGCCATGCAGTTTTTTTCACAAGACATTTTAGAAATATTTTATGCCTTTCATCATTGTAAAAAAAAAAAAAAGTAAGATTATGAAACTTTCCATCCAAGCATGGAGACTTTAAACCAAGTAGAATCGATCTGGGTCAGCTTGAGGAGGGTTGTGGGTGGTTTGGGGAAGCAAATACAAACTGCATTCACATTATTTAGTGGGACTTAAGAAAAGTAGCTTGAGTCTGAAATGCTGCATTATGTTTAATATGACTTTTAATATTTTCTAGAACTTCATTTATGTCTTTTATCTATTTATAGTTTTTTTTTTTATTTAGACTGAGTATGACATATTTTCTGATCTCCAGAAATTCTGGAAACTTGGTGAGTTAATTTCCTAATTGGTGGCACAAAAGACTTCATCAAGCATACATGTGTTGGATAGTCCTTTTGAAAAAGGTTTCGCTTTCTGACAAATTGATTAAAACAGAATTATATTAAAAATAAGCTCTTAAAAACATATATTTGGGCTCCTGTGAGTCTGTGATAATTTTTCAAGCCCTGCTTTTGCAGACAGAATCTTTTTACAATAGATCAACAATGATATGTTTTTCAGATCAATTCAGCAAGCATACAGCTTTCTAGAGAGTTCATAAGGTTTTAGAAAGGAAGCTCTAAAGGCAGATTAGCCAGTCCTACAGAGAAACATTTTTATTTAAGTGTCTTTTTATCATACTTATTGCTGTTATATAACACAAAGTGGTTACCAAACCATGATAAATAGAGCAGCACTCATTTCCTCTTTTTTAAACCATTGTTTTTTTTTCTGAGAAGGATCATTATTGATGGAATGAGAGTAGCATGGTTTTTTTTGTAAACTTGTAGCTCCCCCAAGTCCTCTGGGTTTTGCTGAGCTTCTTCCTCCAGCAGCTGAGTTTCCTTTTTGTGATGCATGTTTGCGAGCATTCATACTGTCAGGCCTTGCACTGTGGTACAGTCTGTTTTCCACAACTTTTGTAATTGTTGACTTTTGCTGTTCTTTTTCAGTTTTTGTAAAACTCTTAAACCATTTCCTACTTTTATTTTTGTGACTGGTTTTTAAATTAGTTCGTGTGGTTTGTTGATTTAATTCAGGGTGTGCTTTTACGCAAAACCAGACAAAACCAGGCTTACTTCTTCTCTTGTCTTCATGTGTTCAGCACAGTTTATTCTACAATTTCCTAGGTAAAATTTTGTCATAAAATTCTCAATTTTGTTGCAGATATGGTTTTGTTTTCCTATTTCCATGATCAACATTGTCAATTAAATTCATTAATGATTATTGACAGTAATGCTATTCCCATAAGTCATTTCTAAGGAATGTTTTGGCAATATTATGCACCATCTACAAATTAGTTCATAAGATGCAATGTCCCATGAAGAATTTATTGGGCAAACACTCTATTAGAAAGAGAGAACTGAAAAGAGCTGGTACTATCTGAGTGAGCTATGCACTTACTATAATACATTATAGTTGTAATGTACATTTTTAACTATGATGGAAAATTAGCTAATGAAGCATTGAAGGATAATGTTTTTTTCTAAGTGCCAATGAAGCATAATCAGGGAGACTGAAACAAAATCTTAAGAAATGAATGAAGCAAGATAAAATGAATCTATCAGAGGTTACAGAAGTAAATGTTCAATCAACAATAAGATCTCTTAAGATGGCGAATTTTATGAATCTAGGTAGGCATGTTGGATATGATTTCACTTCCAAAACATCACTATGGAATGAACAGTCAGCTGAGGTAGTACTTGCACTTTTTTTTTTTTTTTTTTTTTTAGATACCGGCATAATATAAAAATTTTTTTTT
>VZRH01000397.1:871463-886438 GCA_013397555.1 Urocynchramus pylzowi | reverse complement strand
GTCAGCTGAGGTAGTTCTTGCACTTTTTTTTTTTTTTTTTTTTCAGATACCGGCATAATATAAACACTTTTCTGTTCCAATTAAATGTTTTTTACACAATTTAAAATATATACTACATCATATCTGAAAACAGAGCAGTAGAAACTCAAGAGTTTTTGGGGAAAAAAAGTCTACTTAGTTGTTTTTGCAGAATAATTAAAATGATTGCATTGAAGTTCCATTTTTAAAGAAAAAAGATTATTTCTGAAGTACCGAGTTTATATTAAATGCAGATGATTGCAGGACATAATTTTAACTGCTTTGATGTACAAAAAAATTCACTTCTTCACACTGGAAACTGCTTCCAGATCTGCCCTTGAAGACAGATGTGAACTTTCCACTTCATTGCCTAGAGATTTATTTTTTTTTTTAAGAGCCCTATAAATGGTTCATTTTACAAGCAGACTACATATTATTATGGTATCAAAAGCTTGGGAATTGACTACATGGACTATAATACAGATATGATAATTTCTGTTGTGCTTTAGGATGCAATTTGAATTCTCTAGGCCATACATCTGCAGTTATGATCTCTGTGATACACTCTTCATGCTTTTATATCTGCAGCTCTCCATAACCCATTTTGTCAAAGGCTCTTGCTTTCTGAGGTTATTTAAAATTTCTATCCAATTATAGTATAATTGTTTTTTTCTTTTTGTTTTTACTCAGGCAGATGCATATTTTATTAAAAGTTTGTTGTTTTTGTTTTTGTTTTTGTTTTTGTTTTTTTAATTGTCTTACATGATACATATGGTTAAAAAAATAGAACGTAAATGCAAATTCCTAATTTGAGCTATACAGTTTAATAAAACTATAAGTAAGTTTCTATTCTAAAGATATATTTCTTTAGAAGAGAAAAAACAGATTATATCCTGGCTTTATAAACTATGAACTAAGGTGAGAGTGAGGTAGCTAAATTGTTCAGGTGCCACAAAACAAAGAACTAAAAAATCATTTTGAACATTTTTAGCAAAAGACTTTTGTAGGGTTTTGCTTTGGGTTTTTTTTTGGTTTTTTTTGGTGGAAATTGGGATAATTTTAGGAAAATAAGAAGGTATCCTGAGGTGAGTGGAGAGCTCGTAAGTAGCAGAAAGTTGTGGGTCTGTCTCTGAAGAGGAATAAAAGAGCCATAAAAGTGGTTGCAACATTTTTGCTGAGGACTGTTACACAGAAAAGTGGAGGTGCTGCCTGGGTGAGACCCTTACTTCACTTTAGTCATCATGTGAGGGTTTTCATAGCCCAGAGAACAAAGATAAGCAGAAAGTTTTGGGGTTTGGGGAAGGTTTTTTGGGAGTTTTTTTCATTTTGTGTTTTTTGGGTTTTTTACTTTTCACTTTTCATCAAACCACGGAGAGCTATTGACTTCTCTGTCATTTTTATCTCCAGATGTTTGTTCTTGACTTATAAGAGAACATACAATTAAATTAATTAGAAGCTGACATTAGTATCACTTATCCTGGAAGACTGAGGATTAGATCATGTTATTTATGATATAAACAGGTTCTTTAAAAGGGTGTTTCAAGGATTGAGCAAATGCTTCAAAATTAATTAAGACTTGAAAATTGACTTTTAATGAGAAAATAAAATCAGTCTATTTTGAATAACAGCAACACATTTGAAAACATAAAACTTAAAATTAATGTTGCTCTTATTTGTTTATTTGTTATTTAAGTTAAGGGTTATTTTTTGCCATTTTGAGTTTTTAAATAAGAGATGAAAATATAGAATTCAGTCCAAGGTCTGGAGAATTAAATTTTTGGGGTTTTTTTTTGTGACAGATGTTAGTATTTTGGGTTTAGAAGTAAAGTAAGAGAACTGTATGCTTCTGAAATGACAGAGTAAAAACAGCAGTTGACCTTAGAACTCAATAAGTCTTTATATTAAAAGTATTTTTAAATATTTCTAAAACTCTTCAACATTTTTCAATTTATCTAAAAGTTTTACTAAGGTCACTTGAGCATCAAATACCCTTCTAAAACATGGTTCAAGATAGACCATGCTTTCAAGATAAAAGTTAAGCTTTTTTCTGTGTAGTTTCTGCTGTCATTGTAAGAATGACACAGATATTAACCACAAGAATAAGGTTTATCAAACATGACATAAGTACAAAACTATTAATTATGAATGCATTATGTATAGTAGTAGTAATAATAATAATAATAACAATAAGAAGAAGAATATAAAAAATTCAAATATCAAATTTATTTCTTCACAATAGAGCCCTATTTTTTATATTTTTAGTCTTATTGTTGTAGAGTGTTATGTAGTTTAAACCACAAGCTATTTTCATGACAAGGTAACTGTGATACTTTTTGTCACAAGGGACTGTGAGTATAACTCCCATTTACAGTTCAGCTTCACGGTGTGGGAAAGTGCTGAGCTTGTATCACATGCATCATGCTATTGCATTGCTTCTTTTAGAGATTATATTTTAATGTTTTAATATAATTCTTGAAAACAGAAGTATAATTAAAATTCATATCTTCTCTAGCTTTTGTTTTTGTATTTTTATGCCATCTAAGAGCCAACATGTAAAAATTCAATGGAGAGAGAAATTATTGGAACAGTAATCTTTGAAGCTAGAGAAGTTCCCCCCATACATTTGGTTATCTTTCTAAGAAATACTGAAACGTTGAGAATAGAAAACTCTTGAAACTAGATGGATTTTGGCATTAAAGAATCAAATCTGTTGATAATAATGGCCCCTTCTGGACATAAAACTCTCTATATATATAAATGTTTGTTTGGCTTCCTGTGTGCTGCATACCTCTGTGTGTGTGTGGATGTCTGTCTGTCTATCATTCATACATAATGAGTGAACACTTATGGATTTGCCCTTTCCCTGAAATATTTTTGAAGATATATGGAGGGATCCTCTGTTTTCTCATCAAGGAGAAATTCTGAATCAGCTAAACTATATAAGTATTGTGTAGTTAGTATTAGACCTGAGGTGACTAGTTGATTTGAGAGGATTCCTTTTCCTTCTGAAGATAGCAAAAATAAGTGAAAATGCAACTAAGGAATGCAAGGAGGTAATTTTGGAAGCACTTCATTTTTCACTGTCTGTGTAGGGCTTCTTTTCCCAATTTGTAGTACTGTGTGTATTTTGCGACATGAGAAAAATTTATTTTTAGAAGGATAAATAATTTTCAAGCATAATGTGTCTATTATTTGCACTGCAAGGCCATTGGGAAATAGAGTACTCCTACTATAGTTGAATATTTTGGGGCCTTGCCCTTACTTCCAAGGAGCTATGACAGATTTACTGACATTAATGAGACAGAAAAATAAAGCCCCAGATTTCACATGCTTTTTGTTTCAGGTTTTTGTTTTGTTTTGCTTTGTTTTTGTTGTTGTTGTAGTTGTTGTTTTTTACTGTTAAGAACTGTACTTTCCTTTTATATTTAATATTTATATTGAGAGTTAGCAGTGCTTTTGTTTTGGGCAGATATACATGGGTTCAGATTATTTTGTATTTTCTTTGCATAATTTTATGGTGTCTCTTGAAAGTAAACTTGAGCTTATTATGTGTGATTGCTAGAGTATATAGGATTTATTTGCACATTAAACACCAAGAAAACATCTGCTTTAAGTCATACTCTAGCATCACAGTATGTTATACTTTTAAACAGATTGCATTCATGTTTCTGTACAAAATACTGAGAAGAATTTTTAATGAATATTGGTTTGAAGTTTTCCAAGAAAAGTATTTTATTTTTAATTCTTCTTGTACATACTTTCCAAACTATGGGAGAACACAGCATGCTCACCTTTTTCAAGTTACAATTTTTGACAGGATTTCCTGCTGACTAAATGGCATATTCCTTTTTAAGACAATCTTTCTAATATTTTCTATTGTGTGGTGGCACAAAGGCAAAATTGTAGGCAGGAAAGTGCAAGGTCAAAACAATAAGTAGCACATACAGAAAAGATTATTGTCACTTAAAACGTGTCACCACAGCCTCCCTGAGAGCTGATCACCAGCAGCCTCAAAGGAGGATGAAGCCAGGAGACTAAAATGCTTGTTTTTTCCCTTTTGCACCTCATCTCTCCCCTTGCCTTTCCCCAGACTTTGCACTGCATTGCCTCAAGACTTGGGAATTTGCCTCTTATCAGTAAAAATTGTCACACCTGATGATAAAGTGTTATTCTGCCCATGTGTTGCAAAACCAGGCAGTGGCTATTTCTGTGCTGTGGCGCTCTGCCATCTCTGCACACTACCTGTGGCAGGATTGGTCAGTATGGTTTTCACCTCCTCAGTTTAGGTGTTTAGGAGAAATGTCCATTGGGAAGAGTCAAGTAGCTGCTGGAAGGCAGCACAGCTGCTGTGTGGAGCACAGTTTGCTGCAGGATCTCTCTAATCAGGCATAGATACAATAGTCAGACCACCAACACTGTTCAGTTGGACAGAATCTCCACAATCTGGAGAGAAGATCCCATAGCCTGCAGAGTGAATCTGAGCAGCCAGGGTCATAACTTTAAGTCTTCAGTTAAGTATTTAAAATTTAGGTTAGATGGGACTGGATGGAGCTAGGACTTAAAAAATTAAAAATCACCTTTTCTTTTTTAAGTGTTTATATCTTAGTTGATAGCATTTCACTTGAAGTACACAGATTCTTCTTAATTTAAAAAATCAATGCATTATTAGGTAAAATGGGGACAAAAGACACACATTTCAGTCTGTTTTAGCAGAGATTTTTGGTTTTTCAAAGCATATTTTTGGGGTGAACTGCACATGTTAGTTTTAGGATGATATGATTTGCAAGAGCAAACAAAATGCAAAATGGCTTTTAAGAGCAATGATTTATATCAGTTGTCTCTGTATTTCTATTGGGGATGACCAAAATAAAAAGTTCTTACAAAGAATGGTTAAGGTATTTATATATTTGATCCATTAAGGTTCAGGTAGAAAGATTGCTTTTGTAGTTTATAACTAAATACATAATGTGAGATGTACTAAAAATAACAGTTCTTCTTTTTGCTACAGAATCTAGTTCCATAGCTAAGATCTGGTTGTCAAACAAAAACAATTTTCTCTAGACTGTCTGTAAAAGGCCAGCATTGAACACAGAATTGAATAGACCACAAATTCTTCAGGGGATGGTGTTGTTTGTTGTTTTAGTGCCATCTGTGACACAAGACATTTTGTCAGTTCAGAACAAATAATAGCGATGGTGGGATGGGAATACTCACGTATTCTTCTGACCAGTTTGTGGGAAATAGTGATTCAGCTTCTAGGAGGCACAGAAAACAGTTATTCTCTCAGACTGTTGTAATAAAGGATACAAAGGAGCATAGTGAGTCTTCTCAACATCTACATATAGCCAAGAAGGATTACAATAGCCTAACATTTTTAAAGCTCTGGCTAAACTGATTTATAAAATAACTATTTAATAAAACTGTATTTTTACTATAAAATTAAGACTTCAGACACCAACACATTGGATTTCTTTGTCTATAGGACCTACAGAAATCTTTAAGAACTACAATTCTATCAAAGCAAGTTAAGAATAGCATTACTAGAGGTCACATGCTGCTGTTCATTAATGCACAACAGTGTGGTCATTTGTCACATATGCAAACAAACAGAAATTGTTTTAGTCATCTAATTGGGAAGGACCTGTGAAGGAGAATGTTGCTGCAACTATTTTTATCTGATTCTGGTTGTCAGATATACACTGAAATATGTTTATGAATATAACTATTATCTTCTTATCCTGCCAGTAAATTCTCTATCTGCAGTGGCCTTTGTGAGTGAAATGAGAAACCAAAAATAATACAGAATCCCCTCTGAAGTGGACTTTGTAGATTAGAAGACTGCTTAATAAGACAATTGTATAGTCATTGAAGTTTAAGGACAGAAAGATGATTTTCATGTGTACCTCATTATAGAAGTCAATATTCAAAAATGTCTTAAATGTTTCATATACAAAATGTTGGCCTTTGAATAATGCCCATATCCACTTTATTGTTTTTTCCTTCACTGGGGTTTTTTTTGCCATGGTAACAGAAGAAGAACTAAAGGGTACTAAAGTAGAAGTACTAAAGTGCTCAATGGGAATTTCTCTGTGTAAAACTGAGGAGGAAGGATCATGCCTTTGTTTTGGGCAACAGCACCCCTATAGCTAAACCTGCCAGGACAAAGGAGGGCTTTTAGTCATCTTGTTATAATGATGCATGAAAAAAGCAACAAACATATTACAGTGCAGTTAGACACAGAGGAAAAACAAATACTGTTGTTAGCCCCTCCTCAATAAAAAAGCAGTTATTTCTCCACAGTTTTGGTTCGTTTGCATCTGTGATGGTGTATATATATATATACTCTATGGATACATTTTTGTGCATTGACAGTGTAATTCTAAGCCTCTAAGGGATTTCAGCAAAATAACTAAGGGAAATTAAAGTATACACAGACACTTGACACATAAAAATCCCATTATCTATAAATTTAATTGCTAAAATAAAAATTCCCATAGAACAGAGTAGGTGCTCAAAACCACAAAATTTGAGCTACTTCTGAAGGTGCTAATATGTATCTTGAAGTAAGGTAAGGGTATACACATTTCAGAATAGTCATCTCATGAAGAAGTAGGTCATCTTTGTGTTGTAATACTCTGTATTTCATCTATACATAATTGAATGAAATATTCAGCAGTCCCAACCCTATCAAATTAAGGAGCAGGTAATTCCTGACACGTGGGAGAAACACTGATTCCTCTGTACTTTTCTGGTAATCTTCTGCAGTATTTACAACTTTATCACTTGGTGTGGAAGAAAAAGAGATCATTGAAAATAACTTATTTTATTTCATAGTTGTGATTACTTATAAGTAAACATATCAATTAGTAGAAATAATGACAGGCTGAGATAACTTTGTCTTCCTCAATCACATACTGAAAATCTTTATTTGAGAAAAAGATAAAAGATGAAATTTTGTTTTGCATTGTTCAGATAGCAATATCATCTTGACTGCAACTTTACCAAACAAAAAACCACATTCTTAAACTGAAAAGGCAATCCCTTCTTCCTCCTGTTGACAAACTTCTTTTTTCTGCAGGGATTTTTACATTTGTTTTTTCTAATGTGATGTTTTAAATTAATCTGAACCAGTTTTTGGGGATTTCTGTGATCTCTCTTTGGTGGCTAAAAGACACCTTAATGTTTAAAGCCATCTAAATTCTGTGAATCTATTTAATGCTAAAGATCTAATGCATTCTGCTCATGATTACTATTACAGAAATGCAGTTTTTAAAACTGGTAGGATTTCTTGAATCATTGAGTGATTTTTTTGGCAATCACATCATACATTGAAATTAACTATGTTTCTCTGTACCACACTCATAATGTATCATGCTCCAAACTTCAAATCACTACTGGCAAGGAAGGTGTTCTAATTTTAAAGCTAAATTTGTCCATGGACAATTAATATCCATTTGGTTTGCAGCCAATATACCTTTCCTCCCATATAAGTCATATTTGTAAGATTCATTTCCCTAGGTTAAATTAGCCACGTTTTTCTAACCTTTTCTCCAAAAATCAGCCATCTGACTAAGCACTTGTTTGCACATAATTTCTCCACTTGGGGTGGAATCCAAAAATAAGCTTAATTTCCTAAGTGACATTTTAGACAAAATTTATGTGTAAATTCAGGAGAATAAGCCTGGGAAACTGTCTGTGACCTCCACAGACACTATATCTGTGAAAACCTCTCTGCATTTTTTCTAATTCTGGATGCCATAGAGGCTTCACTGTGGACCCTGTCTCTGCCAAACTGCCTTCATTTAGACAGTTACCTCCTGCCTGCCTAACACTGTTTGAATAGAGAAAATGTGAGATTTTAGTATTTTATTTTTGTATTTTTTGCTTTTGCCAGATCTACAGTCTTTGTGGTCATGCTCTGAATATTTATGTTTCTCTATCAGTCTATGTGGCATAGGTGGTAACTTTTTTATATGTAGGTCTAGAAATTTGAATATTTCTTCTAGAGGTAGGAGATCTAAGTCCTCAGTTTGTGTGGGATTTGAATTTGTAGATCACACATCCCAAAGAAATGCTGAGGCCAGCATTTCCATTCTAGATGGGAATGTAGCCTTTCCTCTCTACATTTTGTTCAGGCAGTGTCTATCACAGGCAGAGTGACACAGCAAGGAGGATGTACAGACTTGAGAAGTACAGAACAATTTGTGGATGAATACACACAGCAGACAGATACCAATGAAGAGCTGTTATTAACATATTCACCACCTCAGTGAGGCCTTTGGATAGTGTCTGCTGGCCAGAAATTCACCAGTCAGGTCAGCAAGCAGCAATTTCTCCACTTCCTTGGAAGATACCCGCCAACCTACTTGCTGGGTTGTTACTATCCACTTCTCTGTATTTTCCTTTCCTTTTGTTTTCTCCCTATGACATTATGTGGTTTTACTCTCCCTACTCATTATGTGGTTTTTTTTTTTGGGTTTTTTTTGGTTTTGTTTTTTTTTTGGTTTTTTTTTTGTTTTTTTTTTTAAAAATTTTCTTATATCACCTGGTTTTCTCTAAAACACCATCTCAGCAGCCTTTTTATCAATAACTCTGATCTGAGGACTCACAGCTGTGCTGTACCAGCCTAGGCCTTGAATCAAACACCTGAAACTCTGAGCTGAGCCATTCAAGAGTTCCTTCACTCCTTTTGTTTGCAGAAAGGGCCATTCTGTAACAAGCCAGGCAGAGCTCATGCTTGATGACTGAAAAACCAACGTTCATAATGAGTGTTAGACGTATGCCCTTTTCATAATGACATTTTTTTGTTACAAAACTGTGTGAGGAGAACATTGTGACAGAGCTATTTTGTTCTGCCCAGCAATATTGGGTTGTAAGGGTTGCTGAAACCAGGGAGAGATCTGTGGATTCAGGGTATTAAAGCACTTGTATCACTTGTAGTGCCAATCATAATAAATTCCTGCCAATTCAGGAACCAAAGGGTGTGAAGAATTCTGTAAACTAAGAAGATTTATCTAGTGAAGACTGCTAAAAGAAGATGATGTCCATTTCCCAAGTCCTAATAAATTTGGGTTGACAGGCTAACTGAAGAGATAGCCTTGGGGAAAAGCTTGCATTCAGGGTATGAGGTTAACTGAGGAAAAGACAAATCTAAGACTGAGGCATATGACTTCATGGTACAAAATTTGATTTTATAGAGAACCATTCTGACAGAGCATCAGGAGCTAGAGGCCTGGTGCTGTAAGTTGATTTTTGTAGGCTCTTTTGAGACCAAATATCTGCATGGTAATGAAAAGCCATCATATGAAATACATACAGCTTTGGGAATAGTATGTGCAGTGCTTATACAGCAGCACTGAAAAATAAAGTGGTAAATAAATGCAGATATAAAAAAAGTCCAAGAGGACAATGGCAAGGTTCATTAAATCACTGGATATCTGGACAATTCCAGGTTATTTCCCTACTATCACATTCATCATTATGGCAGAGAGGCAAGTTCCATCTGGGAGTTCCATCTTTTGACAAAATTTAGTGCATTTTGCCAATCTGCTAATCATCAAATTCCTTTCTTCATGTTAATTGTCATTCTTTTCCTTTTTAAGAGTTCTACCATGTGCTCATCACAAAGCATAGTTCTTGAGTTGCAGAAATTTACTCCAGGGAAAAGACACTAAATAGGGATAGCGAGCAGTGGAAATAGTGATGGGAAACTGTTTTGGGTTTTAAACACTTAATACTGTTACTAAAGTTGCTGAAGTTCTTACAGGCATTCAAAGAACTGAGTCTGAGAAGGATTTAAATGAGGGAAAGGGAAGTGATGAATCTGAGAAGGAGCAAGTGTATGAGCAGTGAGTAGGCTGCAGCTGGGAGGTACAAGATGGAATCTGCATTAACAGCAGAGCTAGAAGACCCAAGAGTAGATGTATACCAAATGTAGGTAGAAAAGAAACAAAGATAGAGACCCTAGAAACTGGATATAAGGAAATAAAAATAAAATAGGTCAAACAAATGGTGGAATCTGTGAAAAAAAAAAAAAGTGAATTTAAAGTATAAATGAATGTGTTCATGAAGAATATCTATATAGAAGTAATTTTTTGACCCATGGATTATTTCATGGCAGAAGCCACTTCATTCTGTTTTTATGTAATTAAAGATGGCTAGGGCTAGATTCTGAGAAGCTTAATACATTTAAGTACTGCCTTATTCTCATGCCCTGTCCTGACTGAAGCTATATTAGCCCAAATAATAATGGGATTATTTCTGCTTACATTGGGAAATGAGTATTTTCAGGCTGAATGGATAAAGCAAAATCTGCCCTCTTTTTGTGAGTTTAAAATCTTTTTGGCCCTCCAATAAATTAAAAAAAAAACCCCAAACTATAATAATTATTTTCCAATTTTTTTATATTGATCTTTACAAAGTTTATGAGAGAACAATCAAAGCTACTATGAAATTGGATCTTTTTTTCAGTAGTCTTTTTATGCTAAATGCTATCTTGTATGTTTAGTCCATTGCAGACTTCTAAGTCCATTGCAGACTTCTAATAATACTATCATGATTTTCTGTGGGTCAGATTTGTTTCCTGGAGCATTGCTTCTATTTTCAATTTGTAAAAGACAGTACACGACATAGTTATGGCTTCCAATACTGTTTTCTAGGAAAAGAGGAAACTGCACTAAGAATTCCAGATAACCCCATCTAAAAGAAATATTGGCAAGAAAAATAAGATATATTTTGCACATTCATTAAAAAAAATTATTTGTATTTTTTAATTAGTGCTTCCTAAACAAATGATCTGTAGTTGCAATACTTTAACTCCTAAGGAGAATAATAGATCCTTGAGGATTATGTTTAAATACTTTTTCCAACAGAAAAACCAAGCCTAAATTATATTTAATGGTCTGATACAGAGCCACATTCAGTTTGGATTTGCAAAGGATATGGTAAGTGTTAGGGGAGACTACTGATTCAGCTGATAAACTGTATTTATTGGGACAATATTAATGGGTACAATTATTAAATATTTTTTGTGTCAATTACTAGGATGCTTGCTAGTTTAGTCATTTCTATAGAAGTAGAATAATAAATACATAAGACAATTGTTGGATGACCTGAATGATAATGCATATATTCTTGCTTTGCTTGTGCCCAAAAGAAAATTTGTCAGACAATTTTATACATTAAATAGCCTCTCCTTAGTTGCATTTCCATAAAACTAGCCCATACGAGCTGTTCTTCCTTAAGATTTTTGTCATATCATCTGTGTTTCCTGTAATTTATATATCACTTATAAAAAATGCAGATCAGCTATTTTTAAATGTAGGTGTTGTTGCACATTATACACCACTTATCCACCAGCGAAGCTCATATAGCACTAGTGAAGTAAACCTACATTAGCTATTCCAGTATCCAGAAGAGACTGGCTTTTTCTTCCTTTTCTTTCCTTTTAGTGCCTTTCTGTGCTTAAAATTTTCTTTTGCTATTTTAAAGAAATTATAAACTAAATCCCACTGGAAACAGTGTGATTACTCCTCTCATGTAGTAGCTAGGCAACTGGCAAAGAGATCTTTTGCACAGATAGAAGCATTTGTCCTTTTTCTGATTTTTTTGGGAAGAAGAATAAGAGGAGCCAGTGTGCACTGGGGGTTTAGCAATAAAGTGAGCAGAGAGGTGATCTTCCTGTTGAGTTACTGCCATAATGAATTCACCTGTACAAAACCTCAAGAGGGGATTTCCTAAGAGAAACACAGGGAGCCATGAGTGCCAGTTGGTCCACTTTTTATTAGGCTAACAAAATTATAGGGATCTATTGACAGATTATAGAGTCTTTAGAAAGAAATAGATGTTAGAAATATGTAAGCAAACTTTGTGCATAGAGGTCATCAATAATTTGGAAAAACGTTGCTGTTACTTTTCACAGTGCCTTTTTATATTAGTTCATCTTGGCTTTCTGGAACCTGATATGCTCCATTTCTGGAATGATGCTATGGAGCTTCCTGCAAGAGCAGAAAAGAAAATAAGTAACTTACCAGTATGCATAGCATTCAGATTGAAAGAATTCAACTGTATCAGCTGAACACACAGTATGATTTTATTGTTACTTTTTCAAATAAGTAACTTTGTATGTTTGTTGTATCACAGGTACAGGAATGGCTGTGCTTAAACTGCCAGACCCAAAGGGCAATGTCAGGACAACTTGGAGATATGGGCAAGGTGCCACTTCTGAAAACAGGCCCTTCACAACCAACATCCAAACCACCTGCTCCTCCTCAGAAACGGCCTGTGCCTGCTGTCTCACATTCCCCTCAGAAGACTTCCACACCGCCCACTCCAGCAGCAGCAAAGCCGAAAGAAGAGCCAGGCGTTCAGAAGGAAGCTCCAAAACTTCAGCAGGGGAGATTGGAAAAAACACTGTCAGCTGATAAAATCCAGCAAGGAATTCAAAAGGAAGATGCAAAACCTAAACAAGGAAAACTTGTCAAGACACCCTCAGCTGATAAAATCCAGCATGCTTCTCAGAAGGAAGACCCAAGGATTCAGCAAACAAAATTGACAAAGACAGCCTCCTATGATAGAGTTTTGCAGGAAGTTCAGAAGGAGGATGAAAAACTTCAAGAAGCAAAGCTGGCAAAAATATCCTCAGCTGATAAAATTTTGCATAGAGTTCAGAAGGAAGACATAAAACGTCAAGAGGCAAAATTGGCAAAGGTACCCTCAGCTGACAAAATTTTACAGGGAATTCAGAAAGAAGACCCAAAACTCCAACAGATGAAAATGGCAAAGGCACTGTCAGCTGACAAAATCCAACCTGCAGCTCAGAGGGAAGATACAAAACTTCAGGAGGTAAAATTGCCAAAGGCAGCTTCAGTTGATAAAATCCAACATGGAATTCAGAAAGATATAAAACTTCAACATGAAAAAATTAAGAAAGCTTCATCAGTGGATAAAATCCAAGAGGAAGGTCAAAAAGAAGAAACAAAACTTCAGCGAGGGAAACTGTCAAAGACACCTTCAGCAGATAAAATTCCTGCAGCAACAACTGCAGACCAAAAGATACCCTTAAGCACATTGGAAGAAGATAAAGAAACTGTGCTCCCAGAAAAGAGCACACCACATCCAGAAGACAAAAAGGAAGAAATTACAGCTGAGATTAAAGACTACATTGCTGAACAGAAAGCAGAAGTTGAAGCACATTATAAGGGACTGCAGGTTAAGGAGCAAGAAGATGTTAAGAAAGAGGATTTGGCAACTGGAATTTCACAAGAGGTTTTGAAAGCTGAAAAAGCTCAGGAAGCAGAAATTCCTGTTCAAACAGCACCTTTGCCAGGAACCGACCACGTGGAAGCAGTGCGAGAAAAAATAGTAAGTGTTTTTCTCCCTCCCACTTCCCTTTCTCCAACTTAGAATCTGATCCTTACAGACCCTCTCCTTCCTGTTTTATTCTCTTTACAAAATGTTTCTAAATGATAAAGTCAATGACTCCCTTTGAGTGAGTCACTAGTTAGTCCTGTGCTTTACATGCACATTTCAAAGTTACTTGCCTGATTTTAAGTCTGAAGCAGTTAAGTGTTTGAAACTAAGGCAAAGCTCCTGTTTAATAATTTTTCCAATATTTCAGATTTATTTACCTTGATCTCTTGACTCTTCAGACCTCAAAGATTAATTGCTGAAATTGGAGTGTTTTCATAGCTCTCAATCCCAAAAGGAAATAATCTGAGAGAGTAAGGTGTACAGTGCTTTGCACTAACAAAATATAATAAAAATTTTAGGAATACTTTGTAATACCTAAGCATGGTACATGAAAGTATGCAATCTTTACATTTTCTTACTCATTAATTGGTTTATCTCATATAGACAAGTACATTCAGGTAGGGCTCTTGTGAGCTCTCAAGTCAGAGGAACGGGTGAGTTTGTGGTAGCATGTACTAGTGGTCTGTATTCAAGTCACTTTATCAGCTGAAGAGAATAACATGCAGAATTTGTTGAGAAATGATAAATTAGGTGGTTTTTTTGTTTGGTTTTTTTGGGGTTTTTTTGTTGGGGTTTTTTTTTTTTTTTTGGCAGTATCAGCACTGCAAATTAGGTGCTGATTATTATGTTATGAAAGTAGTATGTTATGAGGGTAGGAGTAGGCTTAGGGAAGGTGTTTAACCTTTGCCAGAATTATGTTTTCAAATAATCCCTGTCAAAAAGGTCAAGGGTTTGGCTGATTTTTGTTTTATGTATTTCCTGGTGATAATTAAGATATTTGGACAGAAAAATATTCTAATTCAAAAATTTTGCTTTGGAAAAAAATATTTTTATAAACCAAGTCTCCTGTCTGAAATAAACCTTCTATCACATGTTAGGTTTAGTGCTCTTGATCATATCAAGAGTTATGGTGTATGATTGTAGTGAGGGAATCCCTGAATTATGCTTTGAGTAACATAATTATGCATAGAGTAACATTTTGTTTTGGACCAAACAAAAAGGAGATCTGGGAAAATCCTATTTCAAATTGTTCAGCATTAAAAATAAAGAAGGTGTCTCACCTAGCTTGTGCTTAGTAAAATTAACTCTGATTTATTTTTAATTTTTCTTTATTGAAGTATTTCAGTGTTGTCTGTGCTGTTCATCAAACATTGCTAGACACAGCTCTTCCCAAGAGAGCATGTGATAAAAGTGGAAGAGGTGATACCAATTTAGTTATCACACATTGCTTCAATTTCACAAGGTAAAACACAACATGTACACATTGAAGAATATAATTTACATGTATTTCAGGGTAGAATCATATGGAGGATTTCAGCTAGGTGTATTTTTAATTAGGGATGCAAGGAAAAACCTTTCTGCACTTGGCAAACTACTGTCATTTTATATTCAATTCTGTGAAAATGGTAGTTACGAACTCTTCCAGCTTTCCAATAGTAGATAAGTAATTTTGGCTATCCTATTTTTCACTTAAAAAAAAAAAAAAA
>VZRH01000397.1:845510-871452 GCA_013397555.1 Urocynchramus pylzowi | reverse complement strand
TTGGTTTCTTTTTTTTTCACAAAAAAAAAAAAAAAAAAAAAAAAAAAAAAAAGGCAGCAGTGAGTCCCTGAAGCCATGAAAAGGCTAAAATTCTGATTCAATACAAACAGTAGAATAATCCATGGGAAATCATACAATCATAGAATGGTTTGTATTGGAAAGGACCTTAAAGTTCATCTAATTCAAACCCCCCTTCCATGGGCAGGGACACCTTCCACTAGACCTGGTGGCTCAAAACCCCCTGGTCTGACCTGGCCTTGTGCACTTCCCAGGATGGGACATTCACATCTTCTCTGGGCAACCTGTGCCAGTGATTCACCACCTTCATAATAAAGAATTCCTTCTTAATATCTAATCTAATTTTGCCCTCAATAAGTGTGAAGCCATTTTGCTTTATCCTGTCCATGCTCTTGTAAATATTCTCACTCTATCCTTTTTGTAGGCTCCCTTCAGGTTCAGGACAAATCACAGATATCAATTGAATTTAGAGATCAGGTATCCTTTAAAAAGCATTTTAAAATATTTTAGTCTCAAAGTGTGATTTAAGGAATCATAAAGCCTTTTTTTTTCTTCAAAGCATTTTTTTCATTAATATTTTGAAATATATTCAAAATGTTTTTAAAGAATAAACTGACTGCTCATGTTTTACAGAAACTGACTTTCCCTGGGAAACTGTCTCTTAATATCGACTATTGACATGTGCAATAGCAGTTAGCTGTTATAACAAGGATACCTAGAAATCTTGGAGGTTTAACAGATGCAGTTTGTCAGTAGCTAATTGCTATCTTGTAACTCAGAAATTTACACAGATGTAGTTCAGCATATCTGTATGAACCCATTATCATGTTGTCAATTGGCATACATTTGAAATGTATTTAATATATATATATGTACCCTTATTACAACCTTCTTATGATTACTGAGGAATGATCACGTGCTTTAGTTGAATAAGTGGGTAAATATTAATATTTTGTTGATTGGCATCATTATTCTAACACATGCCACAAAACACAGCCCAGAGAGATAGAAAAAGGAGGATAAGAGTTATCTGTAAGCAATTTTTCTGTTTGAAAATACAAAATGTTTCAGTTTGAAAATATATAATTTAAATGCACATTATAGAGTTCAGTCAATCATGTTTCCTTTCCACCTTGTGAAACCTTTTTTTTTTATGTAGATATCTTTATTTCTTCCATAAACAAACTGACCTTATAAAACGGATGAATTTCTTTTGCAAAATAAAATTTCTCTTCTCTGCAACAGAATATAATCTTGCTAGCTCTAAACAATTTTTTTTTTTAAAAAAAAGCCCTTTTTTTATTATTTGTTTTAGCCATATTTTTCTTTTAATAAATTTCTGGTTTGATTTGGAAACTGATGGAACTTTTTCATAGAATGATAGAATCATTAAGGTTGAGAAAGACCTCTAAGATCATGAAGCCCAACCATTAGGTCAGCACTACCACCTTCACCACTAAAACATGTCCACGAGTACCACATCAAGATGTTTTGTGAACCCTAGGCTTTATATTTCCAAAAAGAATAGTAAAAGTGAGGAAGAGTACAAACAAAAAATATTTATAAAGCTAAAGCTTCTAATACAAAATAGTTGAATAATGAATTGACTCTGGCATCACAGAAATGCCTCTGGAATAGCACAAATACAGTTGAAATTAAATAATTTTTAACATTAGTTAAAGAGGTTGTATTTGCTGTTTTAAAGTCTTATCCAGACTGCAGCTTTTACAAGTCTCCTTCTTCATTTCTCAAGAAGTTTCTCTCATCAATGTCTGTATTAGAGCTAAATTTGTCTAGTTTTAAAAACACACAGGAGGCAAACAGAGGAAATGCCATTGAAATATTCAGAAAAGCCCAGTAATTCGACATGCACCAAAGTACTTCCCAATGTACAAGGAAAAAAAGAGAAAAAAAAAGCATTTTTTCAGTCTCAAAGAATTGTGGAATATATATATGATCCTTATCAACATTGTTTCTGCAGTATTTTGTCATTCATCTAAAAAATCTTATGTTTATGATATGTTTGCAAGTTTAACAATGATGCTGTCTTTGTGGACATGATGGTCAGCACTGCAGAAAATAAGTTAGCAGTCCTTTAAGAATAGATGTAGCTAGTGACAATATTCTAAGTCTCAGAGTACACAAAATAGGGAATAAAAGCCCAGAGGCTTTTCTTGTAACTATTGCTTATTGTAAGTTACATGCATATTGATCTCAAAACATGATAAGCAGGATAATTTTTGCATGTACCATGGTGCAGGCAATGATACAAACAAACAAACAAAAACATTAGAAAATATATTCATATTTTGGTAACCTTGAAAAGAAAGTTGGATTTTTCTCATCCCTTTTATTTCTAGTGAGAAATGAAGCTTGTCCTTATTCTAGATCTTTTTCTTCTCCTTACTGTACCAACAGCAGACTTTCTCACTTTCAGTTTTCTGGGATTCATAGCAGTCATTTATGTCATACACTGAGGTTCAGCACCAGGGTGGGCAACAGCTGCCATCTCCTCTGGTTTGGTCACAGTAGGTATTAGGTATTGGACTCAGCTGCAAGGAGAATGGCTGAAGCTGTTCCATGACCAGTTGTTCTCTACCTTTTTCTGTGCTTAACTGTTCAGTCAATGCCTTCTGTTTCTGCTTTGCAACCAACAGTATCACATCATCTTGGAGAACCAAGATCTGAGAGGTTCACTTTCACTAGATGGATGCATTCTGTCCATCAGCTCCTGGGAAATCTTCTGAGCTTGAGCAATGTTTGCATTTTTAGTAGCTCATCTAAATTGATCATAATGAGTTTTGTTGGGTATTTCTTCATAAGTATGAACATACTAGTCATAAATGAAAAAAATAACAATTGAATGTCATAGGTGAAGTTTTAGTGAGGAGCATGCTATTTATAGAGGGAAAAATCATTTGGTTTTAATGATACATGCTTTTTTTAAACATAGCGAAATAAATTTCCCTTAAGCACTTTCTTCTTTAATAAAGGGAACAAAAGTGTAAATATAACATACAAAACCTAAAATGCTTAATTATGCTTCATTGCTGACTTCTTGGAAAGACCATACGTAATTCTGTCCCTAAGGGTTAGACAATATCCAAGACTAGATTTTTCAGAATATTGAGAGCTGTAAGCTTCAAATGGTGATTCGGTTCCAAAGCTGTTGTAAGTACTGCAGGTTTCTCCATATTTACATATTAACCACAACCTTATCATTCAAGAACTCCTTAGAAATGTTTGTTTTCACACTGGATTTTTATTTGCAATGGATTTTGCTGTGACATCAGATATTTGAATTTGCAATATTGGTTATAATGTTGATAAGAACAAATGTAGCTTATATTCAATGTAGTATCTGATTTTGCAAATCATAAAAAAATCACTCCTGTGAATGATGATTAATTAATAAAATATTAATTAGTATATTACTGTAATAATAATATAAATACTTTAATACTAATATAAAAGTGTTTGAATGTAGGATTATGTTTGAAGTGATATGTCTAAAAGCAAGAACACATAACTTAAATGTAAATGTAAATTAAATCATCTGATTGGTTATAAAAAGTAATATGACTGACTGACTATAAAAAGTATTTGGGTTTTGCTATTTTGACCCTAAATGTAACTTTAGTGTGAATAAACTTTGAAAATACTTGTAGTTGATAGCAAGTCAACATGAGTGTAAATGTAATTTTAAATTATAATTAACATTCATGATATTTTTTCTATCATATTTATTACACAGTATTTTTAACTACTTTTCAAATAATCATGTTACCAATGAAGTTCATAAATTAAACCTTTAAATAAATGGTTTGCTCTACTTCAAAAATCACTGACTTAGATAAGCAAAGCTTAAATACGACCTACTTCTATTATTGAGAGCCCTAACAAAAATAAAGATCGCATCATATTATTAAAATCATGAGACTTTGGGATGCTTGTTCTCAAATTGCCAATGGATTTGGGGACACTTCCTAAAATTGTCAGCTCAGAGTAGTGCTAAGGTGACCTGTATTTTGGAGAGTGAACTCTGTATTAACTGAACAATGAGGTCCTTTCACTAAGTACAGAGCACTTCACAGCTGCGAGAAGCAGGAGTGAAACTGGTCCAGAAATACTTTCTGTAGGATATTTTTAGTATTTTTGTTATTTATAGAAGGAGATAGAGATACTTGTCGGTCAGAATGAGGTGGAAGAATCTGGAATGACTAAGGTTGTTTCATTAGGGATGAGAAGGAAAACGTTGGTTCTGATGCTCAGTCAGGAATGCCTGCCTTGTTTACTTCCTTTAATCAGTGGCTGACCATTGTGCTTTCCTCCCTGCAATTACACTGCCCTACAAGCAGCTTACTCTGCACTAACAATTTATCAAGAAACTTCTTTTTTATGAGGTACTCAAAAAATATTTGTACAGTGCCCAGCTTGTAGGGGACATTCCAATATGTGGGGACATTCCAAATGTTACTAAATCATGCTTCAGTGCTCTATGTATTCTGTTGCATGTTGAAATGTGCAATACTTCAATCAACAAAATTAAATAATGAGTGCAAAATTTGAGAAGATTGATATATTTCTAGACAATTATAAAATGTTGAATAGGCAAAGAAAGGAGCAGACTCCAGAAATTTTGCAGACATTTGTCAAGCTATATTACTTTGTATTGAAAACCGTGTGGACAGCTTTGAAACATAGTAAATAAAAACTTCAAATAAATGAATCCCTGGGCAATTTGTCCCATGCATGTGTGATCAAATGGCATGTTATCATTCCAAAGTGTTCTTAAAACAATTAAATTTTATATTGAAAAGTAGAAGTTCATCTTGAAACCAGTAAAATCAGTTGCCAGTGTGGACAGCCATACAAAGCTTAGTTAGAGTCAATGCAAAAAGTCAAAATTTGAGGAACTTTTTGGTGTTATTCTAATAGCTTTGAATAGCAAAATTAATGTTCAGTCTTCATCTGAGGCATGAACTCATCCTTTAGAAAAAAAAAAAAATCACTTTTTAATTGCCAGGAGACATTAAGAATTTTTATATAAATGTATACACAAGCGTTATGTATTTATTTTTTAGGAAAAGGAGGATGACAAATCAGACACATCAAGCTCTCAGCAACAGAAAAGTCCACAAGGTCTGAGTGACACCGGGTATTCTTCTGACGGGATATCAAGTTCACTTGGTGAAATTCCAAGTCATATCCCCACTGATGAAAAGGATTTACTCAAAGAAATTAGTAAAAAAGACACTATTTCACAAGAAAGTCCACCAAGCCCCTCAGATCTAGCTAAATTGGAAAGTACTGTACTCTCAATTTTAGAAGCTCAGGCAAGCACTCTTTCTGATGAAAAATCTGCAAAAAGCAAAGAGCTTTCTGAAACATATGGTGAACAGACAAAGGATCAACTTAAAACAAAGCCTTTGCCCGTCACTCCAGAATCTTACAGTTCAGATGAGGAAGACTTAAAAGCTATCAAAGAAGGTGAAGGAACCCTTGTAGAAGAGGGCAAAGGAGCTGCCTCCTCCCAGGCAGACTACAAAGAAGAACATGAAGGAGATGACGTATCAGCAAGAAGACAACAACGTTATGATTCTGTGGAAGACAGTAGTGAGAGTGAGAACTCACCTGTCCCAAGGAGAAAAAGAAGAACTAGTGTTGGTTCTTCAAGCAGTGATGAGTACAAACGAGATGACAGTCAGGGATCAGGTGATGAGGAAGACTTCATTAGAAAACAGATTATAGAGATGAGTGCTGATGAAGATGCTTCAGGTTCTGAAGATGATGAATTCATTAGAAATCAACTCAAAGAGATCAGTGCAGCTGAAAGCCAAAAGAAAGAAGAAGTGAAAAGCAAAGCCAAAGGAACAGCTGGAAAACACAGAAGAATGGCACGGAAAAGTAGTGCAGGCTATGATGAGGATGCAGGAAGAAGACATTCATGGCACGATGATGATGATGAGACTTTTGATGAAAGCCCAGAGCCAAAATACAGGGAAAGTAAAAGTCAAGACAGTGAAGAACTTGCAGTATCTGGAGGAGGAGGTCTTCGACGTTTCAAAACAATAGAACTAAATAGTACAATAACAAACAAATACTCTGAAGTATCTGAACCACAAAAAGGTATTTTATATTTTGATGAAGAGCCTGAGCTAGAGATGGAGAGTCTTACAGATTCACCTGAAGATAGATCTAGAGGAGAAGGATCTTCTAGTTTACATGCTTCTAGTTTCACACCAGGTACATCTCCTACTTCAGTGTCATCACTTGACGAAGACAGTGACAGTAGTCCTAGTCACAAAAAACTGGGAGGGGAGAGCAAACAGCAGCGCAAAGCAAGGCATCGGACACATGGTCCTCTTCTTCCCACCATTGAAGATTCTTCAGAAGAAGAAGAACTACGGGAAGAGGAAGAACTGCTAAAGGAACAAGAGAAACAACGTGAGTTAGAACAGCAACAAAGAAAAAGTTCTAGCAAAAAATCTAAAAAGGATAAGGATGAACTCAGAGCCCAGAGAAGAAGGGAACGTCCGAAGACTCCACCAAGTAATCTTTCTCCCATTGAAGATGCATCTCCAACAGAAGAATTACGACAGGCTGCAGAAATGGAAGAGTTGCACAGATCTTCTTGTTCTGAATATTCACCAAGCATTGAGTCAGAACCTGAAGGTTTTGAAATCAGCCCAGAAAAAATAATAGAAGTGCAAAAAGTTTACAAATTGCCTACTGCCGTCTCTCTATACTCACCAACAGATGAACAACCAACTGGACTCCCAAAAGAAGAAAGTGGTCAAAAGACATTGAAAAGTGCTGAAGAGGTATATGAGGAGATGATGCATAAGTCCAAATCATTTCAAATGTCAATTGAAAAAGATGAAGTGTTTGAAAAAGAATCTTTATATGGTGGAATGCTAATAGAGGATTATATTTATGAATCTTTAGTAGAGGATACTTACAATGGAACTATTGATACTAATCTTGTTATGAGACAAGATGAGAGCAGTGAATATTTACAACAGAGAGGAAAAGAGAAAAAACCAAGAGCTTCAGAGCAGGTCTATGATGAACCACAGAAAATTAGTGATCTAGAGAAAGACTACTATAGTGTTGAGACTTTACATGCTATTGTGCCTCAAGAAGATATTGTTTCTAGTTCTTACATTATCCCAGAAAGTCATGAAATAATTGTATTAGACAGCACAGTAACTTCCACCATTGAGGAAAAGCATTTGTTAGATGCAGAAGCTGCTTATGAAGAGCTTATGAAAAGGCAGAAAATGCAGCTAACCCCAGGGTCTAGTCCAACACAGCCAGCTTCAGATTTCATTCCCACATCTGATACAAAGGTATCTGGTGGTGGAGAAATAGTGGATAGTACATCTTTAACATCAAGCACTACTTCAGCAATCTCAGATGTATCACCTGTCAGTAGCACAACACTTTCCATTCCAGATGTTAAAATAACACAACATTTTACAGCAGAGGAAATTGAAGATGAATACTTAACAGATTATGCCAGAGAAATTCAAGAAATAATTTCTCATGAAACATCAATATTGACATACTCTGAGACATCAGAAGGTGCTGCATCAGTTTTACCTTCTGATACAGCTTCCTTAACATCATCTACATCTTCAGTTTCTACCACAGATAGTTCCTCACCTATAGATAGTGCAACCACAGGTTTTGTAGGTCCAACAGATGGTGTAAGTAAACCAGCAGATTCTGAAGGTGTCAGGATAGTAACACAGGTTCCCTTAACATCTGCAAAAGAGTACTCTGAAGTGAGCATGCCTTATGAATCTATTGCCGGAGCCACTAAAAAACTATCCCTTGAATCAGATGCAGAGAGGGTGGAGCAAACTGCAGTTTGTTTGTCTGAAACTGCACCTTTAGTGGTGGCAACTACAGTTACAAAATCCAAGGAATATTCAGCTGACATCATTACCTTTGATACCTCCAAAGCAGAGAAGGAAGCAGCTAGAAAAATTAAAAGTACAGTAGAAGCTGGCAGTGTCAAAATTCATCATGAAGAGCCACACAAAGAATTGGGTTTTGATATGGCAAGGATTGATTTGACTAATGCTGCATCTGAGCAACCACCTATACGTATAGCACCAGTACCAGTTACAGAGCCTGCATCAGAAACATCTTCTGTACTCACTCACAGTGTTGTAAGTAAGACCAGCATGGTCTCTGTGCCTTCCTCAGCTCCTGCTGTTTCAGCCAAAGTATTCTCTCTTTTTAGAAGCTCTTCTTTGGATTCTCCTGCTCATCCTTCTCCACCCCCACCTCCTCCTCCTCCACCACCTCCTCCACCACCATTACCACCACCACCTATTTTACCCAAGCCAGCCATTTATCCCAAAAAGAAGTCACAGATTAAGGCTCCAGCAGCAACAGCTCCCACAGTGGTACCTTCAGTCACAAGTGTTCCAACACTAGAGTCCACAGCTGTATTAAAGGATCATGTGGTACCTATCACAAAAACATACACCCCAACACCACCTCCTGTACCACCCAAACCATCCTCCATTCCTGCAGGGCTTGTTTTCAGTCACAGGCCACCTGAAGTAACTAAACCGCCAATTGCTCCTAAACCAGCAATTCCTCCACTCCCAATAGCTGTTCATAAGCCAGCAGAAACACAGCCCAAACCAGTAAGCTTGTCATTGACTTCAAGTATGACTCTGAATTTGGTATCCACAGATGAATACAAAATACCGTCTCCCACTTCCCCTTTGTCTCCACACTCTAACAAATCTTCACCAAGGTTGGCAAAACCCTCACAGGAAACCTATGTTGTCATCACATTGCCATCTGAGCCCGGAACTCCCACTGAAGCTATAACTAGCCAGGCTGTTACCAGCTGGCCTTTAGAAGCACCTTCTAAAGAACAGATTCCCCAACCTATGCAACCAGTTTTTACTACATCCATGAAAACTATGGATATTCAAAGTATGGCAGGTCAGAGTATGTGTATTTCAGCTGCACTGCAAGCTATTCCTGTGACAACACAATCAACTTTTGAAAAAATACCTAGTTCAAAGCCAGAAGTAGTAACAACAGACATAACCAAGACCACAGTGTCTGTGGTTAAGGGTCCAGTGCCTGGTTATGGTTTAGGTAGTGTTGCTATTACTATACCTCCAGAGCCACTACATATTGTAGACCAACCCAGATACAGAGAGAACGGAAGATTCCATCCCTTGGGTGATGTCATAGATCTTCGCACTTTATCTAAGATGGACATTGAAATGAGGGACAGCTGTATGGATCTCTCTGCTGTTTCCATGGATGTAAGAAGGCAAATGCCAGCAAGTGACACAGGTGGACGGCCAGTAAGTACTGTCCAGCCATCCATAATAAATCTTAGCACTGCATGTGTTGCTGATACTTCTCTGCCTGCAGTCACTGAGACAGTAACTGTAATGACTTGCACTGCCACTGTGAGCTACACCACCAGCACAGACAGCCTTGTGGATCTGGGACACGCGATGACAACGCCGCTTCAGCTAACAACATCAAAACATTTTGAGCCTGCATACAGAGTAACAAGCAGCCAGGCCTTCTCCGTAGGTAGAGATGAAGTGCCAATAAATTTATCACTAGGTACTTCAACACAGGCAGTGACATGGGCCACTACAAAGCCTGTTACTGTACCTCCTGTTGGGGTTACAAATGGTTGGACTGATCTCTCCACTTCTCAGGAGCCAGCAGAGAGTGGAGCAGTTGACCTTAGCACTACAAAATCCCACAGAACAGTAGTAACAATGGATGAAACTGCTTCAGGTATCATAACAACAGTAATAGAAGATGATGAAAAGCCTGTAGATCTGACTGCAGGGAGAAGAGCTGTCTGCTGTGATATGGTTTATAAATTGCCATTTGGTAGGAGCTGTACAGCACAGCAGCCTGCTACTACACTTCCTGAAGATCGCTTTGGCTACAGAGATGACCATTATCAGTATGATCGTTCAGGGTCATATGGTTACCGAGGAATTGGAGGTATGAAACCATCTATGTCTGACACAAATTTATCAGAAGCTGGACTATTTGCATACAAAAGCAAGAACAGCTTTGATTATCGAGCTGGGGCAACTGATACAGCAGTAGATCTTACTTCTGGAAGAGTAACTACAGGTCAGTATGACACAGCAGCAGATCTTTCTTTGAAATATAATTTTGATGTTCCTCACCTCATTTCAGGATAATTTTTTTTTGTTTTTTTCCCCCTCCTTCTGTTATTTTGTTTTCTTTTGGACAATGTGACAAATTATTCCGGATTACACGTGTTTTTCATTTCTTCATTTTACGTATGTGTTTGCACAGAGGTGCCTGCATGTGCCTGCATGTTCAGAAATGCTGTTTCCTTCACATCTAAAGTAGATCATTAACCTGAAGATTTGCATGCCGTTTCCCCTTCCCATTTATTTCATCAAGATGGGATGACTTTCAGAATCCGCAAAGCAACATTCTTTTGTGGGACTGGACTGTAACTTTGCCCTGTAATTTCAGGTGAGGTTATGGATTACTCAAGCAAGACTACAGGTCCATATCCAGAGACTCGGCAGATTTCTGGCCTCGGGCTCAGTACACCACAGTATTCCCAAGCAAGAATGGTGTCATCTGTGGGTTCCCAGTTTGGCGTTGGAAGTGTTTTAAGATCATCCAATGGTGTTGTTTATTCTTCAGTAGCAACTCCAATCCCATCCACATTTGCCATCACCACACAACCCGGTTCTATTTTCAGTACAAGTGTCAGAGATTTACCTACTCTCCAAACAATTGACTCAGTGCCCTCTTTATCAACTTTGCAACAGACTCAACCACTCCCAAGATCATATAGTTTCTTGACAACTGTGGCAGCTGAAAAAGATAAAGCAATTACTGCCATTGGTATGGAGACGGGGTTACCACCTCATTCTATAGAAACTATCACCACTGAGCCAACCAGCTTGATACCTGCTTTAACTACAGCATCTGAAGTTTATACAGATGTAATTGATGATGAGGTTGCCCTTCTCATTGCCCCTGAAGAAGGCAAACAGCAGCAGCTTGATTTGGAGCGGGAACTTCTTGAGCTTGAGAAAATTAAGCAACAGCGATTTGCAGAAGAGCTGGAATGGGAACGTCAGGAAATTCAAAGATTTAGGGAACAAGAAAAGTTTATGGTGCAAAAAAAGCTTGAGGAGTTGCAATCCATGAAACATCATCTCTTATTTCAGCAGGAGGAGGAGCGACAAGCTCAGTTTATGATGAGACAAGAGACATTAGCCCAGCAGCAGTTGCAGCTTGAGCAATTCCAACAACTTCAACAACAGCTCCACCAGCAGTTAGAGGAGCAAAAACTTCGTCAAATATATCAGTATGGTTATGACCCTTCAGGAACTGGGTCACCCCAAACTACCACAGATCAAACACTTTTGGAAGGACAGTATGCAAGCACAGAAAATGGTCAATTTTGGCCTACTGATGACACAACCACTACAGCTTCAGGAGTGCTGGGTATTGAAATTCCACAAAGTCAAGCATGGTATACAGTTCAGTCTGATGGCATTACCCAATACATACCCAGGTCTGGTATCCTAAGCTCCGTTTCAGAAATGTCTCTTAAGGATATTGATGTTAGAGAGGAGAAGCAATTGAAAAAGAGAAGTTCTATGCCAAAATTACGTGGTCCCTATGAGGAGTTTGAGGAGACCCTGGAAGAAGAGCCCCGGTGTTTCAAAAAAATAGTGGACAGTGGAGTGCAAACTGATGATGAAGATGGAGCAGAAAGAGGTTACACCAACAGGAGACGGAGAACTAAGAAAAGTGTGGATACAAGTGTTCAGACCGATGATGAAGATCAAGATGAATGGGATCTTTCCAGCAGATCCAGAAGAAAGCCTCGTGTTGGGAAATACACTGAGAGCACCGCTGAGGCAGACAAAGCTAAACCATTCTCCAAGGTATCTAGTATCGCAGTTCAGACAGTGGCAGAGATTTCTGTGCAAACAGAACCTGTAGGAACAATAAGAACACCTTCAATCAGGGCCCGATGGGATGCTAAGGTTGAAATCATAAAGCATATTTCAGCTCCAGAAAAGACATATAAAGGAGAAAGTCTAGGATGTCAAACAGAGACAGCATCAGACACTCAGAGTCCCCAATATCTCTCAGCTTCATCTCCTCAGAAAGATAAAAAACGTCCAACACCATTAGAGATAGGATACACATCCCACCTTCGTCCAGACTCCACATTACAGGTAGTCCCTTCCCCTCCCAAGTCTCCCAAAGTTCTCTATTCACCCATTTCACCCGTTTCACCAAGCAAAGTTATAGAGTCAGCATTTGTACCTTATGAAAAACCCATGACTGATGACATCAGCCCTCAGAAGATGCTGCATGCTGATATGGCCAAGGTTCCTCCATCAAGCCCAAAGACAGCAAAGATGATGCAACGCTCTATGTCTGATCCTAAGCCCTTGAGCCCCACAGCAGAAGACAGTTCCAGAGCTCAGTTTCAGTACACTGAGGGTTTTATGGTAAGAAGTATTTGCTTGCTTTTTTTTTTTTTTTTTAAATAATATGCAATTCTACAGCTATCAATACAGCATGAGAACAGACACACTCACTTCCAATACATATGTATGTAGCCTTTTTGCATACCTTGCTGAAAAGAGAGAAATATCTGCTGTCTAATGCAATGGTTAGTTCATTCACTGCTTTGCCAGGAAACAAAGAAGCCCACATTACTAATATTCAGTAAGTAACACAAGAAGTTCATTTTCAGAATTTGGATGGCATTTTGTGTTTTATATGGCAATTCATTGCCAGTATAGGGGTTACTGACAATGCTTCAGAAAATTGAAAGCATTTCCTTTCTAATCATACAACATCCAGCTCTTGTGGCACACTCTGTAGTGCATTTACCTTGAAATTACTGCATGTGCCTTCTGAGAGGCAGATAACACCAGATTTATAATTGCCTTATTTAGTTATCCTTTTTGACCCTCATGAGGTTTCTTAGCCATGTGTGATTCTGTGGATAATATTCTGTCCCAGTGTGTACATCCTTTATCTTTCCCAAACCAAAAGGTCTCATATCAAAAATCCATTTTTAATTTGTTTGTTTTGGATAAGGAGGATTATCAGGAAGTTATGCAAGTTTTGAGGGCTCTTTCTTATAGGGGTCAGAGGAGGCTGACATCAGTAGGATCAAAATTTTCATTTCTGCAGTATTTCTTTTCCTTGAGAAGTAAGACTTCATATTTGATAATCAGATTGATATTTATGAATAAGAGAAATAAGTCTTGGCAAAAGAATGTACCTTTATAATATGATATTCTTGCCTGTCCTTTTATCTGACACCATTCCTTTCTGTCAGTTGATGCATCAGTATCTTTTCAGAACTCTGGAAGAGTTGCCATTCAGCAATATTTATCTTCAATGTTCAGTTATCTGTGAATACAAGTGATTAGTACAGACTGGATAGGATAAAGAGGTTTTGTTCCCTCTGATAATTTTTGGTGGCTTTCAAATGCAAAATTATCTGGTTATACCCTCCAAGGCTCCCACTGTAAACAGTTCCTTCAGCTTCACATATTTGTGCCGTATTAAATGCTTCCCATGCTGTTACTGCTTGGAAAACAGTACTTGGAAGTTTGAAGGGAAAGCCATAGTTATGCCATTGGCACTCTGTATAAACATCATTCACTAATGAACGATGAGCACAGTGGGGGAAACTAGCACGAGCACTAAAGTTACATGTAGAGGATTTGGAACAGCATTTGGATTGATTGTTCTTCAATTTTGAAGAAAACTGCTCATGGATTGTAAGAAAGTGCCGGGTTCTACTTAATATTGGAGAGAAGGTATAATACTGTAAAATATTATAATTGTAAAAGTATAGTAAAACTATTTTTGAGAACAAATTATTTAGTTCACTTATTGCACAGATACACATAAATATTTGATATAAATTGTATCCTTCTATGATGGATGATGAATTCTATAAACAACTCATTGTTTAAAGTTCTTTATAGTAGAGTTTGAACACATACATTATTCTTTAATGAGACATGAAAACAAAGAGCTTGTACACCATTGTTTCTTTTTGTACCAACATGTTCTCTATGCTTGTGCCTTGAACCTAAACAGCAATGAGCTGTATGGTTTTCTCTAGTGTGCAGCTATCAGGCAGCAAATAGCCCATGTCTCCAAGCAGTTGCAGTCTAAATAAAGGAGTGGGACATTTTTATGGAAGGTAGGGTGCAAGTAGACAAGCACAAGGCAATTAAAATGTTTTCCATGAATATAAAGTGGACTGCACTAACTTGGCCATGCAGTAGAGGGTAAGGAAGCTGCTCTGTAAACTTCCCATGACCATCGTGGTTGACTTTAGCTTCATGATTGACTTCAGCTATGTGAAGCATTAAGTTTGTTATTCTCTGATGGAGTTTTGTTCATAATGTGTCTGAGGTTCAGTTAGCTTATGCTGAGGTCAGGTACATGAAGTTTAAAGGAGGAAAAGGCACATGGCCAACAAGAAAGAAAATATTTACAGTGATCCTTGAAGAATGTAATCAACTGACCTCATCAGCATCTGGAAACAGGGGCATAAATTGCTTTTGCAGTTCTATATCAGTTTCAGTTCTCAATTACTCAGTCCAGTTATGTTATGAAGGAGAGTTCTACTGTACAAAATCTAAACTATCTAGTTTCCACAAGACTTACAGTATTCCCTCCAGCATGTCCATTTGTTATACCATGGGTTTAGGGCTGTATCATCTTGAAGCACATGAAAGACTGGACAGTAATTTATTTTGTATATTTTATCACATTCAAAAGTTCCATGAAAGCATACACACAGTGTCATTGTTGGCAAAGTTTAAACCTTGTTGACATTTTTTTTAACTGTATATCTTTGTTGTTAGAGCCACATGATGTTATACTTAAGTTTAAATACAGGATCACTTTTGGACTATCCTTCTAAGTGTGGAAGTAAGATGCTGCCTTATCTTTGAAATATTTTTGGCACTTGGACTATTTTTTACTCATTCTTTGTATGTACAGTGCCCACAACAGCTAAAGTCTTTGTTAATTCTCAGTGTACACTTTTGTGCCTCCTGACACAGAATAGGGTTCCTAATTTCCTAGTTTAAAAAATGGAAAGGTAGAAGGGGACTGTTATGTCATTCAAAAGAGTGAAGTTCAGTACAGAAAAACTTACAAAACAGCTCACTCTGAAAAAGAGAATTTACTAGAGCTGAACATAAAAGAATAAAATGGAAACAAAAGATTGATCTTTCACTACCTTAAGGAAATTGAATGTGTATATGAATATTTTTTGCATGGATGAACATCCCATCACTTTTTTAATAGCTCATGAATCAGGGTTATGTCTTTGCCTGCATTCATAAACATTGCAGGTAAAAAGGGTGTTCATGTATTCATGTATATGATTCACAGGCACTTTTTTCATGACAATTGAGCAAAACAGTTGATCCTTACACAATTGGTGAAACTAAAAGAGTAAGAATAAAACTGGTCTCTTTTGAAGATTTACAATGAAATTATAACTTGTCCTTCAGACAGTGCCCTTTCATCAGTCATGCACTTCTTCCAATAGAAAATGTTTTTTTTACAACATTTCAGGGGAAGATGTTATGGAGACTCTGACTAAGATGATTAAATATGTCTTAGAACCGTTACTTTAAATATAATTTTCTTCTTTAATGCAGCTTTTAAAGGAAATTATTGCAACATTTTATTTAATCTAGTATAAATGAAAGGCTGAAAAGTAACCTGCTGGCTAATTACATAACAAAAAAATCCAGGTAACATTACTTTCAGTGGTGACGCAATTAATTTTCTGACAACAAGCTGTGTGATTGTGTTACAATTCCACTTGCTTGTCTGTCATAACCATTGTCTCTATGTGAACACTAGAAGGAATATAGATGATGCCTTCCTATTCATCCAAAGAAAAAGTATTGCTTGCCACTCTGTCCCCTTCTGTAGTTCTTATGTGCTGTCCATTCATGATATATATTAGCAATCAAGCATAGCTGAGTCAAGAAAAAATTAGGAATTCTATCTTGTCAGCACCAGAAAACAGTTGTGAAAGCCACCCATTGGAATTGACATTTTGCAAAGATACCAAATTTTGCTGTTTTGTGAGCTTTATGTCTCTTGCACTCCCTGTGGCAGTGAGCTCCCCAGCACTGATGTTATTAGACTGTCAGGTATGGTAGGGTTCAATAGAGTGAATAGCCAAAGGAATGGTTTCCATGAGAGCACCAGGAGCTGTCAATAGAGTCTGGAAGTGAAGATTGCAATTCATCCATTCAGCAACAACAAAAAAATTTTGAGTACCTGTCTAACATAATAAAGAAACAGCTTTACACCAGTGTGCCACAGAATCAAGTCACATGCCAGTCACAGTCATCTTTGGCACTTGTACAGATTGCATATATGTAATCAAAGATGGGACTTGTCTTCCTTTTGCCTTTGGATGCAAAATGTCTGTTCAGCTAAAATGAGGCAAATTGCAGAAGATCTTGCACATGACCTGTCACACAAATAAAACATCCACAGCTAAGCAATGCATAGACTCAGCAGAAGTGTTTGTATTCGTGAAACTAATGCAAAGACACATCTGTCAACAGCTTGTCAGCTTTAGGGTAGAAACTGTACATTTAAGCTTTAACACCTAGAGTAAATCCTATCAATAAGTTTATTAAGAGAGACTTTTCTTGACATTTTTATCTGGTGTGATTTACCATACTTGTAAGGCAAAAATAAATCAAGTCTTCATAATGTAGTAAAAAAAAAAAGTAATTATTTCAAGCAAAATCCCCCCAAAATGTGTCTTTATTTACATAATAAATGCAAGATTTCTTCTATTTCTATATTAAGAGAAGAATTATACTGATTTTAGGAGTGAAATTTATTTTAGATGGCTTTATTAACACATTAATGTGTATCATCTTCTGTGATATTCTGAATTTGTCAACTTTAAAACTAGAAGGCTAAACCTTCATGATTTCACAGAATCACAAAATGGTGTGTGTTGGAAGGGACTTCAAAATTCATCTAGTTCCAACTTTCCCTGCTACCAGGGACACCTTTCACTATACCAGGTTGCTCCAATCCCCATCCCACGTGGTGTTAAATATTTCCAGGGAGATGGGGCATCCGTAACTGACCTTTGTGATGGCAGACATGCTGTACATCTGAGCACTGAAAAGGGAAAACAAGGTAGTTGTTCCCAGCAGAATTAAGACCTTCCATCTATCATATCCATGATCTTTTGCTTGTTTATTCAGGACTAATCTGATCACCAGATTTATAGTTCATCAAGGAGTGTTCTCCATCGATAATGGATAGAGAGAAAAAGGTAGGGATAATTACCCTGTTTGAAGGTGGATATTTCTGTTTGCTTAGGTTCCTCAGAAGCAGGGAGTAGGTTCATTTCTTAATGTCATGCCAGCATGTCAGGTAACATAGTTCTTCTACTGCTGAAGCACAAAATATAGGTGTTTTCTTTGGTTTCTTGTTATCTGAGCTTTATTCCAGTAAACAGGGGTTGGTACTTTGTTACGTTTCTTTCAGTTACTCTAAAATATTCAGAAGTGATTTTTGGTCTGAGACATAGGTGATCACATCATTGTACTGCAAAAGGCTTAATTCAATGACTTTAATTTTTCATTTAAGTTCTATGATTCAGCCCAGCAAAAGGAAATAACATTTTGGTTTCTGTAAAATCTATACTTCCATATAAAGGAGGAATTACCTTTTGCAGAAACAGCTGCTATTTGTGTTTCAGTACAGATGGGTGTTGAGTGAGGAACTGGCTTTGGTGGTATCTAAATATTTAAATTTTTATTTTAAATTTTAATTTTTTTAGTTTTGCTTCTAAGTGACTTCACTGGGCTGTAGTTTAATGAAAATTCTCCAGACACTGGTCCTTCATTTTGAGCATGCATCACCCAGCCCTAAAGAATGATCTGGGAGAAGTCTGATTGTCTGATTTGCATAATTCATATGGTTTTCATGCTGTTTGTGAACTGCACATGCAGGAATGCCTGGAAGTGTGTTAATACACTTAGCAACAGGCTAAGTCACTAGGCCTGAATAATGCTGGTTCATTGCTTATGGATGGGAAATCTTGAGAATGAATTCAGGCCAGCAATCCAGAGAAGGTATAGATGTTCCCCACCAATTTTCTTTTGTGCTTTAATATTGTCACATACTTTCTTTGTGTGCTTCAAACAAATTCACTGGGAACTGAGTTACAAAGTCTCTGTCACATTTAGAAACAATTCTCAACAATCTTATCCCTGCATAAATAATAAAGTAGGAACTATCTATCTTTTCCTTGAACCATGTAGTTTTAGCAAGATTTAGATTATTTTTTTTCCACTATTGGTCTGGATTATTTACAATTTAGAGTCCTATTAACATTTCAAGCTACTGTTTCCTGTGAAGTATTTCCTATATATATCCTTTGGAATAACATTTATGTGACTGAAGTGAAGCATCTTTTTTCCATCTGTCAGGTCTTCCAAACAGACAGAATATCCCACATTTAGGCAACATATCATATTAACATTATTTTCTAAAGCACATTTAACTGGGTCAGTCTTTTCTGCCTGATACTTTTGTATTCATTGGTTTCACACCTTCTCTATTCAACCAAGGGACATTAATGCATAATAGAAAATCATTATAATGTTCACTCTTTTTCCTTAACAATCTTTTATAAAGCATGAGATTTATGGCAAAGTTGACAAAGAGCCTTGGTTTTATGTCACTTGGGCCTTTTCTCACCTGCTTTCAGCTTATCCACCTTCCTCTCATGTATAATGTCTTATACAGACATTAAGAAAACCATCCCTGGCCACGATTCCCATTCCTCAGTCTTTTATCTTCCAGAAAAACGAAGAAAAACAGAGGTACAATAGTATCTTTATGCTAGTTTCTGTCTGACTTGGTTACCATGGTCATCTGTTTTTAGAATACTTGGAATATTTGGTATGGAAATAGGTAAATATCATGTTCCTTGTTGTAAAGTAATAAATACTGGATATAAATTTATACAGTGGCACCAAGCAGGCTCCACAGCCTGCCCACAGAGGGGCACATACCCATGAGCAAATTTTGGCCTACTTCAGCTCTTTTTTGCTTCAGATCTTTAGCTCCTCTCAAGCCACAGATTACTGTAGTTAACATGAATAGGAGGGTAAAAGTTCTACCAGTGGAATTGTCTGACTGTAATAAAAAAGAGGATTTCTTTCACCTGCTCTCCTGATAATTCTGGCTTCCTGCATTTTATTCTGTCTACAGTTTAATGAGCACCTTTGACTGAAGCTCTGAAAACTATAATGATAAAATAAAGGTACATTTTCCAAGAGGAGCAGAAGAACAATGTCTATAAAATCTTTGTTAGAAAGTGCTGTCTGTGCTTTATTAGCAAGTTGTTTGATGCAGTAGAAGCTGAACAATAGATCAAATTAGCTGATGTAAATAATCTGCTGTACTGCATTTTTGTCCAAAAGGAGCCAGTCATGGGCTTGGACTGGTTTTCCCTGCTGGGATTTGAGCCTGTTTGAGTTACACTTAGGTAAGAGCTTCCTACTGAGTTTCTTCTGAGGAAGGCTAATTTGTTTATAGTAATTCCTAACTTATTTCCAGCAAATGAAATACTAAAAATTTCAAAACTCTATATTATTCCCTTAGGAAAAATATGAAAAAATATTTGCTGAGCTAGATATACCTCATATAATCACCCAAAAAAAAATTACAAAAGGATGACATGAAGGTAGCCCAGCAATCTTTGAACTATATGTGTTTGTAATACTCTTCACAGCATTATTAGCTTCATAAATTCATACCAGATCTCTGAAGGTTTGCTTCTTATCTGTAGAAATACTGGCTAGACCAGATCCTCTTGTGCTATCAGTGATTCAAAATGCAATGTGTGCTAATAGCATCTAACTATTTGTTTGCTTGTTTCTTAGTTTTTAAATTGATAAGGCTTGCCTGTGTTAGAACTAACTTTACTTTTGTTCTGAGGGTCAAAATCCTTCTAATCAGGCATTGCTTTTCTGAGACAGTGATTTAATATTAAAAAAAAATTTGTTAAGATAGACGCATGGTTTTACATATTATTGCTGCAAGATGAAATTTCATTATTAAATATTAAGAAAAACAGTTCCTTCTCCTGCACTTCTTTACATTCTTACTCCAATGCAACATTATTGCTAACCTAATTCTTTTTCAATGATGATTTTTAAATGGAAGTATTTTTTCCCTCTGCCAGCTGGAAGTGAATATCTTAGGTCAATATGGTCACTGTCAAACAGGAAAGCAGCTTCAAGTGTATCAAACAGGGACTTGTCCTAGGCATTACTCTTTAATAATTCAATTTGCAATTTAAAGTACAAAGAAATGAGTCATAGCATTTTTAGATTGATATAAGAAATACAATTACTTTGGAAAGTAGAATTGCAATTCAGAGCAGTGTTCCAAGATTTCAATAATGATACAGACACTATAGGTAAGGAAAAGAAAGAAAACAAAACAGAACAGGAATATTGCTGATTAGGCAATAGAAGAAGTGAAAATGGTCCAGTGTAGCAGTAAATGTTCAGACTGAATATGACTTAAAAATGTCAAGTGTTTGCAGGAAAGGTAGTGGTGTTTTGGGAAATACTGACAAGGGGTGCCTGTGTAGGATATGTGTTGCAGTTCTACCCTGCTCAGTGGCTGGTGAGACTTCAGCTTTAATACTAAATGCTGTTTAGGTGAGCACCACTGAAGATTTAGAGGATGAGATGTTTCAAAGTTGAGCATAAGAGAAAGGATAAAAGATTTAGACAATGTTGGTTAGCTGTCTGAAGGATCTGGCTGTGTAGACCTAGAAAGAAGACCAAAGCTGGACAAGATAAGAGTCTTTCACTGTGTTAAACATTATTTTAAATAAGACAAATATTAACCACTCTTTACATTCAGTAGAGACACAGGATGGATTATCTCAATCTGTGGGCTGGGATATTTAGTAGATATGAACTTTATAACTGCAATAGCACAGATGCCTTAGAACTGATATATTTTAGTGAAACTGTGTTACATCTGAATATTGGGAATACCATAAAGGGTTAGAGAGCTTATATGACTGATTTCCTTTCTAAGCCCAGAATATCTTGAGCACTATGAGTAATAGAATTATGTTTAAAAAATAAATTCTAAAATGAAGTTCAACTTTCTTTAGTATTTATGGCTCTTCTGACACAGTATCATGCACATCTTTGCTGTTAATTTGTATCAATACAGCATTTGCCACAGAGTGCTGAGTAAACAAACCACTCAGATATATATGGCCCTTTCTATAATATGGGTGACTGCAGTGATGCAGTATTCATTTAAAAGATGGGAAGCTGAGATAGGCATAATCAAATAGCCTAAATGTCCCCTGTTTTGTTCCTTCCATCCCTTAGCTGAAGTGGCATTTACTCCCTATTTTAGTTTTCTCTGTCCTTTTCTGTTCTGAAGCCTGGAAGTCTCTTGTCTTCCTTGGCTGACACAACATAGCCTAAGGTATGAAGGATTGGAAATAACATGTTTAACATTAGGTATTGGTGGTGAAAAATCCCACCTGATGGTCACTGTATATTGCTGTTATAATCTGCAGGCAGAAGTATTCCAAGGGAACAGTAGCTAATCCACTTATTTTATGGTTTTACTTTAGAATAAGATTAATCCCACTCGTTTCTCAAATGACTATAGTAAGGTTCTAGATGACTGAGACAGGCTTTTGATCCCATGGTCACTCAAAAAGCCTGTCTTCTGATTCTTCTGTGTTCTTATTTCCTGTTTTTTCTCTCAAAACAGTGAATTTCTTAATTAGGTACTAGTTTCGTTTTATCAATTCTGCAGAGAAAAAGTTATGATTCAGTTAAAGTTAAGTTTATAAATTGTTTTCTAGGTACTAAAGCTCAATTAAATAAAAATATTTAATATATAGTGCAGACACACTTATTCACAGGATAAGGTTGACTGCTGACTCCAACTCAGAATTTCAGAAGCTGTCCTGTCAACAGTTGTGAAAGCTCATTTGGAGAGAGCAAGTTTTTCATTTGTGCTTATCTTCTCAATACAGTTTCTCAAAATAACTTTCAATTTTGTTACCAAGAAGTAGCTGAACTCTGGTAAAAAAAAAAGTGATTTACCTGCTGCAATGTTCAGCTCAGGGAGTGGAATCCATAATGGCATGGTAAGTGCTTGCAGTCCCTGCATTTAAAATGAAGATATGAGAGAGGAATTAACAGTAGCCAGGTTGGTTAGTGCTGTGCTGCCTAAGTCAACTCTTTAGAAACTCCAGATACAGGGGTAAGTCTATCACAAGATATGGCTTAGACATCTCTGTGAAATTTTGATGAAGAGCCTGAAATTTCTCCCTTGGTGTGAGACTGCAGAGGAAGCCTGCCTTTTGGCTCTCCTTCAGAACTTCATGCATTTTGTACATCATGAATTCGGGTCTTAGTTCAATTTCTGTTCACATTCTCCATCTGTCCATATCTTCCCTCTAATCTCCTTGCTAAACCCTACTTCTGTTTCCCAGCTGGTCTTTCTTAGACACTCTCTCTCTCATCCAGTCTAAGTAGTTCCTCTCAAAATACAGCTTTGATTATCTCACCTTACTCACTTTGCAAGCTGTTTGCTGATGCCAAATCCAGCTCAAGCATTGAGTGTGCTGGTGCTCTTACACTGCCTGGCAAGCCTTTTCCCTGAGGCATTATGGCCAAGCAGGCTAAATGAGCCAGCCATTAACTAAGAGTGAAGGCAGGGTTTGAAATTTAATAGCTAGTATGGAAAAAGGTCTGAAGGAGGATTATATGCTGAGGATTTCTTTAGTGTGTGTGTGTGGGATGAGAAGTTTAACAGGTTTGATTTCTCTAAGTCTGGATAACTCCTTGATTTAGACAGTCAGCAGTTGCCAGAGGTGAAAAGATAGTCAGGAAAGGTGATGGATGGAGTGAATCAGAAGGCGAGTTACCCACCTAAAATTTAAGTTTAGTGTTGGGAAGATTCTTTCAAGACTGAGTCTTTATTTTCAGCTGTTGTATAGCATTACTAAAACATGATGACATAAGACTCAGGAAGTTATAAGGTAGTTTGGAGGTAATATTTACTTCATTTGTTTCTGGGATACATTTTCTGTAACCTCCTTCATAGCTGTGTTTTTGCTGTCTATATACAATGCAAGAGGGCAACAGTGAAATAAAATTATGCTTCTTTTCTGAGTTGATGTTAGAAGCAATTACTGTCTTTTTTAGAAATTTTACTGTCTGGGTTAATCACTTACATCATATTGATGCTCCTTTTATGATTCCTAAGTTATAACCAACAGCAGCAATATAATGATCTTCTAGAAAGAATGGAATGGAATAAGTGAGTTTATGCTTTGCCCATTTGGTCAGACACACTGTAGTATGGAGAATTTTATTGTAATGCCTTCAGATATTTCTTCAGGCAGTAAAAGTGATTCTTGTGACAGTGGTAGTGTAGGCTGCTCTGAGTCCTTATGTTCGTACAGCCTGTTTGAGCATTTCTTGTCTGAGGAATGATAATTTAGGAAGAGGAACACATTTTATCTCTTTTCTTCCTGTTTCTTCATCATTTGACCCAAAAACTCATGATGGAAAACAAGAAGTTTTGACAATGTTAGAGAAGTAGCATTTTTACCATATGTGTACCCACAGACACACATACATATATGTCAAAAATCAAATGGCTTTTCTGAAGGGTATTTTTTTCTCAGACAGTCTGCAGTTATGGGACGTCAAAATTTTAATTTAATTAAAATAAATATTGAAGTCCATAATCTTTCACTCTTTATACAGCATCATAGCAGTATATACATTAAGATGTTGAGGTCTGTATAATATTTTGAAAACATTTCCTCTCTAAACTCCTCAGTCATCACAGATCACAAAAAAAATCAGGTTGGAAAGGTGCTGTGGAGGCCATTGTGGGCCACAGCCCACCTTGACCTCAAAACTAGGCTAATTTCTAAGTCTTAGATCGGATGTCTACAGGACTTGCCAAGATGAATTTTGAAAATCTCTAAGGATGGAGATTTTACTGCCCCCTGTGCATTCTGTTCTGAGAATTCACCACTCTCATGTCGAAGAGTGCTTCACTTCCTTTGTCCTTCATTGTGCATCCCTTAGAAGAGTCTGACTGTCTTCTCAGTACTGCTTCACTTTAGAGTTGAAGGCAGCAATTAGGTGCTTTATTCAAGCTCAGTTCCCTTAACCTCCCTTCTTTGAACAGACACTCTCCCTCAAGCCCTGACCATCTTACTGGGCCTACACTGGGATCTGTAAATGACATTTTTAATGGTTTTTTTGGGTATGAAACAGGGTAGGAAGTGTGTGGAGATTCTCCCATCTGAGCCCTTCTTTTCCAGTTAACATTGTTGTTGTCTTTAGCTCGAGCGCAGACACACTTGAACTCCTGTGCTGCTTCACTTCAGAAACAAATTACATTTCCTAAAGCATTTCCTATGCAGCTTTATAAAGAAATACAAAGTGCAGTTCAGGAAACACGAGTCTATGCCCCCCATTAAGCTCTCAAGCCCTGTAATTAAGTTAGAGTAATTTGGGAAATTGCTGGGTTTGGGGTTTTGGGTTGTTGGGGTTTTTTTTTAGCTAGAACTTCCTCCATTTTTTCTAGATATTTTTTTTAATACACTTAAGTTTTAAGAAATCATTGTTTCATTAAAAAAAACTGGGGTTTTTTTGGGTGCATGTAGTTCATAGGTAATATATACATTCTAAGTTACTAATATCTTAATGTACGTCATCATTATACATAGAAAATCTTTTATAAATGTATTTTAGATTTTTTAACTCATAGATTAAAAATGTCTCTTTCCTTACGATGTTATGGGCAACTAGACTTGAAAAAAAATTCCCCAAAATCTAGTGTTAGTATTCTGTAAAACCTTTCTCTGAAACACTTCTTCAGAAAATATGACATAAAAATATGATAATAATATGACATATGTCTGTGTTTTGTACAAATATAATAAGAAGCTACAATTGAAGGATAAGTGATATAGCACTGTCAACACTTGTAAGTTACATCAGAATCCCAAATTCTACTTGGCACTTATTAATGCGATTTTGAATTTCTTAGAACATGACTTTTACTATCTTAATGTTGTAATATTTTGCTCTATTTGGAAATATTAAAAAAATATTTACAACATTGCTGCTGAACCCTTTGTGATCTATTATGATGAATCTACTATGATGCTCAGATCTGGGTATTTCCATTGACTTTTGAAACCATAGAGGCTTGTGCTTGTGTTGTAGAATCACTGATCTGATGGCTCATATAAAATTCTTGGAAATTAATGATACATTCTGTTAATTCAGTCAGCTGTGGATCATGCCTTGAGAAAACAAAATTAATTTTTTTTTTAATTGGTAATTCCACTATTTCAAACATGAGGAACTTTTTGCACTTCCTTTAAAACAAAATTTCTCAGTTCTGATTATTATAAAAAAATGGAACCCCTAAATTGACAGAATGTGGGGAGCAGGAAGGAAGGCTGTTCATTTAAATTATTAAAATATTACTACTGGAAATTTTATAGTGGAAACTAACCTTTAAATCTGAATTTTATATTGAAGAAGTTCAAAGTTTGCACAGGAAGAAAGAAAGGAGTTTTATATGGTAGAGAAAAAAAATACAGTGATAGTTTTTGGAGAAAAAGGAAAAAAAAAAACCAGGCCATTTTTAAGCTGAAAAAATAGGTAGCAATTATCTTGAAACACATTTTTTCCTATGTCATTTAAAAGAAAAAACAAAAAAGCAATCAAAACCATACCCCATCAAATCAAAAACCAGACAACAT
>VZRH01000397.1:811415-842270 GCA_013397555.1 Urocynchramus pylzowi | reverse complement strand
ATTAAGTTTTTTTTTTCCTTTTTTTTTTTTTTTTTTTTTTTTTTTTTTTTTTTTTTTTTTGTTACATATGTAGGTTTAGAAACAGCAAATGGCACATTTTTCACATTAACTTCTGATTTTTCTGCTGCCTTATCTTAATTTTTAGCTTCATTAGTGTTTAAAAGTATTCTTTGCCAACTTTCTGTCTTCCTGTCCTGCTTGTCACAGTAAGCAGAAATGGGAAGAGGAAGGTCATGATTCTAAAATAGTATAATTGCTATTAAAATAGTAGGAAGAAAATTCATTAAAGGTTACTGCTTTCTTCTTTCTCAGCCCTACACAGTTGCATAAATATCACATTGCATGCAAGGTTGTCATGTAATGCAATTTATCCAGGAGTGGGATACTTCCTCCTCTGAAAATGAATGTAGATTACACTGCTAGTGATAGAAATTATATTTAATAATCAGTAAAATAATAAAGTATAAATATTATCTCCATGTGTGCCTTTAAAGAGTAGAAAGAGGATGTTCTAAAAACTCAGTTTTATTCAGTTGAGCTAATCAAGACCAAACTGAGTTCCTTGTCTGGATTTCTTTGGTAAAGAGATGGAGTAGATGTCCAATCTAGTTTTAAATACAAATGATGAAGCATTTGCCACTTCTCTATCCCAGCTGCATGGATTAAATCTGGTGCAGTACCCACAGAGAGTAGAATTCATATAAAAGTAAACAAACAAACAAAAAACCCCAAGCAAAAACTAAACTGAAAAAATTATTTCATATATTTTAAAATTTTTTGGGGGAAAAATAAAAAACAAAAAACAAAAAACAAAAACAAACAGGTAATCTGTTTCAATTTGGTATCTGTTTAAACAGATAAAGCTGTTTTTCTTCCAAGAGAAGATGCTGTTTTGTATCAGTATAGCAGATTTCTGTATGTGTTTATTCAAGTGTTAATGCTTTCTTTAAAAAGTTGGCTTTCTGAAGGTTAGGGGTTGGTTGGGAGGAGAGGTTAATGTGTTTGTTTTTTTTTTTTTAATTTGTGTCACTTGTAAATGGAGTTGTATCAAACTGGAAATGCCATTTTTATATGAGAATAAGAATAGGAATATGAAGTTTTGTGTGGTCTGGCTAGTGCATGTTCTCGCTGTAGAAAAAGTGTAATGGAAAATCCGGACATACTGTGAGTAGTTTTCACACCTCCTAAATTTTGCCATCTGTGGCAGATGATCTATTCTGTTTGTTGTCAGGTTCAACAACATTTTCTTTAAAAGGTGTGAGGATTACGCCTGCCCTGGGATCAACTGAGCGTATTTTGGGGGAAATTTTTATGCTTCAGAAAATGAGGGATGGAGGGAGAGAGGAAAGAAAAGTTTTAGGCAGAAGGAAGTTTAGGGGAGACACTGAGAAACTGCAGAGAAGAGAGAGAAAAATACAACTGAAGAAGTCAACTTGTCTAGCTGAGGTAGAGGGGCTTATGCAGAGTCTACTGCAAGACCTGATAGCTGGTGAGTTCTTGGAAAGGATTGAAGCCTGGAAGAGAAGTATCAGCAATCAAGGAGAGTTTCCCAAGCTTCTTTTAGTTTCTGTTCTATTCTATTCTATTCTATTGTATTCTATTCTATTGGTGTGCAATATTGGGACCATGGCATATAGTACCAGAACTGAGTCAGAAATATGCTTTCTACCAACTGAATGCGTTGTATTGGTAATTTTAAGGCACTTTAGGAAAGAGAGGAGGGAAATTTGATGCAGACCATTCTGCAGGTGCACAGCAGTATGGATGAAGACAGGGATGAGCAGAAAAGACAAAAAGAAGGCTTTGCTGTGATGGCTGTAGAAAGGCCTGAATTAGGCAGCTGGGCACTTGGTGAGTTTGTCTAATCTGTGCCTTACAGCAGCAGGTACATGGCCAGTGTTCCCCAGCATGAACCACATTTTAGAGAAAGTGGTTAATCAGGGCTCTGCTTACTCTGCCACCTTTAATCTTAGACTGGGGAAGTAAAACATCCTGAGCAGTGAATAAAGTAAATATTGCCTGAGTGATCAAACTGAGCCAAACCCAGAACCTTTGGCTGCTGAGGAGAGGTGTAATTTCTGAAGAATTGAAGAGGTGGTGAGATTCCTGCAAAAAACCCAAAAGGATTAGAACTCTTTTTCAAGCAGATATTGCATGAGGAGCCAAAAGCAGGAACTGCTCTAGTTATGGTGAGGGAGAACGACCTCCTGTCCTGAGACATTTACTGGTGGCATTTGTGTTACATGTGGCTGTTTCCACGGTTGTCAAGAGAAACAGGTGTGATTATGGAGTGAGCTGAAGAAAAATGGCACTTTCTTGCAGTTCAGTAGTCTGGAGGACTAGCTCAGATTAACTCTGCACATGATGCCTGTGCTTGGGCAGATGAATCCTCACTCTTGTGAACAAACAAGGGCTGTGGCACAGCATGTGGTGTCTCGTCAGCTCCCATCCTGTGGAGGAAGTCTGTAGTGAAGGAGAGGCAGAAAAAGCCAAGATTTTCTCACACCATTTTTGTTTGGTTTTGGTTTTTTTTTTTTCATTCCCTATGAAACAAGATTGATATTTCCTTTCTTTCAAAGATAAAGGGGGAGTTAGTGTTGTTGTTTCATTATTTTTTAGTTGTTTTTTTTTTTTAATTGTCGCCGAAAGTTTGCAAAGTAGCCTGATATCTGTTGAAAACAGATGGTGCTAATGCAGCATATGCATATCATACTGATAAGTATAAACTGTTCTGAATTTTTCTCACAAGTATTTTCTGGCCAGGATTCTCAGTTAGGTTCCAAAGGAAAAGAAATTAAAGTATATTCTCATTTACTGGGAAAATATTCTTTATAATCCTGTAAAATTTTCCATAGATGAGATCTGAGTTTCAAATAAAAGGTATTATTCTGACTGAGGGGTATGGCACATAATGATTTGTGTGTTACATGATGGGAAATGGTGTATTATTGATTTCTATTAGTGAATGAGCCCATGCTAAGGCTACTTCATTACATGCAGAAAGATTTATTCCAAGGATTCTATTATTTGAAGATAAAGTTCACTGATGCCTCTCTCTATTGCCACAAGTAGCTTTGCAATCTACGAATCCTAGAGCTAACAGTTAATATTTTGGTACAATATCCTTTAATATAGCTTGTTTAAATTACCAGTGGCAGAATCACATTGACTTCGTATTGAAACACATTACTAAGGTACAGTTCTTTGTTATCAGTTAGTTAAATCCAAAAATGGGTTGTTTTGTATACAGGGCTCATCATGTGCAAACAATATCTGTATCTTAATCTATCACAGGCATCAAATTGCCCATCCACATCATAGAACTTTTGATAACTTTTAATGACTTTTGGCAGAGATGTTCTAATTATTTTTGGTTCTGTATTTATGTACAATTCTTTTTAAACTGTCAGTGAAACAACAGAGGGGAGAAAAAGGACTGATGACTGATTAAGAAACACTAGTTATGTTGTAGTGTAATATACAATGTTATAGTACATAGTCACCATGAATCTACAGGCTTTGTCTTAATCTTCTTAAGCACCTACCTCAGAGGAATTCTAGTTTTGTCATTTTTATTTCTCCATATAGTGAATCTTTCTCTTGTTCAAGTTATTGTTATTCAATACATAGAATCCTACACAGACTCTTTGTCCTCTGTTTTGTCATTTATATTATAGTCTTTTCGATTGTCAAAGTAAAATATGCTTAACAATTCTCCTCTTCAGAAACTTTCCTGAGTCATGTGGAAGACAGTGTATAGAAAAATCAATTCATTTTGTTCCTTTTTTATTTTAAACAAGTAATTAGCAAAGTAATTATATTACTTAAAAGTAATTAGCAAATGAGAAAAGATTTTAATTCACAGAAAAAGTGACTTGTTTTAAATTCTTTATCAGACTTTGGCCCTGGACTAGGGCTGTAGTACCTTAGCTCTCAGAGTATGAGCTGGAGCTGATACTGAAAACACACTAGTGCAACAAGGGTAGAATAGTATTTTCTCTCTGTGAAGTCCCTCAATAGTTTTTAGTATACTGATATATAAATAAAACACTTGAGAATATTTAACATATCTTAGTACAAAGCATATACAGACAAGCATTTAGGAAGCATCTGTAGCTATTGCCTACATAGCAGCTGTATATTTCCTGCAATGTTTTCAAGCCTTTCACACTAGCAAAGTGTGAAATCTGTATTTGTCATTCAGAATAGAAATTCTGACCATGTTCCTCTGGTTGGAGGACAGGCTTTCCCCCCTTCTCCTTTCCTTTCCCCCTTTCCCTTCCTTTTCCTTATTTTTCCTTCACTTCTTTCTCAGAGACTGAATAATGGGGAAAATATTGAGCCCATTTGATAAAGAGATTCCAATGCAGAAGAAGTACTCAACTATGACAATTTGACTCTTTCTATTGGCTTGACAGATGCCCATTGTCTGAATCAATCTTCCAGAGATTTTTCTCCATTGCAAAGTAACTGAGATACCTGTAATTCTGTATATATTTCATATAATTAAACAGTGAATCTCTCACATTAACTGCTATCCCAGTACATCTTGCAAAGTCAAGTAATATGGTTGCAAAGATAAATAGCAAAGGACAGCAAAGGGGGAAAAGAAATTAGGAATAAAAAAGAAAATAATGAGTTTTGAAGGTAATGTTACCTGAGTGAGTTAACCAGAAATGTTTCCCTTTTACATAAGGCTTAAGCTATGAAAGAAAAAAAAAATACAAAAAGTGGTGAATTGTACTTAGGCAATTGGGAAAAAGACTGTTTTCAGTGAGCAGAAAAAGCAAACAGTATAGATATGATCTGTAGAGGTAAGATAAGGGAATTAAAATGTAAGTTTGTGAATAATGTGTATGTTGTCTAAAATCCTTTGAATGCACATACATGGAATGTTGTTCCAATTATACTATTTAAATCAAGGTTTCAAAACAATGGATTTCATTTTTTCTTACAAACTGATTTTTCAGCGATGTATTACTGGTGATTTAAACTGCTATTTCTAATTTTTAGAAATTGAGAAGGGAATTGCTCCGTTACCCTTTATAGGCAAATTTGTCAGTCCTGTTCCAAATGAATCCCAAACCAGTTAGTCTGTATAAAACTGTTTTCTGTGCAAACAACTGGGAACAACTATTATGTCTGTTCTCATAAAGTAGATAAAATGTAGATTTAGATCCCTTTGAAAATCAGTGTAAGGGCCACATCTGTCTGTAGTTTGCATATAGAATTTCCTTTGAATTTCTCCCTTCTCCCCTCATGATCAAAAGAAGCATATGGGTTTTTATGTGTTTAACTGAGGACAGAAGTTGGTATCTCACGTCACGTCAGCTGTTAGGAAGTGTACTGTGCTGTCTCCCTTGCATTTGAAGTGAAAATGGCAATTTCAAACAATTTCACAGAGAAAATGAAGGAATAAGGGGATGGAAAGTACAAAAGTGTTTATCTGAGGAATGAATGACTCTGACTGACACGAAGGAAAGCAAAAAAACCTGAAAAATTCTTATTGTTTTGGAATAGACTATTTCTAAAAATTGTATATTGGTGTTAACAGAAAAGAAATTTATCTTTAGTGGACTCCAAAGGAGTGAAAAAAAAAAAAAAAAAGAAAAGAAAAAGAGAGAAAATCAGACTGACTGGCATTGGCATCTCAGTGCTGCTGTGTAGTGATTTAGAAACTAGTTTTCTGCCTGACTGCTCAGTCCCCAGAGCAACATACTTGCAGAAAAAAAAGGGCAAGAGTTACATTGAAGGAAAGCTCTAGTATATTACTCATGAAACAGGGTATTTCACTCCCCGATACAAGGCCAAATTCAGCTCATCAAATTAATCTTGCACTACCCTTGCCAGCAATGGCATACAAGCCAAGGCAGTACTGGTTGTATGATAAGGTTTTACTATGGGTGAGAATTTGTTCAGAACATGTATTATTTTACTCTCAGCACTGATGATGAGGCCAGCTTTTTATTAAACACATGTTTCTATATATTTTCCTTACCATACACAACTCATCTGCTTCCCTTAAACCTGATGGCTTCATTGGAAGGTACCCACCTTCTGTGGTTCATCATGCTCTAGAAGTGCCCCTGTGTCAGTCTTAGCCAGTGGTGAGAAACTTCTCATTATTCTTGCTCTAATGTTTGTTAACCAGGGGTTAACAAAGGTGGTGCCTTCTCATCAGCAGTTACCACATAATAGATATTAAGTCCAGAAGTGTCCATAAAAACTTACATGAGAAAATTTCTTTGCACAGGACAAGTTACAAAACATTGTTCAGGACCTCTGCACCTGTAGGAAGATGTAGTTAAGGATTCCATACGTAAAAATGAAATAATCTAATACTAGTGTTAATGTCTTTAGGAGTTGGGTCTCATTTGCAAGCAATTTTAAAGATACTGTTAAATTACTGAGAAGTCCTTAATGAATGATAACAGATTTTCATTAATTCTTTTTGATAAATTAAATGTTTCAAATAATGAACTGCCAAAATTTTTGACTCTTCTGATACATTTATAACAATGAAGATCACATGCTGTAATACTGAGTAACACATTCCACCCCTTTATAAGTAGAACAGCTGTCTTACAATTGCAATTTTAACTGTGCATTTTGGGGCTTTGAAGGGGTTGCAGTTGGGAAGGTTTTTGTTACATGGAAAATCCAAGATGTGAGAGCTGGAAAGTGAGCTACAGCACAAGCTTCACCTTAAAAATCTGCATTGGTCCCAACCCTAGGTGATTTTTTTTCTGAATGGGAGAGTAATTTCTATCCCTCCTCTACCTGAGATCTTAGCTGGTTAAAACAGTTTATTCCCAGTAATTTCATTAACACATCAGCATTCATCTCTCAACCTGATGCTAGGCATAAGTTCTCAGTGACAGTTTATTGACTGCGTGGTCCTTGTTTGAAGACAAAAAATATTATTTGCATTGTTTTTATGGTGGCAGAAAAACCAGAATACAGCCAGCTTTCTGCTGACATTTCAAGTCTGTTGCAAATTAGCGTCAAATGTTTCAGGGAATCTAACCCTGCAGAAAGTGAGTTTTTGTTCTTCTGCAGTATAGAATAGGATTTTCACCATGCTGTTGAGTCTTTTGGGGATTGTGGCAGAGGAGTAGCCTTGTCTATAATCCACTTTACTATTGCTTTTAACAGCACCACAGGCTGTAATAGTCTGACATCACTGTATCTATTTTATAGCCTGGTGATGACAAACTAACAAGATGCTGTCATCACAACTGTAATTGGCTTCTGCAAATGCATATATGTATACATATTGTATACATTACTTTCAGGATTTTTCCCTCCTTATACAAAATATATATATATATGTAAGTGCAAGCTGTTTTGTCAGCTCTAAAGAGGACCAAATAAGAAGCTGAAGTTTGTGTTGTGATCACAGAAAATTTTAAAAGAGTAATGAGTAATAAGGATTACATTTTTACTAGTAAAAATCAAAACATGCAAGAAGTACGCAAGAATTGTATGCTCAAATGTCAAAGCTGAGCTTCTGAGCAAATGAAACTAATATCCAAACATGGCCACCTGAATGGAAAGTAGCATGTCATGTTCAAAAACTCAGTTGAGAAGAGGACAAGAAAGATTGCGTAGCTAGAATCAAGCACAGTGTTTAGAGGTAGAAATTCTTCACAGGTATCCTGAGACATTCAGTCCCCCCTAGTAAACTATCTCTTTAAAACAGATAAAAAGCAGCAGAACACATTAGTATTTCCTAGTAACTGACTGATTCTTGTGGTGGGTCAGACTCTTGCTGGCTTTGTCAACAATGACATCAAATTAAAAGAGAAAAAATGTGTAGAAAAAGGTATTTTTAGAAAGATTTGCAAGGAACAGGATGGTCATTGCAAAAGAGTTATTCCAAAGTCACCACACAATTTAATGGAGTTCACAAACCTTTGTCCAGATGACCTGTATAAATTCCAACTTAGACAATAACTCATGTCAAGACTGATGTGTATTGGAGAGGGAGAAAAGCAAGAATTTGCCAAATCTGTTTGCATGCAACCTTCAGCTCAGTCTTTTGACTTCCTTACTGTGATGTTATCTTATCACTGAACTGCAAGACTGAGAAAACTTCCTCCTATGTTTATTTCAAAACGTTTTTAGGCTTAAGGAGTGGTGGTGGAAGGAGAAGATAGTTTGTTCCTCTGTTCTTTAGTTTGTAGTATTGGAGAGAACATCTCTGTAGCTTTCTTTCAAGCATGAGCTTAGGCCTTATTTTAACAAGTTTAGTTTTGACTCAGAAGTATATATGATTATAAGTCCACCCTGAAAGGATATCCTAGACTAGCATAAAATTATACAAGGGTCAGCAATACAGTAATAACATTTATGAGTGTCATGGTAAAACAAAGAACCAGAATAATTTACTTCTAGATTTTAGAAGTTACGCTCAACATTTAGAGTTATCATTTGCTAAACAAAAACTTTTTTTAAAAATTAGTGAGGATGCTAATGGTTAGCCAGAAGAAAACTGATTAGAATTAAGATGGAAAACATGGTAAAATATAGTAGAAAACTTCATTTTTTATTCAGTCAGAGAGCTTCTAAGGTCACCTGTCTGACATCTAACTTAACCTTTAAGCAGTGATTGTAAGTTCTAAGAATGCCTCCTTGTATTTGATAGGTTTATGTGGCTCCAGAGTGGTCTCATGAAGGTTTCTGCCCCATCTTTCCTTTGGGTACTTCAAATGTAAAATGAGCATACATCCTAAATGTGAGACAATGACCAAAAACACAGAGATAGGACTAGACAGCACAATTACTCCTTTCCACTCACAATTCTTTTTGATAAAGGGATTAGAATTTGGCAAAGACCAGCCCTAGATTGCCTTTTTTTCCCCATGCTATTTAACAAATTCAAACGAAGTGCAAAAACTAATTGTAGCCACTTTAAAGTTGTTGTCAAAATATTGCAGTTGAAATTCCCTTCAATCTACTAAGACAGCTCCCAGGGAGCATGCTAACATAAGTGATGATGGAAATATCCAGAAACAAGAAAAAGGCACACATTTTATCTCAGTACTAATTTTCTTTTTCTTGTCCCAGTATAAATCTCAAGTAAAAGTAATTAAGTCTTCCTTTTGTTTCCTTTTGTGAGAATAGTAGCTAAAAACTAGAGGTTATCAATACTTTTTCAAAAGCAAGTGTAACATCTTCCTATAATATATCTGTTAGTCTAAGTTTCTTCATGCACCGAGAGATCTAAAAAAAAATTGTTTTTTTTTTTGTTAAAACTCATAGTAATCTAACACTGATATTTATGCATCAGCAGCCTAACTATTATCTGAAAATATTAATTCCATAAAGTATTGTAGACCTTTTAAGGACTGTTTTATTAATAGCACTTACCAATACCAGTGACCATCTGTGACTGCTTCACCATCTGTGATCCCTATTTCAGTTCAGGAGGGGGAAATAACAGTGCTATTACACCGATTTTACAATATAAAACATTAGCCAACTAGACCTACTGTAGATGATTAATTTGTCTTTGCTTATAAGTGCACACTGAGCAAGACAAAATTAGCTCTTTTGATTTGTTGGCACAATATGGGTTTGTGAAATGGCCACAGGAAGCTGAAAAAATTAAATTACTTTTATTGAAATCTTAAATGTGCAAAAGGTGATGGAATTTAGATTAAGAGAATAAAAAGCACTTAAATGGCACTTGAAAAGGTGATGAATGTTTCCATAAAGATCCATGGCAGACGATGTGTGGATTATTATAATTTTTAAAGCTAGGTAACAGAGGACCAGCAAAAGGGAATTGTCAATACTTCTTAAAAACTTCTACAGTTTGTTGGTGCCATATTAAAATAAACTGAAAAAATACTGATCTATAAACTCCTACTTAAAATTAATACTATTTATATCTTATCTGAATGAAGTAGTATTTATTTCAAAAGAAATGCCATTCTTAATTAAAAATAGTTAATTCTTGCAGAAATGCTGTCGTTGTCAGAAGAGGCAGGAGAGTCAATTTGATAAATAGTGGTTTTTTCTTCTCTAACTAAACTGGGCTAAAATGTTTCCATATGTTGATAACAACATATCTGCATTCTGTAATGGCTGAGCTAATTTTTCTTTTGTTTCAGTGTAAGTGTGTAGATCAATCTCTCTTCCTTTGCTAAGGCAAGATTTGTAAGAAGCTTTTAAGGAGATAGGATACAATTTCAAAATCATTCAGGTCCCACTTCTTAATCTGTATACTTTGCATGGAAGCCTAAACTTTAAAACTAAAAGAAAAAAAAATTAAAAACATTAGTGATTTAGAATTCAAATTGAATTGTATCTAGCCAGCTGCATTGTCTTCTTCCTTAGTTGATGAAGAGGATTGGCACCTCAAAAAAATTACTTGTCAGCCTAAGGTAGATAGTTCTTTCACCAGGATGAATCACTCTTCTACCATGAACTGTGGGGAAGTCTGGACATCTGGATGGAATTAAATTGCTATAATTTTATAGTTCTTAATTTTTCTTATGTTTTAAACTGTAGCTTCCTAACTGGAACAAATTTCATTTATGAAAGTATTCAGTGAACTGAAGAAAGCTTATACCAGTTTTGTATAAGGGACAAGAAAATCCCCTGAAAAAAAAATATATATATGTAGCATCAGATATGAGGCAAAAAATTACAAGAACATGTAAGAAATACCTTTCTTGTCACTAGAAAGTTCTGCTTTGTTGTCTGGATTTCAGTACAAGTTATAGCTTATGGGTATATATTAATTTTCTGGCTCAGAGTCATCTATTTGACCATACAGATTATATATAAATTAAATTATTATTATTTATATAAGTAAATTTATAATTATAAATATTTTTATTAAAATAAATGTTATAAAAAAGGGAGGTGTATATATATATTCCCGTCCCACACACATATGCATTGAATATGTTTATGTATAACCATTTAGAAATTAAAGAAGAAAAAAGAGAAAAAACTTTTAAATTACCATTGATTGAATTTTAAGAATATAAAGTAGATTATTTAATCTTAGGCTAAACAAAGTCCTAGTGAGTGTCATCCTTATTTTTGCATTAGATTGCTCATCTTTAGCAGACTGATAGCCATTTTCCTTTCTATTTTCTGCCACTTAATCACAGATACAAAATTTCCTCTGTCTTAAGGAGAGTATGTGGTTAAGTTAAAAAGCCATACCCTGAAAAAACTTAAATAACTTGTGATTAGTTTCCCTTCAGAATAGTGATTCAGTCTTTTTTCTTCTGTTGCAGTCAAAAGGTTCTTCAAGCATGACTCCATCCAGCACTCAAAAGAAGGTGAAGAGGACTCTTCCCAATCCACCTCCAGAGGAGGCAACAGCCGGAACTCAGTCCCCATATACTTCTGTGGGATCAGTTTCACGGAGAAGGATTTGTAGGACGACCACTATGGCCAGAGCCAAAATTCTTCAGGATATAGACAGGGAATTGGATCTGGTTGAACGTGAATCAGCCAAGCTTAGGAAGAAGCAAGCAGAGCTAGATGAGGAGGAAAAAGAAATAGATGCCAAGTTGAGATACTTGGAAATGGGCATTAATAGGAGGAAAGAAGCCCTACTAAAAGAAAGAGAAAAGAGAGAGCGTGCCTATCTCCAAGGAGTAGCAGAAGAACGTGATTATATGTCAGACAGTGAAGTTAATAATACCAGGTCAACAAGAATAGAAACTCAGCATGGCTTGGAAAGACCACGTACTGCACCCCAGACAGAATTTAACCAGTTTATGCCACCACAAACCCAGCCAGAAACACAGTTTGCCCCTGCTACAAGCCCATATGCTCAATATCAGTATTCATCTCCTGCCCTGCCAACTCAAGCACCAACTCAGTTCACACAGCAGTCACATTACCAACAACAGCAGCCTTTGTATCACCAGCAGGTTTCACCCTATCAGACCCAGACAGCATTCCAAACAGGAGCTACTATGTCCTTTACCCCACAGGCTCAACCTCCACCATCTCAACAGCCATCATATCAACTCCCATCACAGATGATGGTGATACAGCCAAAGCCAAGACAGACTACATTGTATATGGAGCCTAAAATAACAACAAACTATGATGTAATTCGCAATCAGCCTCTCATGATAGCACCAGTTTCAACTGACAATAGTTATGCAGTTTCCCAGCTGGGCAGTAAATACTCTACCTTGGACTTAAGGATAGGACTAGATGAGAGAAACAGCATAGCAAGCAGCCCTATATCAAGCATATCTGCAGATTCGTTCTATGCAGATATAGACCACCACCATACGCCCCGAAATTATGTGCTGATTGACGATATAGGAGAACTTACTAAAGGAACAGGAGCTCTTGGTTCCAGTTTTAGCCTCCATGAGAAAGATCTGACCAAAACAGATCGACTTCTTCGTACAACTGAGGCCAGGAGAGCACAAGAAGTGTCAGACTTCCTAGCACCACTGCAGACTTCCTCTAGGTTACATTCCTATGTTAAAGCTGATGAAGACCCAATGGAGGACCCTTATGAGCTCAAACTTCTGAAACACCAGATAAAGCAAGAGTTCCGTAGAGGTGCAGAAAGTCTTGATCATCTGGCTGGCCTGTCACAGTATTACCATGGAGAGGGCAGCTACAGGCATTTTCCAAAATCTGAGAAATACAGCATAGGTAGGCTTACTCTTGAGAAACAGGCTGCTAAGCAGCTCCCAGCAGCCCTCCTTTACCAGAAGCAGTCAAAACACAAGAAAGCCTTGATAGACCCCAAACTAACAAAGTTTTCACCTATCCAAGAAAGCAGAGACCTTGAGCCTGACTATTCAAGCTATATGACTTCTAGCACTTCAACGCTTGGGGGAATTACTACTAGGGCAAGGCTTCTTCAGGATGATATCACTTATGGCCTTAGAAAAAACATTAGTGACCAACAAAAGTACATGGGGCCACCACTGACGTCATCCATTGGAGCAGGCCTTGGGACTGCACTAGGTCCAACAATGAGATCCGCACTACAAGACGAAGCAGACAAGTCTTATGGCAGTGGTAGTAGATCTAGGCCCTCATCTAGGCCCTCCTCAGTGTATGGGCTCGATTTGTCATTGAAAAGGGATTCTTCCAGTTCTTCTTTAAGACTAAAAGCCCAAGAAGCTGAACCTTTAGATGTTTCCTTTAGCCATGCAGCACCTTCTGGAAGAACTAAACCCACCAGTCTACCTATTAGCCAAAGCAGGGGAAGGATCCCAATAGTAGCACAGAACTCAGAGGAGGAGAGCCCACTAAGTCCTGTTGGACAGCCAATGGGAATGGCAAGAGCAGCAGCTGGACCCTTGCCACCAATATCTGCAGATACCAGGGACCAGTTTGGATCGAGCCATTCCTTACCTGAGGTCCAGCAGCATATGAGGGAGGAGTCACGGACTCGAGGCTATGATCGAGATATAGCCTTCATCATGGATGACTTCCAGCATGCCATGTCAGACAGTGAAGGTAAATTAGGCCTCAGACTGGTATCTTACTATCACAACGCAAATCCTCATTTCTATGCATGTGTCTGATTTTTGTTACAATTCAAAGACTTGTTCTTTTTCTGTTCCTTGGTGCATCTTCTGTGTATCTACATTTTTGGGGGTTGATTTGTTTTGTCTTATTTGATATTTTACCCTAACAGTTTCTGAATGGTGTTAAGCTACTATTGCATGCTACTATATTGTTGTTGATTTGCTTTCCTTTTGGTTTGCTTGTGCATTTTCCTTTTCACTTGTTTATGTCTACTTTTCAATGATACTGTGTAGAACATTCCATGTACAATACAGACTCTGCCATCAGTCTTTATGTGCAGCTCTCTCCAGTGACTGTGAATCATTGAACTTACTTGCAATAGTTTTTGTTGGGATTTGGAAATACTCCCAAATCTCTTAAAAAACTCCAGTAATTTTATGTGCATGAAATTTCATGATAGAACTCAAAAAATGATAATTCCATCTCCCGATGCACCAATTTAGATCTTTGTTTATATAGAAATAGTCTGTTCATTAAGTACATATTATATGTTAGAACCATATAGAGCTTAACGTGGTAGCAAAATAACATTCTACATATGGTTTGTTGAAAGCGTCCTGTCATGTGGACTTCTGTGCATTCAGAATTGTGATTATGTAAGATAATTTGTCATTTGAATACTGCAAGACAATCTCATACTTCAATAAACTTACATAAAGTATTTTACTTCTGTTGATGGGTTATGCAGCGTAGCTGGATTTAAATGCACCCCATACACGTCTGCCAAATAAGCACAAGAGTTTATCTCACTTAAGTTCATGAAAGGAACCTTTCTGATGTATTATAAATAGTGCAATTAAAAATGCTGCTTCTGAATAAGTACAGCAGGATGTTAAAGCTGATGTTGAGTTAATAATTGCAAATTATGTATCAGTTTTGTTTGAGTCAGTTCAGAATTAATATATTCTAAATTGTTTAAAAATCATAAAGACAGTTTGAAGGCAAATGAAATGAATATGTTCAAAATTGTATGCGCTCCATTAACTTTTTCTTATGTGTATTTACTGCACAATAAAAGAGACTTTGCATGCGCTCTATTGTCTGTAAATGGCAATGATTGTCTCAAAAGACATATTTGCATGATTATGAAGTAGTATGGTTTTATTTTTCACATTTCTACTAACCTCTGTTCATTATTGCATTATTGATTTTTTACACATACTGAATCTTTCATAAGCATTAGAAAAAATGATCTATATGCCTTTCTCATACTTCATACTAAGGACTTTGTTCTGTAAGTTTCCCTTCATATTTCTTAGATATTTATAACCCTCTCATGAACTCTGTGTTTCAGGAGAGACTCAGGGTCATCAGCTTTTTTTCATATTTATCAGAAGTTTAAATGGCTTTATTGTCCTTCAATTCTTAGCACACAGAGTCCTATAATTCAGAGTGAAAGCAGTTGAGAGGAGCTCCCCGAGTTGAAACTCATATCATTCATCCTAAATAAGCAGATGCTATCTTGTCTCCTCTCAGCTTGTGACTTTTATGGGTCATTCTAGAATCACATTGTGAAAGATACAGGATTTTTCCTCCTGAAAACTGAGGAGAACCAACCTGGACCAAAAAGATCCGTTTTGATGCTATTCTACTGTGTATGAACAGGTATAGGGAAATACATATCTGCCCTACAGTGCATTACAGGTCTCATATATATTTGTACAAGACATACATGTAACACTTTAAGTTGAACACGTTTCAGTTTTAAATCAGTCTCTGATTAGTTAGACCCTTTCAGTGGTATTCTAATTCAATTCACATAATCTGTATTAGAGTGATATGTCACTCAGGGCTTCCCCTTTCAGCAGTCTTTTTCTAATTTCTATCAAATTTTGTCTTCACAAATGGCCTATTTCTTGGGAAACCAAAACACTTCATGACATTTTTTTTTCAAATGTGCAGCCTAATTGCAAGTAACCTGTATTGAAAATAATTCATATAATTTGGATGTAAGATAAAAAGAGTTCAAAAAAAGCAATTAAATTTCTACAGAAAGTCATGGCCTCCTTTTTTAGGGACTGCACTTTCTCTGTAGTGATCTGACAGTGGACAGCTATTCTGGCATGTTTCATCCAACCTTTTAGCACAATTTGCTTTGCAGCTTCTCTTTGTTTTAAGCAACTGCTGCACGGTCTTGATGAGATTTCATTTAAAAAAATCAGTCTTAAGCACTGTCTTAGGAAAAATCTTCTTGTGCTACAGCTTGATTTATCATCTTAAAAGACTTTAAAAAATTAATTTAAGTTAAATTCTCAAATTTGAATTGTTTTTCTTTGGTTTGAATTCAGAGACATGCATGACTTGCTGTTCATTTTTTATAAGTGACATCCCATAACAAATACTAGAAGAGAATGCAAATAAGACACTGAGTCCAAACCTTCTGTTTTTCACTAAGTACACACTGTAACAAATCTTAAAACCATGCTTCAGGACATTAGTAGTGCTTACACTGGGATTCCAAACTTCAAACAGGTAAAAAAAGTAATCTTAGTGTCAAAAGAGCGCAACATCCAGAGCTGCCCATTGAAAATAAACAGTATTTTTACATCTTGAAACACCTGGAATTTTCTCAAGGTTCCCAGTACAATGAAAACTATGATCCAGCAAGTAGATCTCTGTCAACCCAACAGCTGCCACTTTCCACACATTATTAAGTATGCTGAAGATCCTAATTTTCAAGAGTGTTGAAGCTAGTACATAGTTTTATGCATATAAATAGCCCTTGCTGTTCAAAAGGTATAAAATGTACTTTTTCTCACCTCAAGTATTTTTTTCTTTTATATGCTAATTTGTAAATTCTTCAGCAGAGTTTAGAAGTTTAAAATTGAGATAACAAGACATCACGATATCAACACAGTTGATTCCTTGTAATTTTTCATCTGTGGGATTTAGAGTGATCACTGTTACTTTTCTGATTGTGTTTCTTGGATCCCATGGCCTGGAGTCAATCTCACCTGGTTAATCTGTTTGGGTGGAACCATCTGGCTGCATTCAGTTAACCTTAGAAGAAAAGGATGACTTCTCTAAGACTGTCAGTGGTTCATCTTGGCTGTTGTCAGGTTTCCAGGTGTGACAAATCCCAGCTGTGACAGCCAAAACCAATGGAGTGTGTATGTACATGTGAGTGTGGGGGGTGAGTGTGTCTGTATACACATACATTTATAACTTCTTAAATTTCAATAAAATACACACATCCATCACAGTTTGATTAAAAAAAAAAAAAAAAAACAACAAAGGAGGGCTGGTCTGAACTGCAGTATGGAATTCTACATTTTCAAGAGTAGTAATCCAGGAAATGTTATTTCAACTGAGGCAGGAGGGAAAAAAAACAATCATTCTTTCTTTTGCTCAGAGGATGACACATATTGTGTTAGCCAGCATCAGTATCTGGGGTCAGGAATATGTGTTAAATTCTTCATGCAGCCTTCAGAAATAAGTTCTGTCAAGATGAGTTATGAATGAGCCTGCTTTGTGCAGGTACTGAACAACTGGCATAAATATGTAAAGCATGAAATTTTTGCATGCTAGATCATAATGGTTTATTGGTAGCAGTTAATAACTAATCAGTAGTGAGACAATCATCAACCTCAAATAATATTTTGGGTAATTCATATATGCTTATCTAAATAATATTAAATAAACCATTTCATGCTAGATTAAGTTTGTGCACAGTAATGAAGGGACTGCATAATATCAATCACAATATGAATCAAGATTAAAAAAATTTTTGAAGGCTTATTATATTATTTAGAATGTTGGTTTTACCACATACAATGTATTATTTTCAAAAAAATCATGCATATATATTATTCCTCTTTTTGGAAAATTTTAAGAAAATAGTAATGAAGAAAGACAACTTCCTTTTTTCCCATTAACATATTTTTTAGAAATAATTTCTTGAACCAAATAGATAATATTTATTTTTACAACTAAATAGGAAAGATTATTAACACTACCATTCTTCCTTTTAAATTCTTTTCTGTGTCATGTGCATTCACTCTTTTTACTGTAGCAAAAACTACAGTAAGATCTTATTTAAGGTTTGCAATTCTTTGTGTTTTTGCTGAAACAAATATTGTCTTCTTTGGATTTCCAAATTTATTTTGCTTAATAAAGCATAAAATTCAAACTTGCCTTACATTCTACATTGAATTACCTGAACAATGCATTGGTTTACACTGATTAGCAACGTAGAAGAAAACGGGACATGATTCTGATCCCAATGGAGTGACACCTATGTCAGTTGACCCAATAGTCAGTAAGCAAAAATATATTCATTTGCAAATCTGATTTCAGTGAAATGACATTATTTGATCCCCAAAAGATGTCTAATACATTTACTGTTGCAAACAGTAATATTAGTCTTGTAGAATTTTTGAAGAAAGAACGTTAAAAATCCATACATAAACGTTCATACTGTAAAATCGGGGGATGGAATTAAAAATGAGAGCACCTGTAATATTTTTGCTTAGAATTTCAGTTACATAGGTTGGTTTCCTATCTTCTTTGATTTGGTTTGATATTGATTTCATAAAGAGGTTGTAATTTTCTTATATGTATTTCTAGATTATTTCCAAAATATTTTGATCAGTATTCAGTTCAGAAATTTGGGTATTAGTAGAGTCAGCATTTTGAGGGTTAGTTATTTTGGGGTTTGATTTGGATTTTCTGAGTTTGGGGTTTGATTTGGATTTTCTGAGTTTGGGGTTTTTTTTTTCTTAGTCTGCTGCAAAATACCTAATATGACTAATTTTTTCTCAACAAACATTTTAGAAATATGTGAAATCTGCAGTGTATTTCTTAGCTACAGAAGGAGGAAGTGACTATAGCATTTGGTAGACAGCTTCTGTATTTAATATCCATGGTTCTGACGTGAACAGAATCTTCTCCCTTTGCTGTCTCACAGCTAAATAATGCTCAAGTTCAATGTCTCAAGTCTCACCTCTAACTTTGCTTTAGCTGCATGGCCAATCAGTAACCACTCTGCATGTTTGCTATGCACAATGCACATTCTTGCCCTTTGCCCAGCACTGGACCAGAGCATTTGACCTGTCCTTGGTTTTCAAAGCCTATCATCTCCGTCGGGAAGAAACAGATTGGTTTGACAAGCCCAGAGAGCCTCGTTTGGAGAATGGACACATCCTTGACAGAAGGCTGCCAGAGAAGTTGTCACACTCTCGACCACTAAGTCAACACCAAGATCAAGTAAGCTGTCAAATAAAATGTGCCTCTAGTTTTATAAATGATTGATAATTTAATCATGCTATCCAACAATTCCCATAGGAACTACAGGATTACTCAAAATCCAGCTGCATTCAGCTGAAGTGCTGTTGAACCTGTATTCATCACCAACATTTGATGATGAAATTAGATTAACTTTCCTCTACAATTCAGTATTAATTTTTCAGGTTGTCTTTTGACTTCTGAAATATAACTGAAAATATCTATTCCTTAAGTATTCCTACAGAAGGAAAAAAAAAAATAAAACAATTAATCTAATTTTATCTTACCAGCTTTATCTTGTCCAAATTCAAGTCCCTTCTTTAAGTAATTGGAGGAAAAAAATTCCTTTATCCTGTCTAAATTTTTTACACTTTGAGTTGGTAAGTATAATCCCAACAGTCTGTGATCAATTATTGAATAAATCAGCAAGACTCTATTAATCTAATACTTAGAATATTCCATTTATTAGAAAGAGAAAGAAAAATACCATTGTCTCCTTTTTCAAGCTCGCCAACTTTAAAATCTAGTTTACCTTAAGGTACCATTCTATTTCCACTTTTTATTAACAAAGGTTATGTATTTCAAATCTGTAAGGTCTTCAGTTGCTTGTTTCAGTTGTCATTTTTACTGATTGATTTAGGTTATATCTTGATATATTCTTATGTTTTGATTTAGATTACATTTTTACATGAGATCCAGTGAATGCAGTGAGTGCATTTCCTCAAGACAAGAGGAAATAACGTCAAATTCACCAGGGGAGGTTTAGATTAGATACTAGGAAAAATATCTTCATGAAAAGGGTGATCAAGCATTGAAACAGGCTGCCCAGGGAAATGTTGGAGTCATCACCCCTGGAAGTGCTCAAGAAACATGGATATGGCACTTGAGGTCATGGTTTGTGGTGAACATGGTGGTGGTACTGGCTTGATAGTTGGACTTGAACATCTTAGATGTCTTTTCCAACCTTAACAATCCTGTGATTCTAAGAGGAGGTATTGCATGGCCCCCTTGTGATACTTAATATCTTATATTGCTCATGTTAATTCCTCAGATAACATACAAAACAGGAATATCTCTATCATGCAGCCTTTAAAAGTTTTATGCTGATGAGCATTTTCACTGACATTTGACAATCAAATGTAGGTTTTATGAAGCGAGGATGTGGATTTTATGAAGTAAGTGTTAAAATGTCTTACAATACAAGCTTTCATTTATTTTTCCCTCCTTTTCTATCCCTAGCATATATTGAGATTTACACTCTAGGTTGTACTGAGCCAACTCATTTCTTGTTGAGAAAAAGGGCTTTACATGATATAATTCTTATAGCAATCTATTCAAATAGATCTATGATTCTATGAATCAACTTAATTGCAAGATAAAGGATGTTTTTGAGTCTTAGAATCTCTTAATATCACTGGCAATAGCTAAAAAACCTGAGCACTTTAATCCTCATGAGAAGCATTACTTATTCTAAAAATACATAATTGTATTTTACCACTATAGCTTTCTGAAGTAAAATTGAAAATTTTCCTTGAAAATCTGGTTTGTCCAAAAGAATTACTCCTAACCCTGAGCTCTGTGATCAGGTGGTTAGTAAGATACACTTAACTTCTATAGCTCCATAGCTTGTGTCCTGGGAAACAATTCCAAGGCAAGGTCTTAGGCACAGAGATCTGATCTTTGCTTTTTTTTTCTTCATATAAATAGCACTGCACTAGGACTGGCTGAAAATTTTTGTTCAAATTTTTCCAGCAGGAAGGTTAAAGGGCCTAAGAGTCCTTGTTTTCCTGGATATTTCCAGGAAGAAAATATGTATTTTTTTTCTCCCTCAAGCTGTTGCAACATCCCCATACTTATATGGAAATAGAGATACAGCATCAAAATCTTGCCAAAGGCATTTTTTTTAGGTTTTATGAAATATGGGATGTAAACTGGAGAGTGAACATGCTCTACATAATTCTGTCTGATGCCATGTAAAGCCTCAGCAGAAGAGAAGAAGTGATGTGTGAGGAGAAGCTTTACAACAGTTCCTTCTTCTTCTCTTCCATCCAGGTTAGCTACTGTCAGTCACACATCAATACAAAATAGTATCAATGACTCTGCAGAAGGGAAAAATGCCAGGTCTCACCAACTCCACATCATCTACCTAATCAAAATGTTAGTCAGAGCTTGTTAAGAGTCTTCTGTGAACATTTGTTTAAGATAACTTAAAAAAATTTTCAGACACATCCAGAAATTAAATTGCTTTGTGACAAGATAAAAAGGGCCAGAGATATTTTTAAAAAATTTCATTAGCTCCATCCTGAGTTGTGAAATACTTAGCAATAGAAGAAAGTAAATCAGTGTTGACATCTCTATTTTTTTAGCATTAGTATTACATTTTTAAGCGATGAAGGTAAATAAACCATATCAGGGCAATGAGAGAGGTGAGGCAAAGTAATCACTCCCTAACGGCTTTTTCAGCCCTGTGTGTAATGAAAGGGTTACTGAATTCTGAATTAATCGTGCTGTGCATCTGTGTCCTGTATCCACACCTCAGTCCTGCACAGGAACCTGTAGTGACCAAGTATGATATACTCTAGAGACAAGTCTCCAGAGAAAAATGGCAAGTCATTCTCCATCCAGAACCATCTGAACATATCCTCCTTCACCCAGACCTTTCTTTGCTGCAGATGATTTCCTGAAATCAGTTAGGAGGGGTTTCCTGGTTAGCAAAGGAATTAAGCCATTACAGTCACTTAGGAGGGGTTTCCTGGTTAGCAAAGGAATTAAGCCATTACAACTCCCTTAATATCCCTTACTGAGCTCAAACCAGCCACAGAAAGAATAATTTACATCAATAGTACTAATCTGTTTGTAATCAGTGTTTCCAAATACTCTTGTTGGCTCCAAATTTGCTATTTTCATGATCCTCTGTATCAAAAAATTAAAAAAAAATTAATGACCACTACAACATGTGTATTCCAGAAAATTTTGATTCACATGTGAAATATCAATTTTCTTACTAGATGAAATCAGAACTGCTTGATTACATCCCACAGAGCCTGTACAACCAAAGGTAATAAATAAAGCACAACCCTGAGCTTTTGAAGCAAGAATGCAGCAGTGACAACCCTGAACCTCCAGGTTTCCATGGATTTCTTATAACCTAGAAGATTAAGCTCACATACTGTATTATAAATATTAAAATATATTTGTTTCTATAGCAACATCTGTGGTGCTATTTAGTATTCTGAAATCATGTTAAATTGCAGTTCAGTTGAATATCTTAATAGCCATTTCCCAATGTGTTGATTCTGGACTGCTTCCCTGAGGAGGGTAAAACCTTATCAATACATAATCTATTGTAAAATTCCCGCTGATGGCTGTTGACCTCAACAGTTTGCTGTCACTTCCAGTTCACCAGCAACTTCTTTAAGCCTCTTGACATCAAGATTCTTTTTCTTATTATTCTCTGTGAAAATTATTTGCATATCCCAAACTAAACTGGCTATTAGAAACACTTTGGGAAAGAACAGGAGGAGGTGGTGCCAGGGCAGTAAAAGTTCATGACAAGGGTATGGACAATGAGAATATATTCAGAGGCTATATGTAGTTTTTCAGTGAGGGGTTTTAAATACTTCCAGTCATCACAGGTGGATCTTTTTAAGCCTTAAATTAATAATAAAATCCTAAACTCATCATAATACCAGTATATCAGTTCACTTAGGCAACAGTTTTCTAATCACAAAAAGAAGGCAAGGATCCTAGACATGAAACCTTTTGAATGCAATCCCCTATTTGTAAACACCCTAAAAAATGATATGCTTTTCTCTTCATTCATGGGTCACTACCATTCTCTTGAATTTAAGTCAAGCCTTTTTAGGAGCACTTAGATATTTACAAATTATGAAAAAATGGGTGATAAGGCAAGCATTGGGGCTAAAATGAGAAATTATGATTTATGACAGAGATACAGAAGGCTACCTGCAAACTTTCATTCCACATTTTTTAAGTCCACCTACTTAGCTTTGATTGTTTTCCAACTAATGAGAAGAATTTATTTTAAATTACAGTAAACTGTTTTCTGTTAGAGACTTGGTTGGGGGGGCATATTTTGTGGTTGAGATTCTCTGTAAATATGATGAGAAATTGGAAATTTCCAACTTTAATGTAATTATTAAAATATTTAATCTAAATAGTGGATTGTTGGCCGCCCCCTTACTGTAATTCACGAAGGAATTTAGCTGGCAGTGCCTCGTTTCTTAGTCACTCAGAAATGTTTTTCTCTCTGCATACCAGAATGACTTCTGGAGCAAAGGTCAGTGTTAAATTTACCTAATTGCAGAAGAAAATGCAGCTCACTTTACAATTTATTAATGAGCAGGAACATTGTATTTGTTGAGTTTTTATTCAGCGTGTCTTTTGTTAATTATCTCCGTCACTGGGGTTCTATCAGCAGAAAGAACTTTCCCCCTTGAGGATTTTGGGACAACTCGACATTTGTGCTCTGCACAGAGGGAATTTAGAGGTTCAAAGGGGCAGAATTACCACAGCTGGAGAAATTCTTGGTACCAGCTTGCACAGGCCTTGTGTGCTCATGCAAGTATCTGTGGTATTCAGAAATTAGGATGGATACTGCCTAAACCACCACCTTGAGCATCCACCATCTTGTTCCTGGATATCTACCTCAGGTAAAGTTTCCCTTGAAAATGGTATTTTCCAGAGGACAACAACCAACTGTAGCTGCTGAGAGTCACCTTATCAGGCCCTGTCTAACACCAGAAGGGGAGATGCTGCAACATTTAAAACCAGAACGACTTCTGTGATCCAATCCAAAGCATTTGATACGTTATAGGTGTGGCTATGGCCTGGAAAACTAAAATATAATTTATGAATTTCATTTCTTAAATACAGCACTGGGGAAATTTTTCCTTCTTTAAGGAAGGATTATCCTCTTTAACTTGTAATATAGCCTTTTATAAGGCTTCCATAGTGTTTGTTTATCAGACAAAACACTTAAAGACAACAGGAAATGAAATGCATTTTTGAACTCATCTTCTGTTAGAAGCCCTCAGCACAATTATTTCCCATTCATTCCATTTTTGGAGGGCCTTTGAGCTGACTAATAACATGCAACACATGACCAGAGCTTACAGTTCCTGAGGAAGGGGATGATATGCCAGTCCTGAACTACAAATCAAGTGTACTGAATGGTCCCAAAGAGTTAAGGAAGGATGACAGGGACAGATGGCAGAATTCTCTGGGGTTTGTAGCAGATATGTGGGATCAAGTCAACTTGTGCCCTGTGACCTAAATCTGGGCTTGTGGAGTTGTTCTCCAGTCCTGCAGCTGTGCAGTGGAAGGATGGCCCCTCTGCAATAGTTTAGATTTCCACTGTCATAGTTGTGTGGCTTCAGTGGGGTCCCTCTTTGTCTTCACTGGGGAAAGTGGGGGAAGAGTCAGCTAGAAGGGATTCCTGGCATGTATTCAGTTGAAGGGAAACCAACTTTAGCGGAAGTAAAAAGATATGAACAATTGGAAACACAAAATAATTTGTGTTCTACAGGTTTTGAAATATTCTAGTAAATTTTCAGATAAATTTCAGAATAACGTGTGTATTACAGGTTTTGAAATATTCTAGTAAATTTTCAGATAAATTTCAGAATAACGTGTGTATTACAGGTTTTGAAATATTCTAGTAAATTTCAGATAAATATGCTCATTAATGATTAAAGCAAAACATCAAGAACAATGTAATTGCTGTTGGTATTATCTATTTACAGCAACCTCTGTTTTTTCCTATTTGTTCTGCCACTTTCAGATATGTACTGATCTGAAAGTAAAGGCCTAATGACATGTTCCATTTAAGTACTGATACCCACCAACAATAAAAGAGTAATATAGTACCCTGGATGCTAATAAAATTCAATGCTTTTATTCAGACCTATATGAATGACAAAGATTTATTCCTCTCATAAAGTTCTGGAAGTAATGAGGAAGTAATAGGCTAAAGAAGGAGACAGTCTATATTTTCTGATGCATTTGTTAGCAGTCATGTACAATATGGCATTGAATATTCTTGGATTGTTATTTATTAAAAAATGAAAGAAGATAGAGCAAGCAAAATAATATGAATTGAAGTTTAAGTGCTGCAGTGTTCCTCAGTTAAACTGAATTACTCCCACCAAAACGGATCCCAGGTAAGGATCTATTCAAATGTGTTTGTAATCTTCTTGTGAACAACAATATTTCATATTTTTTATTTAATTCAGAATAAAATTCAATGCATTCTTTCAGATTTTTTACAATTTTATATCAGCTATCTGTGAAAAATGCATCACTTTTATTGTTATACAAAACTTGCTGAATATAACTTTTATTGTTATATAAAACTTGACACTTCTGACAGTGTCATTAAAAACATAACACACTCCCTAGCCATTAATGAGTGTAGAAGCTTCATGGAACTTTATACACTCTTGGTAGTATAAGACTCTATGTTCTGAAAAAATTCCATGATAAATTCAAATGTCTGCCTGATCTCATGTTCTGATTTATTCTGGAACATTTGTCTGCTACCAAATTCATGATCTCCTTTATGTCTGACATTAATTACAGTCAATATTACTCTTACTGTGTTATGGGAGGATTTGAGTCTTCTAGATGCAACATCATTCACTGGATAAGTAACTGAATTATGACAGCAGATGTATAAACTCTTCTGCTCACTGTGGGATTGAGCTAAACAAGTCTCTTGACTTCTCAGTTTCCCTTCCCATTATTTATGTGTGCTACCCATTTACTTCATAAACTCTCCAGGGCAGAACGAGGTTTGAAGTGCTTGGCTCAGGAGGAGCTTAATCCCTTTAAATGCTACTTAAATAGAAATAATATTAATAAACTCTTGGCAGCAGGCTGCTGATGCACTCAAGCTGCTGCATTGCCATGCTGAATAGTGTTGCCCCCTTGGCTCCTTGAGGCTGCTCCCTGAGGTCCCATCCTGGAGCAGGCACAGTCATTCTCCCTCCTCTTGGCCCAGGTGCATTGCCCAGGTTGGAACTGACATGCAGAGGCAGGGAAGTGATGGGTTCAGCTTTGCTACCAAAAGACCAAAGCTGCAGGCAAAGGGGGCTGTGATGGCTGTGAGAGGAGTGTAGCAACCAACACTCTGCAGAGGCATTTTGGGGTGGGCTCAGGGCCATCATCCCTGGAAGGTGGGTCAGTCCCTGCAGCTTGACCCCTACTATGCCCAAACCATGGGGCAGGTGGGATCATTTCAACAGGAAAACTGGCTCTTTAGAGTCTGTTTTTAGGGTGCATTGCTTTCAGCTTTGATGTGGTCTAGGATAAGCCCAGGTAAATGGTGCACATTTTCAGACAATGTAGTCCTACCACTTTCAGCTTACTTTCAAATAGCTTTTGGAATTTGAAGACAAGAGGTACATTGGACCATGTGGTTTTGCTGGAACTAAAGCAGTAACTCATGGATGGTAACACATTAACATTTTGTTTATGTGTCTAAGAAAATAATTTTGTAAAAAATACAGGAATAATATTTTGTTTCTTATGTTAAACATGGCTTGAATAAAGGATTAAGGTTAAAACAAGCTACAGAAGAGAGTTACTACCTTTTAGTCATTCAGAAAAATCAGAACTAAAGCCATATTTGAAATTAATCTGAAGTTATGGAAGCAAATATTCATTATCCCATAGAAGGAATTTACAGTCTGACAAATGTCTCCAAACTTGGGAGAGTTTTTGAATTGAGAAATTATGATATTCCCCTGGATGAAATAAGTTTGTTTGCTTTTTTCTGTTTCAACTGTCTGAAATTATTTATGCAATTGTTGTTGGTTTATCTTTTTATGACATGCATATTTGTGTTCCTCAGATAAATGGGAAGCCCCTGCAGTACATTTTCCCTCATACAAGGCTCAAACTACTGAGAGACCCAAAGGATCACACAGTTTCAGGTAAAAAACCCTCTACCAGACATGATAATTAATTTGATTAGCATAAATTATACAAAAGATTTCCAGTATTAATAATAGTTCCTGTGTCTGTGCAGCAGGAAATTCAGTGGTCATTTTAAATCTTGCTCATTGGCTATAACAGAAAGCAGCAGTGCATAAAAAAGGTCATGGCATCTGTTCAAGATACGTAAGCTATACAGACATTAAAAAGAGAGGAAAATTTGTTGTGTTATCCATATGAACAGTCTCTTTTGCTGTTGCTTTTTATGTAACTCTATATTCTCTGCATGAGTTCTTATAAAATAAGCTTGTGTAGGTGTTCTACATGTACAGGACTGAGAATTTTATTTTTTCTGTTTTGGAACTCTCACCCCAGTCTCCCCTCCCCCCCACTCCCCCCACAGGGGGGGTTAGGAGAAAAATCAGATCCCATTTTTCTGTGCTGTCTTCACATGGAGACATTTATCACAGGACTTCAGATCTATTCTCTTTTTCCCCAACACTGACACAAATGTTCATGTAAGTCAGAGTCTGCTTGCCAAGGAGATGAAAATGGCAGAGGTGATGTTCATTCACCTCCCAGGCTGAGAGCTGGAATGCAGTGTGATATTTTCATGTGTCAAACTGTAAAAGGCTGCCAGTTACAGGACCTGGCACAGGTATGGTCTCTCTGTCTGAGCTCCTGGAATTGTACCCTTTCTCACATCTAATACTGATATGGAACTCAAACTTATTTCAATATACTGGTTTTATTCTTTCAGAGGTAGATGCTTTAAGAGGTTTTGTTGTGAAACCATCAGACTTTCTTTTAACTTGCTTAAAAGATTCTAATAGTGTGTGTCAAACTCTGTTCCTGCACAGAAGTAATTACCGACTGCCAACCCTGGTGTTCCCTCAAGCATTAAGTAGAAAGTGGCATGAACTTACTTGAATTGCTAAATATTGTTTTCACAGGGTTTCTGGCAGTAAAGTCTTGCTAATTTCCATCCTCAGTACCCACCTCATATTTAGGGTGTTAAATGAATGTTCTGTATGCATGATGAGGTATTTTCTTGTTAGTCAGCGTAACACCCACCGATGATTTCAGGCTGCAGAAAGACCCCTCCACCCACACAGCCCAGTCTGAAAGGAGCTGCCAGCTCTGCTGTGCGTCAGCCTGTGCTGCTCCAGGCCCTCCCAGTCCACAGGAACTCCTTGGCATCCTTGTAGGGATCTTTGCCCTGCGGGCTGATGAGTAATGCTGTGATCCAAGCTGTTGTCTTACTCAGAAATAAGAGGAATTACAACCACGCAACTGTAAAGCTCGTGATTTAGTGTTGCTGAAGCCTGCTTTCCTATGTAAAATTACTTACCATTATGCAGTGAGAAATGCCTATTCCAAATTCTTGATTAACTCTCATGCTGACAGTCACAGCAACACACTGTGCCTCAGGGAAAATGTCTTGTGAGCAGTGATGGGCCAACCCAAGGTGTAGCTATTGATGTCTCATTGGCTAATGCCTTGCACAAATGAGGTCACATAGAATCAAAAATTTACTCAGAGTCCTGATAAGGTTACATAGCCCACACTGGGATTGCTTGCTGCTATAGCTATATAATATTGTGCTTAAATTCTAATTGGAGAAAGCAAGCTTGGTTCTGTGTACAAGCTGTAGTCCTATTTTGTGTATTAGTCCAGATACATGCTTGGAGATCTGCACAGATATATTTCTGCGTGATGCATACATAGATTTCTCTACAAATACTTAAAGGCCTAAATTGAAATTGTACAGAAAAGAGCCAAAGGTAGAATAGGGTGGCCCTGAAACAGAAGAATTAGTTGTAGTTTTCACTCCTTATACATCTTTGAAGTACCATAACTCCTTGACTATTTACCTCCCTTCCTTCTCTTCTCTCAAGTGTCTGAACAATTTAACTACATGAAAACTCTCTTCAAATGTGCAGTGCATTATGATTAGCCTTCAGCTTTCCAAATGACCTCTACCAGAGATAGGCACATGGTTTTAAAAAAGAATTATTTTTTATTAAACATTATCTGCAAACTAATAGTAAACATCTGTGTTTATTAACCAGAAAATTACTATTAACCAGAGGAAGACATAGAAGTCTATTACACACCAAAAGTTATTTTAAATATTGGTAAATTTTAAAAATATATGTTTTAAAAATTTATACCATCACAGTTATCTCAGTACAAGGGTTTTGGATATTCATCTAGATTCCATGTCTGATTACTTCCCCAGCTGGTTTCTTTCTCTTTCTTTGTTTTTCTATTTGTTCCCTTTGTCTCTTTTTGCTCTTCCTTTCTCCTGCCCTTCTTTCTTATCAAAAGTACCAAAATGAGGTTTTGACTCATTTTGTCTGCATTTCTAATTGTTGCATAAACACAGGAAGTGTGTATGTTAAAAACTACAATCCTCAGTAAAGCTCACATGAGGAGTCAGATCTTTCCAAGACAACAGTCACTGTTGAAACCACCATTTGAGTAGCATCTTCAGCTGAACTTTTGTGTCGCTGGATTCTTGCAAGCCAGCTGGCCTGTGGTCCTGGGTGCCCACAACAGGGTGAGCACCATCCATTGTCTCTGATTTCCTCACAGTACGTACAAAACCTCCTCTGTCTTGGCTATGCACAAAAGCCTCTCCTATGTGATCATTTCTGCACATGCAAGAGCAGTTTGTACTTATTTTTTAAATTATCTATGTGCAGTTTTGTCAGTTCTGAAGCCGGAGCTGCCTGGGGCGATGCCTGAGACTGACAGATTCTCCTCAGGGGATTCATGAACACACCTTCAGTGTACAATTAGTATATCTGAACTGGAGTGTGCACAGCAGGAGTTACATTGGGAAAAGTCCTAACCTGTACAAAATTCCCACTTGGAGAATTCCTGTAACTGTTGACCAGCTGCTTTGCTGGGAAACTGGCCAGTGCTTCAGCCCATTATCTCATCTCACTAGAGTTCTTGGGCCAACCTGGACATTAATGATTCAGTGTGCTGGGTCAGCCCAGATAACCAAGTCTACAACAGCAGCTGTAATTGTAGGACAAGATTTTATCCTAATATCACCCTTATAAGTTGAATTCCACAGGTCTTATCAAAATCCTGCCACAGTAGGAATTGCTGCCTGAATATGAATCCAAAAATTATCACATTCTGAATATCAATCATAAGACTGATCCCAAATATTTTAAAATTCAGGCTTTTCCACTACATATTATGTGCACATGTATTTGGTTTATTTGCTTTCTTGATTAATGAAAACTGATTCTGAGGTACAGATGCCTTTGATGCCTCTTACATAACCTGGCATAATTTTGCGCACAGAAGCATACAGTGTGAATTTTGGCATGTGAATGAGGTGTTTGAGGATTGAGGAACCAAGCCAAAATTGTAATGGCAAGAGAATAGTACTGCTGAATGGAAAAAAATATGTATATACTTGCTCACTGGCTGCTTTCTTGAAGGTTCTTGTTTCTTTATTAGATGCCATAATCTAGAGCATTCAGATCTACTTTTCAAGATGTGCAGTGTCCCTTCCTCAGACAATGCTGAGAGGTGTGAAGGAATTTCCAAGAATTTACTCGGCAAAGACTGATTAATAATTTTCAATTAAGAAAAAAGAAAAAAGGAAGAAGAATTGGCATCACAGATGTGCTAATGTGCCAAAGCAATGAGGGCAGCGCTCAGTGAATGATAATGCAGCAGTGTTTAATGCTCCAGAAACTCACTGTTTGTTTTCCCTGAGAGTCCCTTGTTCCTTTTGGATCCTTTAGCAGAGCAGCATAAGTACTGTTTTATACTGACAGAATTTTCTCTTCTGTTTTTTATCACACCATCATTATATTTGAAAAAGTGAATTAAGGACATGGCTACTGAAGGTAATGAAAGCACTGGCAATACCTTTGGAAATGTTGCAAAGATAACTTACACTGTGTTATTCCTGATCAGGAAGCTGTTTAGGCACACTCAGGGGGAAAATCCAACAAGGCAGACACATCTCAGTATGTCTATAGGTACAATGAGTGCACTCAGTCAAAGGTAATTTTTACTCCTTTACCTCACATAGGCTGAGTCAGAAGTAATTCTTCCTTTTTGAAAGGAGGGATGTCCTGTGTTTTCAGGAAAAAAAAAAAAAAT
>VZRH01000397.1:733260-811343 GCA_013397555.1 Urocynchramus pylzowi | reverse complement strand
AAAAAAAAAAAAGGAAGAGGCAGAGAAACGATTTAGAAAAATCTGCAAACTTTGAAGAGGAGCAAAGAAGTGAATTAGATGGTGGGCAGAAGACTGCATCCCTAACCTCTACCTCAGCAGTGATGTCAGTGAAACTGCAAGTAGAATTCCAGGGTAGCTGTAATGCTGTACACACGTCAGACATGCCTCATACTCTCCATAAGGATTGCTAATTCCTGCAAACAGCACTACTCTTCTGCAGTGTGCCAGCTCACACTGTGCTTATCCTGATGGAGAGGAAGGGAATTCAAAGAGTTTTCCTATATCAAGACCTCACTACTATAGTCAGTCTCTAAATAACCCTATATATTTAGGATTCTTTCACCTGCAAGTTCAGCAAAATTAATTCTTACAGCAAAATATTAAAGTGGAATGAATATGTGATTAGTAATCAATTAAAAACATATTAAATATAGTCACAGTCTATGTTCAACGTGAGAAATCAGAGTGAGTACTGCAACCCACCTCCTGTCCTCATACTCTTAGAGGATTACCTATCCTACTTCTTTTATTTAATGTTGGGAAGAACTGAGATAATACTTTGCACAAAAAAGCAACACCCTCCTCTAATATTCCCTTGTCACTGGGGAAGGACTTAATCCCTAATTAATGGTCATCATTCCCTCAAACACTCACTCCTTATCAGAGACATGGCACAGAAGGGAAAACCCATAAACAGAAAGGGACTGAGCTGCTACAGTCAGGCTACATCAGAGATTTTCCTGGGAAGCCACATGGTAGTAAATGAGGACAGGACTGGGAATAAAAGGAAAGAGAGATATCTGGTTTTGCCTTAATATAAATTTTAGAAAGAACTCAGTACCATTAAATTTTCTAAATAAAAACAAACAAACAAATTCTTCTGTGTGTTAGAAACACTTTGTAGAGGTATAGACCCCATATATTCCATATTTATGTCTCTTGTCTCCAAATTATTTTAATTTGAAAAGCACTAGTGTGTGTATTTAAAATACTTTCCATGAAATCTTTTTGGCAGTTTAGTTGTTTATTTAAATTGCAGTATATGAACTTTTGTTGAAGATTTTGAGTGGAGGTAATTGAGAGGGCAATGCATCTGCTGGATATAAAGGTTCCATTTGTTTTCATAGCTGTCTTGCAGAAAAGGCTGCATAAACAGATCACTGCAACACTAAATGTTAGAGTTCAGGCAAGCCCCCAGATTTCCATGGAGGTTCAGCTGTCAGTCAGTGGCACCTATTGAGCCATTGGTGTCTATCAGTAAACACAGATGAAACTCAGTACTTACAAAGGATTTTATAGATTTAAAGCTACAATCTACCATAGATAGCATCATAGATTCTGATGTGACAGATTGTCCAAAAAGAAGAGACTTTTATCTTGTTTTCAAGTAGATGTGATAAATGCTTCAAGATGCTAATTCATAAAACCCTTTATGATCCTTCAGGATGATAACCAGTGTGTGCATCAGCATGAAGCAGATTTGCAGCTGATATAAATCAATGCTGTGCTCTTAAAACAACTGCAATATATCTGAATTTCATCAGCTCCTGATTTGACTTCATGTGTATTTTATGCTTTAATTGCCAATGGCCAAGAAGTGCAATAGCTGAGTACATAAAATCATGTTTCTAGGAAACAACTTCATTGAAGTTAATTTTGTTAGAAGCACCAAAACTATTCTTCTGAGGAAACTCTTGAAAATGCTGTACCTATATAGACAACCAACCTCTGATATGGATCATCGTGTTATGTATTCCAGAGAATTGCATAAGAATAACAACATAAATAAAAATTTAGGCTGGATTTCATTAAACACATTTTTTTTCCTGCTGTTTTAAAGTTCCTGAGTTAACCTGATTTTGTTTGCTTTGTCATGTTTCCTTTCTCTCTGCTCTCCAGACTTTAGAGATTGCTTTATCACAACTACAATGTCTAAATAAATAGCTTGCATTTCTTCATGGTACTATTAATTCTGACCTTTCCAAGAGGTCATTGATGTTTTTAATATGTTTGAGCCTTCTGTTCCACACAGACAATGGAACAGGGTGTAAAATTGTTCCAGCAGATAAGGGCCTACCAGCACCCTAGCATATGTCTGGTCTAGATAAGGCTGGAGGAGGAATGAGCAGATAATGTCTAGTAAATGAACACAGGAGGAAGATATGTTCTGTCTCCATTCACAGCCAAATAGTGTTGAAAGGCTTCACATTGTTTGATCATTGCTAAAATGTGGTACATTGGCACATTTCAAAGTCTTTCATGCCTAATGTCTCATTTGCATGCTTCCTTCTCATGCATTTGCTAGCACTGGACCTTGAATAAAAAAAAGATCACCCTTGTATTTCCTTGCCTTAATTCACCATTGTGGTTTTGTTCTGGTTTGGGGGATTTTTTATATTATTAGAAAGTGATGAAAAACATATTTCAATAGGTCTGTACATTGGCTCCTGGATCTGAAACACAATACTTAATCTCTATTTTGAAATTTAAACATATCTCCCATTTCAACCTACTCAGATATAGGTTTTGTAGCCCTGCATTTTGAAGTTCAAGCCCATTTAAATTTTTCCCATTTTACTTCTGCATAGTTTCAACTTCAAAGCACACTGAATATCTGAAGGTGATAAAATGACCATGGGTTTATAGAAATAGTGAGTTTCAGCTACCATCTTGAAGGATATACTTTAAGGCTCTTAGAAATCAAAATCAATAGCACTTTTTTAATATCTTTCTTAAAGTTCAGGAACTTAAAAGTCTATTAAAAATTCTTGTAGCTCTATTTCTAACAGTGACAAAAGTCAGATTGCTGCTGACACTCATTCAGTTTCCTATGCCAATTCGCACAAACACGTGTGATTACTGAAAATCTGTTGTACATTCTAATTGCTTCTTTACTTTCTTTGCTCATATAATTAGAAAGACAAATGGTTTCATACTTTCAAAAATTAGCCCAGAGGAAATATTTGCTTGAGTTAACACATGAGCAATGTTTGCACAGAACTTCTGGGTCACATGCCAAGGATTCTCCTGCATGTGTTGCAGTTGTTGCTACTGCATAGGACCTGTATGATGATTAAATATAATCAGTCCTTGCATTTGCTGCTGGAATGCTATTTACTTTCATGAGAGAAAACATCCCTGGAAAATTAATTTTCACTTTTGTGTAAAATCAGGACCATCAACACCAGCTGGGCCTTGAGTCGTTCAGTTTTTTGCTGCCCTTTTTTTATTTCCTTTCCTTTAACCTTTAACTTATGTACGGGGTTATCAGCAATTGTTTGTAAAGACAGGTCTAATAATTGCTGGATGCTGAAATGGTTCCAGGAAATCTAGACTGTTTATTCTCTAATGGCTATAATGGAACTGCTCAGCAAAGCAGTGAAAAGATGGTAAGATTTCATGATCTTTCCTGTGTCCTGACAGCAACACCAACAGATTGGCAACAGCCTGATCTTTATTATCTCCATAGGGGACAAAAAAGACTGAATTGTAATTGCAAAGCTCAGGTTATAGTCAGCATATTCCAGCAAAGTAAATTACAGTCTTTCTGCTGTGTTGCTACTGTGACACAATGAAGTATACAAGGAGATAGGATTTCATAGTGTTTGAGACACTTTGAGCTACAGAAAGTCAGAATAAATATATCTAAAGGGACAGAAAGTACTTCATGGTGGAAATAAGGAGAAAAGAGTGATGAATTTTGAAAATGCATTTGCAGTAATGCTTGCCAGGTCCCCAGTAACAGAATTTATTACTATCAGGTTGTTGGTTACTGATCATATATAATATTTAGAAAAATAAATATAAATATATACATGTAATGAATATGCATCACTGAAACAGTTTAGCCGTTTATGGTGTCTGGAAGGATATGTCAAAGTTTAGCATTATAAATTTCATTGTATATTTGGTTTAAGTGGGGTAGGGGTTTGGGGTGTTTTTTTAGCTTAGCATGCTCCATCTTAAAGCTTTTGTTAAGATTAGGTGGAAGAGTAAGATCACAGCCTTGGGAGATCAGTAAAAACAGTTTTAATTAATTACCAGTCTTCTCACTTTGAAGCATCCTAAAAAGGATTGGATTTCTAGGTGCAAGATTCCCTTTGAAAAGATGTTCTCCTGAATATATTTTTCACGGAAATCAATACTCGTAATTCAGAAAGGTGCCTTCTCTTTTTCAAATCACAGTGATTTGCTTTTTGGTGGTTTACTGGTCCTGCGTCTTCTAAAGAAAACAGAAGTTCATTAATCTGGAAATCTAAATGAGAAAGATGAATTTATGGTTATATCAAAATAGCCTGAGAGATGGAAATTAAGACTCAAAATTTAAAAAAAAAGAGCAACAAGAAAAACAAGAGAAAAGAGATCTGAGAAATCATATGATGGGGATTTTTAAACTATCTGCATTCAAGGTTATAAACTGTGTAATGTCATTTCAAACAGAAGTAGTAAACAGTAAGAGCACCAATGAGCTCTAAGAGAACTTAGAGCTCATTGGGTGAAAAGTAGCTCATTCATTCTGACTACCAGGAATGAAGGCTTTGTAATTAACCTTAATTTAAATTTAAATTGTAATTTAAATATTTTTCCGGTAGTGTTTTTGGTAGTGCAACAAACACACACATAATCACACACTCACCAACTCCTGTGATTTTCCCTTAGCAAGCATACCTCTACCTTATCCATAAAGTCAGTCATACATTTGATTCTAAAACCTGCAAATATAAAATACAGACCATTTCAAAGTGTCTCGGAATTAAAAAAAAAAAAAAATCATCACATATTAGCATGGAAAGTACTTTCTTTTATTAGCCATAATATGGACAAAACCCTCCAAAAGCTAAACAAATATATCAGCCAAGATTTTCAGTTCCCTAGCATAGGTGAACACCTCTGAAATCAAGTGTACACTCATTTGTATGACAAACTATTTATCTGCCATTCTGTCACAAAAAACCTATGAGAGGGTAGAAATGCCAATACTGTGCATCATGATAAAATCCTGACTCCGAGGAGCTCCTGCCTTCTGTGATGAAAAGCAGCCAGTCCTACAGAGATATTTAAAATTCCCTGTGTTGCCTGTGTGAGTTAAGATACTGTGTCCTTGTCTGTGTGTGTTGTGTACAAGGAATAGTTGTTTCTTGGATTTGCTGAACTCAATAGTTCCCAGTTGTGAGCTTTAGATCTATAAACATATTAGTGACTCTTTCTATACTGCTTGCTCAGAAGTTCTCTGTGCAGAGCAGTCCACACAAATTTCTAAGTTCTCAGGATGGACTTATGTTTAAATGTTTTTATAGGTGTATGCATTCACTTTACGCAACCAGGTACTTATTTTTTAAAAACTGTATTGTCTAATTTTTTTAAAGGACATCATCCTTAGAATGGTGTTTTTTCTTTCCCTAGCAAGTTAGGAAAAATATACTTTACCTACCAGTGCAAAATTTCCAGTTCGTACCGAAATAAGGTAATTACTTAAAATATTAACAAAGTTTGTTCCAATTAAACAGAAAAACCACTCTCCTAAAAATAAAATATTTGGAAAATATCTAATTATGAAGAAAGTTGAGTCAAAAGGTACATAGATTTAGCTAAACTGGGATAGAAAAACTAGTGGAAACTTTTTTTGTCAGAAACACAATGTGGTAATCCTTGTACTGAAAGAACTCAGGGCTGACTTATGAAACACTAATAGCATTATGAGGAAAAGCCTTAATCTAAAGATGTGGTGTGGTGACCTTTCTACAGCTGGTTTGTCTAATCACTCAGCAGGTTTGGCTTATGAAATTAATCAATTGAAAAATAATTTTTTTAGCCATTATAATAGAGGTGGGTAAACCAGCCTTTTAATTCTCAGACCAAAGTGTAAATAATCCCATATGGAATTTTCTTCAAAGAAAAAAGTTGTTTAACTAGTATAGGAAGTTTTGGGTTTGGTTTTTTTTTTTTTTTTTTTTTTTTTTTTTTTTTTTTTTTTTTTTTTTTTAAAGGCAAAATAATATGAAAAATTGGCAATGCATAGGATTATTTTATTACTTTATATTTTAAGCTTTCATTTTCACTCTCATTATTTGGTACAAAAGTGAGTCTAGTGGTCTGCTTCTCCCCAGCTCAAACAATGAGTGATGAAAATGTTTTTTATATCTGCTTTTTTAAAAAGGAAGAAAATATGTGATTTAATGATGCTTTACACAGAATTATTGTATGCTTTTCCTACCATTAATTTGCACATCGTTTGATGTGAAAGATATCAATTAAAAGCAAATACTTAAGAAAAATAATAACATTTGCCAAGTATAGGTTCATGTAAATGTACATGCTTTGCTGCTTGATAGAGCAAGCTCAGGGATATATCTCAATGTCTCCATAATTATGTGGCTCTAAAAGCTCAGATATTATAATTTCTCAGCTAAATTGCATGCATGTTGTAGGCATATGATAAAGCTATCCTTTGAATTCACACTTCACATGTATTTCTAGCAATTTAATTCAATTTATTAATACTGCAAATAGATTGTCAGAAGAAGATAGGATTAGCTTCAATGTAATTTTTAGTAACTCAGTTGTTTGTGTTATGTCAGTCATGCAGTAGCTGCTCAAGAAGATTTTCCCAAAGTTAAGTCTTTAGAAGAGCATCAGATGTGACTGTAGTTAACCCTGATCTTCCAACCACAGACAGAAGTTATCTGGGACATTTTCAGTAACCTCTGATGACTTGTTCTTTTCCTTTCTTTCCAGTGAATTATTCATTGCTTCATTTCTGTTCAAAGTTTTCTCTTTCTTTTGATCACAGGCAATGGACTGGGAATCCGAGTTGTAGGTGGGAAAGAAATTCCAGGAAGCAGTGGGGAAATTGGAGCTTACATTGCCAAGATCTTGCCTGGGGGCAATGCAGAGCAGACGGGGAAGCTCATAGAAGGTAAGAAAAATGCATTATTAAAAATGAAGCCATGGGACTGTTGGGAGTTTGTTATAATTATTTATAACATGCATTTTCTCTTGCACAATGGATGCAATCTTGTGCAAGGAATGAGCTACACTTCCATGATTCTTAAAGCAGAAAAGGCCTGATGGAAAGTGATTTTATGACTTCTGTGGCCAAGGAGAGTTGCCACAATGATCATTATTTAGACATGTCTTCAGTAATATGTGTCAACATGCTGTCTGCATGGTCACATGTCATCAGCATATATCATGGACATGGGTTTTGAAGGTCTTTAACCTGTCTTGATAATCTAAGTATCCATTGAAATTACTGATATTCCTTAGTTTTATTTCTTATATTACTTATATTACTTAATTTCTATTTGAAATTACTTATATTTCTTTGTTGCAGAGGTAAAAAACAGATCCAGTTGTCTCCCAGTTACATGCACTAACTTTTTCTTAGTCCCCTATAAGCCATACCTAATGTTACTTGTCCAATTTAAGGTAACCATCCAACCTGCCCCAACAGGCAACAGAGAAAAAGAGGTATCCACAGAAAAGCAGTTATTTCATCTAACTTAGACCTCTGTTTCAAGACTTGAACATGTCTTCCTCCTTTAACTGGCTTTTAGAAAACTGCATTCAACTTCATACCATCCTTTAGGCTACCAAAGCTAGGTGGAATGAATTTGACTTCATTATCAATACATTTCCTAGGATTATTGCAATGTGATCATTCTAACTATTTATTTCTGTGATTACAAGAATGCTACCTTCTTTTTATAACTTTCTCTTTTTATAGCTATTTTCTAGTTCACAGACAAAAAAAGAGTACATTTATTTCTAACTCACTAAACTAATTTTTTTTTTTTCTTAAATAAAAGCATGTACACAAGGAAAAATAACAAAAGAAAATAAGTAGGAAGAATAGTTCTTCCAGGCAGAATTCAATTCACATAAGTTTTCTGAATGGTAAAGAAGCAAAAAATGTCATGATTTAATCAAAAGCATTTTGCAGGCAGAAAAACTGAGTAAATTGATTAAAGAATGTATTTACAAGTAATAGTTTAATTATTCTGTGGGTATTAGAAAACAGTGTCACCTGCATTCACCCTGCAGCTTTTTACATCCTTGGTGTTTTCTTTTCCAAAAGTTTAATTATAGACAAAAAAAAAAAAAAAACAAAAAAAAAAAAAAAAAAAAAAAAAAAAAAAAANTTTTTTTAAAAATAATAAAAAAAAAAAAAAAAAAAAAAAAAAAAAAAAAAAAAAAAAAAAAAAAAAAAAAAAAAAAAAAAAAAAAAACAAAAAAAACAACTAAACACCCAAAGGAACACAAACCCCAATGTGCAATGAAATTAAACTGAAAATGTCAATGAAATTAAACAGAAAATTAAAAAGAAATACATTTATTTTTGGCCTATACAGTTGATTCTTATATTAATTTTTAATGGGTAGTATCTCACTCATCAAATGATAGAATAGTGTTATTTTTGTGCATGAATGATGAAAGAATTGACCTTAATTTTGTGTGTTTTGAAGCAAGTATTTGTTTTGGCTCCCTCTGTACAAATAAGTAGGTCTTTCATAACTGTGCTAGATTATGCACGCTTTGTTTCAGTACCAAGCAAGTAAAGAGGAAAATGTGGTTATTCAACATTTCCCCAAGACTAGACATTTCAAGAAAGAGACTGAGCAGTTGCAGATTGGAATTATCTGTAGTCTTTTGGTTTATCCTGCCAGGAAGTTTTCTGGAAATTGAAGTTTAAAACAGTTCTTTACTCACCATATTTGGATCATTTCAGCAGTGATCAAGAACATCTTGGATTTACAATAACTACAGGAGAAATCTGACACAGAAGTTTATTTTTTAATCTGTTCACATAATATATTTTGAAGGTTTATTCCTTTTTTATAGGAAGATGAATATGACAGTAAAATATTTATTCCTTTGTTTCATTCTCCCATCATATGTTCAGTCATGTTTCTGATCCGACCTGTATAAAAGTATCCTAGACTTGGCTAAGTTGGTATAAATCAACTCTACCAAAATCCCTATATTTCATCTGTAGAATTTGTCCACACAATGTCACAGAATATGTTTCAGTATTGGTGTGTTAAATGCTCTCTCAGAGAGAAAAAAATGCTTCTTGCAGGATGCCCTTTGACTATGACATACAAGACAAACATTTTCTCTCACTATCATTTACCTTTAGGTCTTGCCTTTATACCTAGTTTACTTTTTATGTTATTTTAGATGGCTATCAGAGATCAACAAAGAATATTTTCTACTTCACTGTGAGTTGTGGTTGGCTTAGTGGAAATATGTCTGGTGCCCATTTAATCTCTACCTCTCAGAAGAGCTAAAATCCACTGAGGTCTTCAATCATTCTCATATTGATCAGTGTAAATCCAGCCAGACTGCTAATCTTACCAACATCTCTGAAAATAGAAGCTGGCCTTCTTTCCTTTTTCAAGTTATGTGCTGTCTCTCACACCACAGAGAGAAAAAATAAAGAAAAACTTTGTATGTCATTATCTGTAAATGCATTCCTTTTTTTTTTTTCAGTAATCATGAGTCACTTTTCCTGATTAAATGCTGTGTGACTACAAGTTAGAGTATAAACCGAGTCATCAAGTAAACATAAACTAATGTCATTACAAATTAGTATCTTCACTCATTAGCCTTTCTAAGAACATGAATCACTCAGAAAAATCCCATCAACTTAATTAATTCCTCTAATTCAAAAAACACAGGGTCAGGTCTGAAAATCCTACCAATAGCATAAGAAACAAGGATGGATTTACTGTGGTTATGAAGGAAGACAAACTCCTACCTGCTCTCTGTATGAATGCATATAAATAAATGACACAGAGATAGCATTCCTATCCTTAGGGAATAACATAAAATTTTAGCCTATTTAAAAAGCTTTGGAGGAGACTTAGTGCTGAAAAATTTATTTATAGTTCTGACTGGCAAATACCAGTCTTCTCAGTTCTCTCACCTTGAATTGCTTTCAAATGTCAAAAATATCTCTGATTCATCACTCATTGGCGTTACAAAAACTGGAGGTGGAAGACTCATTCCACCGAGCTCATCAAGTGCAAGGACTGTGTCAATTTGATAGATGCATCTGTGCTCCCCCTCGTGTTGACAGAAGCAGTTCAGTTATATTCCACCTGGTGAGCCCACTGAGTGAGTGGCATTTCAGCCAGCATTTTTCAGAAACAGAAGAACATAGAGTAAAGAGCAGAAATAAAATGTTTATGTGTGTTACCTACTCACACAGATTTGCTGGATGCCCTCAGCACTCCTCAGTTTTCTTACTGGACCATTTCAATAGGCTGAGTGGAGAGCCTGGGAACTGATGAACAACAGGTGTTTTTATTCCAAGTTTTCAATCAGCTAGACAAGCTGTGATGCAATGGTTAGGAAATCTGATGTTCACTGAGATGAAGATATTCCCTGACTTTCCAGTCTTCTAGAAATTCTGGTAAACTAGCATGGTAAAAAAATTTATGGTGAACTTGACTTGTGGTGATCTTACTGCCTTTGCTCATACATCACTCAGCAGCACTAGTCAGACTTCTGTTAATCTGTCCTAAACCCTTATGTGTGCATGTCTATTTTTAATATGTATGGATCATTTAAAATATATCTTCCCAAGCTTAAAAACAGCAAAATCATATATTTTGTCATGATAAGACAAAAACTCTTATCATGAAAAATGCTGAAATAGAACTTCCTGAAAGAAAAACTACCTGATAGAAATACAGATACTGAAAGATAGTGACACCTGTTCAAGCTGTTAAGTAGGTCAGAGCAGAGAAACTGCACTGCTGTTGGAGAGTTCCATCTTAGATGTGATCTTAGTTAATAGTGCTCTCCCCTCAGTCCAATCCTTTAGCACTTGTTTTAATCTAGATTAATAATTATTCTCAGGATGCAGGAAACATTGCTCATGAAAACATTGTGAGGTTTCTGCTAAAAATCTGAGGTTTTTACCTACCTGCCTTCAAGAGTAGGTAAAAGCACATACAATGTCCTCAGCATCAAAGTCTAAATATTGAGGATAAGTTCTTAAATGTACTTAACACCTTTTAGACTTTGATTCACCTGCTTAGAAAGAGATGGTCAGATTTTCTAAATTCATGGATTGCCTTTAATTGTGCTGAAAGTTTCCCAGGCCACATGGCTGGTTCCCCTCAGGAAAGTATTTTAAATGAGTGGGTCTTTGGGAATGCCAGAGATCTCTTTCATCTTTAGAAAACTGCAATCTCAGAACTTTAAGATGCCTTCAGGAAATGGAATTTCTTCTTATCCTTATTTATACATATTTCTTTTCCCCTCACATATGAAGTTGTATATATTCTTATACATTAAATTGTCACAATTTTCTTCTGTAAGAAGAATTTTGATACAGAACTCACTCTGTCTAATGCCCTAATGTGGGGTTAAATAACACTAGAATCACTCCTCAGATTGAGACTTAGAGCCTTCCTTTGGACTTTCATGGGATGGCACAGCTTATGACCTCTTGGATCCACAGATCATAGCCACAGTGCCAACAAGAATACTTTCTCATAAATCTGGAGCCAGTAGAGAGAACATGTTCACTGCTTGTCACCAAGCAACATTCCACACCAAACTGACCTATGAGATGAACAGGGTGTGCCAAACAACATGCTGCTCCTGGCAAAAGAGGACCACATCTTGGCCAGTGGGAAGTCCTTTCCACCCAAAGCAAAATATGACAGGGGAAAGGAGAAAAAAGCTATTTGGATAACCTCTATCAGAGAGCAGCCTAGCTCCTCACCTTCAGTTCATGGAAGAAGGAGGCAGACCCAGGAAGAAGCCTGCCTTAACCAGAATGCTCTACAGCTCCCACCCATGGTGTGGACTTTGGCTTCTGATCTACATTATCTCAAGCATTAGGCTTTACAATGGAAGAATGTATACTGAGAGATTCTTCAAAGGCAGAGAAGAAAATGTCAGGGTTCAGTGGGACTCTTTTCTATATGTGTCCAAGTATGGTTATCAAAGCTCTTCATTATTTCCAGAACAGGCAGTTAATGAAAAGGAAAATTATTATAAAGGCATATTTGCTTATATATGATGATAGAGAGAAGCTGCATTGTTAGGTGAAAATCTACTACAAAATATCAATTAGCTGACCACCCAGAAATGAGAGTGAAATATGAGAGATTAAGAAATATGAGAGCCCTTGGTAGCAATTTTGAATCTGGGGAAGCCTGCACATGAAAGCTGAAAGACAGCCAACATGTTCATGGTGTTTAAGCAATCCCTCATGCACACAGAAGTCTGCATTAAATGGAGAAAAAAAGAGTATTTATATTATCTACAGTTCTTCCTCTGAGGAGAATGTAAATAAGGCTAATGAAAAACTAGAGAGGAGATGGGCAATGTGGGGAAATTATTAACTGGAATTTGGTTGTCTAGTATAAGTAAGATGAATCTAGCCATAACCAATATTGGGTAGAGGCTATTGGAATATTAGAAATATTGTTTAATCTTTAAAGATTTTCCTGTATTCTGGGCAATGACATCTTTGAAAACAGGTAGCTTTCTCACTCCTCCAGTTTAAAGTGCCAACTACGTAAATTCCAGAATCTGTTTCACTTCAGCCATGCCCTAGGAATGTGTCCCTTCATGTGTTTTCAGATCACAAATTTTCAATCATAGCTTTTCAATTTTAAGTCCTTGTCATCTTAAAGTTTGTTATTTACTGGCATTGGAAACACGTGATTTCTTTCAAGTCCTCTCAGAAGGACAGTGGGATGAAACTGGGTTACTGACCAGTCCATGAAAGGATTATAAAGAAAATGTTAACAGCTTTTCTACAAGTTGTTTGATACATTTTGGGCTATTTTGAATAGCACCAAGTACTAAAAAACAAGGCCAGACTATTTCAGAAGGTCTTTTGCAAAGGCAGTACAGGTGTAATGGCTGTCCATCTTATCAAAGCTATCTCTTGTCGTACCGCAGACGTGCTTTGCATGCTGCTTGGAAAATGCAGTGTGACTGGAATGGTCATGGGCACCTAAATAGTTGGAAAACCAGAACAGAAGCAGTAAGTCACTATCCTTCTCTCTACCCTTGTCACACTTCCCTCTTATCCCTGAGTTATAGATGAGCACAAGTGTACCTCTGGCTGATCTTTCATCGGTCACTGGCTGGTCATTTATTGGCGGGAAGTGCAATAGGCACCAGGTCTCCTGAGGTTTAAAATACTGTAGTGAGCACTGCTTGCTGTTTAGACAGCTAAAATTGGAAACATTGATTGGGGCATCACAGTGAAAAGAGATTTTATAGTCCCCATGAAGCAAAGATAGTGAAGAGCCAGCATCCCTTCTTGAGTCCCTCTGATAATTACATTTCTGGCAAAAAGCAGATAGCATGATGAAGCTGGAAAATGATGAAACAAAATTAAAAGGAACACAAGAAAGGAAGGAAAAATTCTCAAAAAAACTGTGGATAAAGTCTTAAATGAACAGTAATAATCTTTCCAGCCTGCACTTCCATGTTGCAGTTTGGCTTCTTTAATCTATTACTGCATTGGGAAAAGAGTATTAACTTTACCCTGTTCTCTGAGTGTTAGTCTTTGTGATCTATTTTGCTTTCCATGCAATAATTATTGATGAAAATAATTTTTTCTAGAAAAGGCATATTGTACAAATTACACAAGGAACTTGGATTCCTAATAACAAAGAAATAATTTTATCAAAACATCCCTATGGGTAAGGGGGTTTTTTTTATGTCTTAAATATATAAGTCTAATTTATGGAAACAAGAAAAATAACCTGGATGCTTCAATCAGAGGGAAGAGGCAAATACAGTCACTTGATATTGCAGAGCTAATGAAATGAAGAACCATCAGAAAGGTAATGAGAAAAACACTCATCAGATGGTTTAAATGCAAATTGTGGAAGATCACTTGTAAATCTCATTGGTGTCATAACTAGCTTTTGGTAACATTCCACTAAGCTCGTATCAGAAACTACTACTAGCTATTGTAAAGTACTTATGAAGAGCTATGCAGTTAATAATTTTCAGATTCACAGCTTTTGGCAGCAGTTATTTTTCAGGAGCTTGATGAACAGTTCCTGTTAGAAAGAATATCCACTTCTTGGAAAGAACCTTCTATGCTTCCAGACAATGTGCCTGAAGCCCTGTTTCTCTGAGCACAGCAGGTAGAGCAGCAGGCAACATTGTCATCAGGCTGCCCACAAAGCTTTCTTGGCTCCTGCTGGCACTGTACAACTTTCTGCTGTCCTCTGGGATCACACACATCACAGGTGCTTTGTGGTTCTTCCTCTGACATTGATAGATACTACCCATCCAGGTGATTCCAGTCCTTCTGTCTTACTCTTGAATACTTTGCTTCTGCTATATTCTGACACTGTGAGTATTTTTAAAGCTCACTTGTCTCCATAGGAGATTTTAATTCCTTCTTTCACTATTCTTGAGATACTGTATTAAAATCAAGGGAATGTGTTTTCCTCAGAAGATGCAGGTGTAATTCCTGTGTCAGTACTCCCAATACACACTAGTACAGGTGGCAAGCAGTCTGTGACTCTTCTGGTTTGGGCAATGCTGGAGAGAATATAGGTTAAGTTACTGCTTCCAAGATATTCAGGGATAAAGCTACATCTTTAGTCAAACACAGGCAGTCTGTCTGGGATTGTAAGATAGACATTCTCTAGATCAAGTTATAGCTGATACACAGGCAAATAGAATGAGCAGAGACATAAAACCACTGCGCCTGCCCCTTTGCCTCGCTGCTTGCTGAGACTGATGATAGGGACTGGAATTTCAGCCTGGAGCATCAAAGATACGTGCCTGTATTGCTCTGGTTCTTGTCTTCTTTATTTCAAGGACTAGCTTCTGTGCAGCAGATTTACAAAGAAACCAGGCAAATGTAAATCCTTCAGTGCTTAAACTGAGGCCAATTTGTCTTACCAGTGGAAGTCATCAAACGCACCCTCCCGTCTCCATTCACTGTGTAGGGAGCTTAGGTATTTCTTTTAGGTGAACTGTCTCACTAACAACCTAAAATTCAGACCCTACAGGCTTTCCTTAGGCATGCTGGGCCACATCTCATAAAATCAGGACATTTTCATCTGATCTGTTTAAGGGACAGTATCTGTTTGGGCTCCCATATATGGGCATCCCAGAAAAACATCTTACTACAGTGTGAAAAAGCCTTTTGCATAACCACTGAACTGTTTTGTTTGGTAGTGACTTCCCAGTGAACTGGGAAGCTAAAAATACTCTAATTCCATTTCCTATTGTGAAGATTACTGTGGGCTCAAACTTGCAGACTAGTAGTTTGATGTGACTGTAGTAAAAAAAAAAATCTAGTGAAATCAAAGTGAGGGTCATCTTGAAGTACAAGTTAAATAAAGCTATGTCCTTATGGAGAATTTTTCCTGCCACTGGATTCCAAAAAGTGTATTAAAACATTTTGTGTTTACGTGTAGCAATTTTACCCTTCAATCCCATCCCTGAAATCTGGATCTCCAGGAATATTAGGCCAGCCTGGACACTCTATGGAATGCTATATTGATGTACAACAGCAAAGATTCGGGGCACAAGGTGAATTGTCGCCACTCAGGATTTGTTATGCTGAAATTCAGTTGAGCAGACAGCCCCTGTCAGTGATTCTCAGGGGTGGGCTGTGGGTTGTTTGCAAGGCACAGTTCTCAACACCAAACAGGATTACAGAGAGGGCATTTTTCTGCCTCTGAAACTGGGTACTGCAGCAAGCAGAATTTCTTTAGTCACTTGTTATTTCAAAGTACTTTCTAGGTAGGTGTGTGCAAATTCTTCCAAAACCGTAAGAATCATTATAAAGAGTTGCTAATAATTTAATGTTTAAAAAGATGAACTGATGGGAGTGGGTTTTCTCACAGTAGAACATTATCTGTCTTTTAGATGGCTTGGACACCAATTTGGAATGGTTTGTCACAGAGCTTCACTGCAGTGGTTTAAAAAGTGACATGGGCACATAGATAAAGCCTCTGTTTTCTCTAAGTATTGGGTAACACAGGAAGAGGAAATAGAGGTAAACAAAATATTTCATAAATTACTTAAATTAAATCAACCAATCTCTTGAGGTAGTTATAAAAATATAGTTGTGTAATCAAATAATATCAGATTTCCAAGGTTTTATAAACAACTTCTGAAGCATCTGGTATTTCAGAGGAGATGCTGAACTGCATTGTACTATGCTCTGACCTAATCTGATCTGACACCTTGATTTTCTCATTCGATTGAAAGGGTAAAGGAACTCAAAGAACAAAGAATAATTTTTCTGCAATTAGTTTTGCAATATAGTACATTACAAAATATAAATATTATGTAAATTAATACAGAAAAAAAGCTTATGATGTCATCTTAAAGAAAGAAAACCACTATGAGCACTCTCAAAAAATTCCACAAAGACTTTATTTCAAATTCCTTGAAGCATGTTCTATTCCAAAAACCTTATTAGATAATACACAAGGTGTGACTGAGAAAATCTTGTATGGGAATATTCAGGTTTCTTTGAGGAAAAATAAACAGGTGATTGTTTAATTTGACATTAAACAGAGAAAAATGATTAAAAATGATTAGTCTTTATCCAGGTTTATAATTCTGATGTTTGAGGATTACCGTATCAAATTAAGTAAATATGACTTCACGTTTCTGTATGAAAAGTCTGAAAAAAAACTACATTAACTGTACTTGTACTGTAAAAAGGCAACTTAAAATTCAACTGAAATTGAAGTTAATGAATTGCAAATTATCTAATTTATTAATGACTGAAGCTTGAAAACATTTCATCAAGCAGAAATTGAGTCTTAAATCCCTATTTTTGCTCCAAATTCCAACAAAAAAAAATCCCAAAAAACAACACAAAACACAACAAAAAAAAAACCAAACCAAAACAAAACCAAAACCATAACCAAAGCTGAAGAAACAAAAAAAAAGAAACCCAAAAAAACTTTTGGGAAAAAAAAAAAAAAAAAAAACTCTATTAAATAATCAAAAATGTTGGGGATCCCTTTAAACCTTGGTAAAAGTCACGGATAACAGACTTGTTTGAACTGTTTCTAATTAAAATATAATAATTTGTTGCCTGAAATAGTGCTTGAAAATTGGGAAGATCTGTTGTGGGCTTTTTTCCTGTACAGACCCTAGAGTGTTTGAGACAAAACTCTTTGGGGTCTATATTATTTCTCCTTGATTGTCATGGAATCATTCAGAAACAAAATAGACATAGAACACTTTGATCTCTCTCTAAATACAACAAGTGGAATTCTATTAAGATCTTTGGATTTTATGGTCCATTTGAAAACTTATGAAATTACCTTATAGGAAAATTAATATGTTCTAGGCAACTTTTCAAACTTTTGTTTTAGGTACTTAAATATTATCATTTCTGGAAAAACTGAATTAGTCATTATTTGGGTGGTTGTGGGATTGATTAGAAAATGCAAGGATTTGCAGAGTTTCATTCAAGTCAGTAAGATGACAATAATCTTATAGTATGGCTATTTCCTCTGCATATTAGAGATCTGATTTAATGAAGGATATGTGGTAGAATGAGCATTTTTAGGTCAGCATGTACTAACATTTTCCTTCACAGAATCAAACTAGAATATAAAATGCAAAACACTTGAAGGCAAAGAGATTTCAGACAGCCAACCTTGGTGTCTGGCAGACATGTGCAGACAGTAGCTATGTTCTCCAGGGTCTGAGCTCTGCTTAAGGCTCTGGAAGGACACAGCATCTGTGAAGTGTGCATTTAAAACATGTAGAATATCTCCAAGTCATCATATATATGGTGTAGCTGATCCTGACTGCTTTTTATGTGGAAATGCAGTGTTTCAGTACCTGCCAAGAGAACAAGAAACCTCAATTCTGGGCCTTCCCCAACAGAGATAATGCTGAGCTGCTCAGCTACTTCTGCTTCTAAGGAGAACTGTATCTTAAGTTGTGCTTACTATTGAATTTCATTAAAAACAAGTGGTTGGGACCATTTTGTTTTTACTTGTATCTTGCTTTCTGATTTTCAGTTAATCCATCTTCCAAATTATAAGGCCTAAGTTATTATTTAGTGTGATAATTCAGGTGCTTTCTGGGAAAATTGTATTTTCTTTGTCTTAATATTATGCAGAAGTGTAACACAGTTACTTTTTCTTGATCTCATGTACATTTTCCCCTGGCATTATTGCACATGTTCCTGTTATTTCCCAAACCACTTAGGTATGAAAACAGGAGCTTTCTTAAGAATTATTTCCAATGGAACCATGAAATGCTCCAGTCATAGCACTGTGATCTTCATTCCAACTGAAAAGGATTGTTCATTAGTGTATTGCCATGTCACAAACCTTTTATGTCCAGTAAATAACTTATTCCCATGTTTATAACATGTTAAACTTTTTTCTCTTTGAAAGTCAGCCCTGTCATTCCAAAATAAAATATGTAGAAAAACTCTATACTTTCATTCAGATCTTAAATTGGATTTTTTGAGTAAGACTTCACATGGAAAAGATGGGAGAAAATTGTCTGCCTTCTGATACTATGGTAGTAAATAAAAAAGTTATTTGCAATTTTAGTGAAGTTTGTAGAAAGATACAGAATAAAGAGGCTACAGATCTATGTCTACTTCTGAATGCCAAGAAGAATTCCACTGAAGATCCACTTACCTATGGAATATTATGCATATACCTATGAATTTTGTCTGTAAGGGACCTTTCCCCGGAGACTCATTCCTGCCAAGCCAAAAGGGCATGTTAATAACCAAGAAGTATTAAATCTTTAAAAGTCCATAAGGCCTTAAAGATGCTACAGGTAATTTGATGATAAAGAACAATCATCCTCTAGTAGTGCTTGTACTAGAGTGGTTCCTTAGTCTCTGGAAGAGTATAGGATTTTCTGTTGGCTTGATTTGTTTTTCTTTTCATAAATTTATTGCTAAGAGGCCAGTAAGGACAGAGTAGAGACACAGTGATACACATTTACTAAAAGAAACTCAAATCAAAGACACAGGGAAAATATTTGCAATCTTTTTGCATGCTCATGTGCTAACTTTCCATTCCAAAACAGCTCACGTCAGGAGGAAGCATGTCTGGAACAGTCTTTAAAGATACCCAAAGAAGCAGTGTTAGTTTTGGTACTGCCTACAAGCTCTGTTGTATGAAGGTTCAACTTTCAGAGGCAATTCTTCCTTCTGAGCACTTCTAATCAGAGCCAGAAGACTGCTAACAACTGCTGTATTGCACAGCAGCACCCAAGTTGCTTTAACCCAGGCCTGTGAATTTGTATACTGCTCATGTGCAGTCAGACTGCATTACAAATGCACAATAAATATGGGACAGGCCTGTGTTGGAAGGTTAGGCTGCACTTTATGGCAGGCACAAGGTGAAAAAGAGCAGGAAGGAAAGAAAAAGGGCATTACCATTATCTGTTTAGAGGAAATGAAAGGTAAAAACAGAGGAAAGCAGTGTAGTGAAAAACAAACTCCCATGTTTATAGTTTATATTCATGATATATGTTCAATAATAGAATCTATTTTTATGGGAAAGATGAGTGCCATTTACCTGCCCATGTGCAATGACAGGGCCATTTGCAGATGACCAGTCACCCCAATGAACAGAAGGTTTCATTATATCCTAATTACTAGATAATGTGCTGAACAGCACCCCATGAAATTAACCTTTAAGATGACAGTAGAAGGAAATGAGTCATTCCAGGCAATGCTCATCATGGTGTGAGCTCTATGCTTGCTAAATGAGTTCTGTCATAGTGTGGGTGAAGTGGAATCAATCCATATAATTCATACATTTGCTGCTCATACAGACAGCTTTGGAACTGCTAAGTAGAAATAAGCATTGACTTATGTCTAACTAAAGCAGTTATGTATTACATTAACTGATTATACTTTTCAGATGGGTCTGAAGTAACTAAATAGAAAGAACTGAGAGTTCCTGAGTGTGTGAAAGAGAGGATAAAATGAATCAAAATTCTAGGAAAGTATTTTCATGACTGGTGCTAATGGGGAAGTAGAAACAGTTTTAATCTTAGACAGTACTAAAGAAAGAAAAGATAAATCTTTCATCATCTTATTCACAGACTGCTCTAGTATTCTTAGAAGTATCAGCCTATCTCAGTGATAGTAATACCTCTGCAATTCACACAGTAGAAGCTGACTGATTAGTTACAGAACAGGGGCTTTCTTCTGATTCAATAGCTGAAGAGAACATGAGACAAGAAAAACACTTCCCACTGTTCTGGAAGGAGTGAAGATCCCAAGAAAAGAACTGAAAATACCTTCAAGCACGACAGTGATCCTTGTTGAATATGATGCAGGCAGACTGGTAGATATGATAAAAACAGCTTTACTGCAGATGAGCATGAAGCTCACACTGCTCTATCTGGATGAATACCCTTCAGTGGTGCACATGGATGGGCTGCAATGCCATCTCAGAGGTTTTGTCTCTGAATGGAGACTAGTTAGGAGAGCACCTGACAGCTACAGCAGATAAACACTTCTCTGTTGCCTACACTTCCCACAGATATGGAAAAATTTGGTGCCACCTAATGGACAACCCCCAGCTCCCAAATTCTGAGTGTGTTTTACAGGAATACATTTGCAAGGCATCTAAAAATGGATCTCCCTATATTTGCTAATGCTTCACACGAAGAATTTCTCATTCAGCATCCTTAATCACATATCTTCAGATGAAATATGCATTGTTTATAGGTGAAGACTTAATAAGCCCCATGGGTAATACAAAGGTTTCTGTATTTGCTGGCTTTAAATTTATGAACTGGGGTCATCTCACAGCTTTCTCAATTGCAGCAATATAGCAACACATAAAACTAAATTACTGCACCTAAGTGTTCTGATCTGCTTACGGATGAAATTAAACTAGCTATTCTGTCAGTCACATAAATTATTCTACACCATCCTTAAGCAAGTTTACTGCTACAGCTGCATGGACATTGCTATCTCTTTCAGTAGAAATCATGACTATGTCAACACAAAATTTAGCCCAAGGGGTTTACAGCAGCATGTGTACACTTGCAGAGTATATCAGCAAAAACAAGTTGGACTATGGACTATTGCAATGACTGCCATAATGAGTTAATGAGTAATACTGCAAACAATTGTTATTCCTGAAAAAGCTGTTAGGGATAACCTGATTGCATGTCATGTTCTTCAGGAAGCAAAACAGGTAAGAAAATATAAGAGTATATGTCTTTGATCAGATGAGCTACCAGATATCATAAATTAAACATATCTATCTGTGATGCCTGTGTAGATGTATTATGTTTATATATGTTGCAAGATGCAACATCTCCTCTTGCTTGTTTCAGCCTGCCCTCCCAGTAGCATCATCCCTAGCTGGAACATGAGCATTGGTATTAGAATTGCAATTTGAACATCATGCTTCATTCTCAGCTGTCACTGAATTCAGTGGTACAAGTAAAGTTATGGTCAGTTTGATGAATTCCAATTCGAAAAACTACATGCTTTGAAGAGATGCATCTCTGAATGAAACCAATTTTCCATCTGCAGTTTACATTTACAGATTTTCAGGATTCATTATGGATTTGGCTATTCTCATTTGCCTGTGAAGAGAGAGACAGTAGAATTAGGAGTGTTCCTGTAGGTCTCCAACCAAATAACAAAGAAGGAAAAAAACTGGAAATTGCATTTTTATTGCTTACATTCATTGGAATGAACTGGGAAAAAGGGGTTGGACTTCCATTATTTTTTAAAAAATTTATTGTATATATATCAAGGTCAGTTTGGATGGGGCTTTGAGCAACCTGGCCTAGTGGAAGGTGTCTCTGCTCATGACAGGAGATTGGGAACTAGGTTATCTTAATTGTCCCTTCCAACCCATAGCATTCTTTGGTATTATCATTCAATAATTCACTACAGTATTTATTTTCATCTATTAAAAAAAATCAAATTAGAAGAATCTGTTTTGTTACTTTTAGAGAAAGAAATTATTAGTTTTGGTGAAGATAAAGAAATGCCTTTGAAATGAGATGAGCTTAGGCAATTTAGCAATTCCTTGGATAGTTTTCACCAAAGAAAAATTGCTCAAAGACTTTCATCTCTAAAGGATATGGTATCATTTGTGACTCACTCTTTTATTGTAATTAATGTGTCTGGGGGATTTGCAGTTTCAATTGGCATTTTTTTTACTTCTTCCATTTATTTTTGCCTTATTTTTACCTATTGCTGCATAACTGATTCCCAATATTTCACATACACAGTTGCTTAGCCTTGAGTGGAGGCTCCTTTTACTTAAATTTTCTGTAAAACAAAGAAAATATGTAATTTTTATTCTGTTAATTACAGCAGCTATTTTTCCTCCTTTTGCCTGGGAAAGAATATTAAATGGTTTGACATGAAAAAAGCAGAGATGATTGTTTTACTCTTGTACACTGTTTGACACTAGTAATTTTAATATTTGATGCCTGGGAAAAAGACTCAGACATGTTCGACAGCTTTGGTGAAATGAAAGAAGTCTTAAAAGATTAAGCAGTGAAGTGATCAAACTCCTTTGTCCTTGTTGACCCATAATATACATTCAAGCTTGAGTCTACAGATGAAATGTCAGTTTAACATTTATGTTTGGAATTTTAAAAAATAATGCTCAATATCTCACTTGGGCATATATTTGAAGGAGAATACGCTGCTGCAATACCCAGTGAAGTTAATGTGAGGATGCCATGCTGGGAATTTGGTAACAGTTCAGCTTAAATGTGGTTTTGACATGTAATTAAAACACACAAGTTTGAAGAAGTAGGGACAGAGCTTATTTTAAGGCTGGAGAGTAGTTGCTAAGTGGAAACTATGATAGGATCAAAGCAGACAGGCTTGTTGCTACTGTTGTTACAGGACAAGGGGTTGCTTCTTTGGGCAGAAGCTTCTGGTTGCTGTGCTGCAGGAGTAGCAATGGGTCGAGTACCTGCACCACACCATTGTCACAGAGCACTTGGGCTGGGGACACAACTTCTTCTGAGCACCCTTCCTACCTGTACCTGCCACTTTTCCAACAAGCCCAACTCTCATCTTTTTGACCCATCTCAAAACCATAAACCACATCTCATAGGCAGTCTTATTCCTTATGAGTTTTGATGCTGTTGCTTCAACAGAAAGCTCCTATGTGCCTGCAGGAGGCTTGAAAGTGAGCCCTGAACTACCAGCCCTGTCCTCCTTTGGCTGGTCATCAGCTGCAAGCAGGGCCTTGCAGGGCATTCTTGTGTTTGTTTTGCTTGGGGTAACAGAGACTCCTCCCATCCATGAGGAAACTGCTTTCCCTGGAGCGGCACAAATTTAATTTCTGCAGGTATAGCTATCAGTCAAGGAATGTGGTATCATGAGTTTGTTTTGCTTGTCTTCCAAGTGCTTACACGATGAATTCAGTATATTAATTGTTATCATAAGAAACACATAAATACACAGGGACTGGCTGGTAAGAGATCATTTGTTTTAGTGTAGATAATGAGAAGAAATAGCAGCTGCTGCTAATCAGTATGCATGTGAGTACTCATAGAAGTTGATTAGGTACATAGCTGCCAGATAATCACCATCCCATCTTGCATGTACAGAATAGCTTCAGTAATTGTGCATTCAAATTTCTTTTAAAGAACCTTACAAAGAATGACAAAACTATGGGTGTAATCCTGCATCATTTATTTGCAATGCTATTTCGTCATGCATGAATTCTGCATCTATTACAATGAACCTATTTGTTAGAATAATGCTAATTCTTTGATCAAGTACTGATCATATTTGTATAAAGAGATATTAATAAAAAAAATTCAGCTGACAGTAACAAGTATGTTGAAGATGTGTAAACACCAACAGAAATACATACTAAGGTATTGAGAAGAATATTAATTATTTTAAATTATTTCATTTGAAATTAAATTTAAATTATTTTATATTATTATTTTAAAGACAATTTTAGTTGCATACCATGGACTATTCTCACTGAGATGTATGACAATCATTGAAGGGGCTCACTCTCCTTTCTCTAATTTGTGTTGCAGCTCTATTAATGTGTTTTTACCCTAGCAGGCAGCTACACCCTTTCTCTCACTCCCCTGCAGTGAGGTGAGAAGAAATCACTCTATCACATCAATATGTGAATATTGATAATATCACTTAAATATGACCATGCACAAGTTTTCATACCTAGATTGGATAGATCACTCTGATTCTACTAATAAAATATAGTCACAAACCACATTTAATCAAATCAGATTTTTTTTTTTTTTTTGATTCTTAGTTCCTAACTCAGATTGTGCAAGCCTAACATGGCTTGAGCTTCCAGGAAAGGCTACTTTGGGATCTCCAATCTTGGCTGAGCTGAGCAGCCTTAGCATCATGAGGAAACTTTTTTGCTCTGAACACTGCACCAAAATTAGACTATCATTAATGTTGCTAATCAGATGTTCCTAAAAATGAGCTTTGTGCCTACATTTATTACTAAACTCTGAAGAAGTAATTATTGAGAACTGAAATCCTGCAGTTTCTCAACTTCCTGTTAAAATGACAGTTAGTTCTAACAGGTAATTATTAGTGTCTCTCATTTTTCTAGCACATATGGAACCTCTACTTCTTAGGGTTGAATAAGCCTAACATTTATCACTAAATTCCTTTATGAATGAGTTATAGGGATACAAAAGTTGGAGAGTTAATACCCAGCCCTTAATACTTCACAAGTACTACTTCCTACAACTCTATTGTTAGTAAGATTTCTGATGCACTTAGCTTTACTAATAGCACTTGTCACTTGGACATCTCAAAGTTAATGTACAATGACCTTATCTTTCCACTGTGCCTCTTAACACATAAAGAAACTGAGGCACAAAGAGACTAACTGGTGTGTTTGTGCTGCTCACCTGGCTGGATGTAGCAGAAGCAGAACTAACAGCTCAGTCTCTGATGGTGCCCCATTAATTCCCTTCACCTGAGGTTCACTATCTTTCAGTTGCTTCTCCTCATTGATAAGGTATAGCTGTCAGTTTGCTAAACTGGGAAAAAAAAAAAAAAAAAAGTCCTTTTCATTTTCTAGGACAGATTTATCACTTTAAATGACAAAGGAGGGAATCAATACACATATTTTTAGGTGTCTGAAAAGTAAATATCTTACCTCACCTTGTATTATGAGCTCTTTTTCTAACCATAAGTGGAAGAAGGATACCCAAGGGATGTGATTCATCTCATTCCAAAATGGTGTCAGCTGAGATGAGCCATCCTAAGAGGAACCTGCCTCTCTTCATTCATTAACTACTCAAAATTCCTAGACAGCTACTGAGGCAAGACACAAACCTTTTTACAGCCAAAAACTGGTACATTGACTCTAAGCCCAAAAGAAGGTAAAACCAAAGCAGCTGTATGCATATGTGCATGACAGTTGTTCCCTGCAGACACACATAATGCTTTCCATGCTCTTTTATTTATTGTTCTAAATCTCTTCAAAATTAGATGAAGAATGAAATAAAAAAGAGATAATTTTTTGCATTTTCAATTGTGGTCTCACTTGTGGTCCATTGAAACCAGACAATAATTAAACAATTTTTTTCTGCATACTTTCTACAGCTATGGACATGTACGTGTCAGGAATTTGCACAAATGTACATTTAGCTTCTACAAGAGAAACATAAAATATGTTCATTTAAATAAAGTCATTCCAATGATAGAAAAATTTAGCTCAACTTGATTTAGAACACAAGCAAATTGATTCAGAGATAATATCAGGGATTTACTTTATCTTGTATAATTTCCAAAAAACTTTTCTTAAAAGGAGAATTATATGCATTATATGAAAAATAGATACATACAGGAGATGAGAACTGCATAGCACGGGCCAGAAATTTGTATTCATTTGCCTCAGCTTTCAGGTTACATGACTCTCACAAATGAGATAATAGTGTGTAAATTCTACTTTATATTTGAATAATCACATAATGTCAGAACTATAAAATTACTCCCAGGGTACAGAGGAGGATTATCTACAGAGTGACTCCTATTAGAATACATCAAGTAAGGATCTCACTCTATGCCATGTGACAGACTGGTATTTTAAGGTCTTCAGCCATTCTCATTAAGACTTGACTTTTTTGCTTAAACAGCGGTGTTTGCTTACTGTGAGTCACAAAAACTTTCTGTTCTTGTTTCCATGACCTTAAGTAGCATTGGCATGTGATACATAACCATGGCCTTTGCTCATTCCTAGCAGGCTTTCAGTATTTAAATTACCACAATAATTCCATTATTTTCTGAACTGGCCTCTGTAGTCCCTTAGTGGTAACGTTGCTGAAGATCAGCCAGGAATTCATCAAGGAAGGGTTAGACCCCCTGATCTGTGTGAGGACAGCCTCTTCAGGATGCCCCAAGAGACTCAGCATGTTGGGGTTCCTCATTTAAGAGTAACTTTCTTTGGCATTAGTTCTTTCCCTGTTGTATTTTTCAAATATAGCCATTGTCTCCCAAGCACCAGGATGTGTATCTACAATTGGTATGTCCAGAGAGCAAGAGATGCCAACTGCTGAGTCTACTTCTCACCCTCTGGGATCATAAGTTAAAAACCATATGATGGTCTCAGAGATGTGCCTTTTGCACACTTTCAGAAGCTGATAGTTATCTTTTGTTTCTCTACCTCATACGTCTGTGAGACACTGGAAAATGTTGCTGGGTTACTCTTTGTCCTTTTTTTTCTTATCTCAGGGTCTTCACCCTGTTCTTTATCTTCCTGCCTGTCATTTTAAAGTTTCAGGCTGCACTTTGATTTAGACAATGCTTTGCTAAGGTATGGTTCTGACTTTCTTTTTTAAGCTACTTTTTCTTATCTGAGCAAAGTGTCCTATGAAACTGCATTTTAATGAGTTAGGATCTTGATGACATGCTAACCTATGTGCCATGAATCACTCTTTTCTTCCAGCAAAATTCTTCAGGGAGTTCTACATACATAAATTCCCACTCATATTTCATTCATAGACTCATAGAATAGAATCATAGAATATCCTGAGCTGGAAGGGGCTCAGAAGGATCCATTGAGTCCAGTGCCTGCCCCTGCACAGGGCAGTCCAAAGCATCACACCATGTGCCTGAGAGCCTTGTCCAAGTGCTCCTGGCAATCTTGGTGCTGTGGCCACTCCCATGAGAAGCCTGTTCCTTTTCCTAATATCCAGCCTACCTCTCCTGCCAGAGCTTCATGCTATTCACTTGAGTCCTATCACTGCTCGCTAGAGAGATCAGTACCTGCCCCTCCACTTCTCCTTGTGAGGAAGCTGTAGACCACAATTAGAGCTCCCCTCAGTCAGCTCTTCTGTAGGCAGAAGTGACCTCAGACTCCCAAGTCCACTGAAAAATCTTTGAGAGAGGTGTCATGATGACAATAGAAGTGTTTTATATAGACTTTATTTGATGTTTGCTGCCATAATTTATATTCTTAGGCAGAGTATAAACTAACTAATAAAGAGAGAGTGATTCTTTAGACATACACTGTAACTTCCACAAGAACTGTTTGCTTCTCATGACATGGGATTCTTGTCCCTGCAAAGGAAAATTTCAAACCCAAATATCACTCAATTCACAGATATAACTGAAAGAAGTAAAACTAACAGAACTACATTTGTGTAAAAAAGAATAAATTGTTCTTCAAAAAGGAAAATTGAAATAAACCTCACTGAAGCTGGAATCCAAAAATACAAATATATTTTGCAGGCAGGAATATACTAGTCTAAATTCATATCTGGCATTGAATTCCCAGGAAAATAATGGCTTTAGCTATTTACCATTCATGAAAGAGACAGCAAAGAGAAATTCCTGTGGCCTCGTTGTTAATTATCTTTAGGTGAATCTTAAAGTGACTTGGAATTAACAGACTTTTTCATTCTACCACATATTATTACATCATTTTAAAAAATCTGAATTAATAGAAAACTGCTTTTAAAAGTAGAGGAGGTTTTTTTGAGCACAGCCTAATAATGAAATGGTTAAGATTTTCAAGTCAATCAGAGCATTTTACAGGAAGATCATTTCTCTGGTAGAAACATTATATTCTCTTATATGACATTACTGAAAACAAAGTAAATACACTTTCTCTATAGCTTCAGTGAACACTGTGAAGGGGGGGGATTGACAGAGACAACCACTCACCCAATGTTCATGTGGCAACAGAAAGAGTTCATTCCTTTAAAAAGAGGGTTTGCCTGGATAGCTCATTGATCTTTGACGCAGATCCCAGCTCCCAGACCAGTGAGAGGTCTGCAGGTTAGGATGGAATGTAGTTGGTTGAGGCTCCTGTCTGTCAACCCAGGGGCCAGTTGGGTTTCTTGTCTCTAGCTGAGTTAATTGCCCGTACAAGCCAGCTTGTGCTGTGATATATTGTGACAAACACTATGCTGCAAAAAAAAACCCACTAATTTTTCTAAAACACTGAATCATTACAATGCACCACATTTTGTTCAGCATGGTATAACTGATCATCTGTCGGCAACTCTAATGTAATCTAATCTTTGAGGCTATAGCAATGGTGAAAGTGCTATAAACTTCTCATTTATATCATACTTATTTTCATAAACAGTAACTCTAAGCTTCATTTAACTTGTAAGAACTTGAATTAGGTCACACAGGTACGAGCAGATCATCACTTGTTGCTCTAGCATAGTTCAGACTGAGGGGTGGTCTGTGGAATCATGTGCCAGTACATATCAAAATCTGAAGGCAGTGGTGGGGTGTATAGCTGCTAAAAAATGCCAAGTACCCCTCCAATACAAGGTTGATTTGCTCTGGCCATACTTTTATGAATGTCATTTTATAGTGGTATAGCAGCCATAAGGCATAGGAAGGTCCATTATATAATTTCTACTCAATGAACAACATATCCATTTTTAAGAATTGTGAGTGTTGCCTATATAATAATTATTGTAATAAGTGGAAAATATTCAGCCTGAGTGTGACTGACAAATGGCAGAAGGAGTTAAGGTGTCAACAGAAAATAATGAGTTTTGGTGTGATTCATGCCCAGCAGTTTGGGGAAATGCATTAACACACTGACTTTCATCAACCTATTTTGAACCATCAAAAAGATTTAGAAATAAAACAAAAATAACTGGAGAGCATAGACCATAAAGTAATTTAGTGTTGAATATCAGACTGCAAGTTTATATTGTTTCTCCTTATTCTGAGTGTACATTTAACTTTTATAGCACTTTTTGGGATTTCAAAGTAATGTTTCTGAATTTTAATTCTTACATGATATAGAAAGATATTAATATTCACATTTTACTGATTGAAGTTGCTAGTCTATAGAGTCCAATTTAATTTTCCTCTGTAAGCATTAGATCAGTGAAAAATGCAATTCAAACTAACGTTTATTATGTATAAGAATAAACAATACAAACTATGAAGAAGCAGAGAATGAACCCCAGCAATCTGTTGGTATAACTATGGTTCTACCAAAAGCAGAAGCTGTATTCTAAGATTGCAATATTCAGATATTTTTAAATTACAGTAGGACAGCAGTTCTGAGACTTTAAAATGAATGGAAAACAAATAAGTTTTATACACATGTAGAGTTGGAAATAATTACAAACTCTTAGTAACACAGCAAATAGTTTTTCTACTTCTTGGTGCCTTGGGTATACTGAATAAGTGAAGCTGCAGTATAACAGTGCATTAAAAGTGACTGAAATTAACTTTATAATAGTGTACATTATGTTACAAAGAGGAACAAAATTCAAGAGATGTTCAGTGGCTCAGTTTAATATTTCTGTATTTAAATCAACTATGTCAAGACTTGTGTTTAGAGTAATCAAATCCTTGGATGATTTTCAGATTCCTTTCAGTTTCAACTTCAATCATGCAGCTAGCTTATGTCTGAAAGATGAGTCCGAAGAGGAGAGAAAATATTAGATGGGTGAAATATAATATAGGTGAAAACTGAGAAAAATATTGTGCCTTCCAGTTGACAGAAACTCTAATGCAAAGACCTATTCTATCTACATATTTTATAATTTGTTTTGTGCTGTTTTATTAATAGGAATGTTACATCTACAACTACATTCTTTTAAACAGTACAGATTTATCACTGGGGTGAGGGAATGAAAGATATATTTATTGAGAGAGTGGGAGCTCTCTCAATAAAATAATAATGAAAGAAAGAAAAATGCTAGAAGAAATGATATATTTGATTATCAGGGCAATTACTAGTACTTCCTCAGTCAGGAGAGTTTCCATGGACCAATTCAAGTTTTCTCATCTTCCTATTTTTATTTATTTATTTATTTATTTATTTATTTAATTTTTTTACCTACTACCCTGATGACCTGAAGTATACAAACTTTTGGAAATGTGACTATTTTGTCCTGACTACCAAAGACCAATGACAGAATGTGATTGGTATTAGAGAAAAAAAAAAAAAAAATCACAAGTCCCTTGTGACTTCTCAATACTTTTTTTCTCTTTTTGTTAATTAGACTTGCATTCCTTCTAAAGGTTTTCTTTTAACATTACCTTTTTTTTTGAACAAAATGTGTATAGCAGTTACATGCTGAGAAAAGAGAAATCAGCTTCTTGCCTACCTTTTTTTTCTTAGATCCAAGTCTGATCAGTTCAGTCGTGTTTAAGCTGCTTGATTTTAAACACTCATGGATGCACAAGGCACACAATAAAAAGAAAATACCCCTGCACTGACAGCCTAAATGGATCTCTTTGTTAGCTGAGGCTGTTGAAATTCCATTTCCTCTCCGTTTGTTGCTTTGTTCGTGTGTGTGTGGCCCTTCTGACCAGGTGAGTGACTGCAGTGCTGCTGCACACACTGTTCAAACTCTCACCAGTGCAAATCAGACTTGGTTTCCAAATCCTGGCACTGCAGTGATACTCAGCTAAGCTCTTCTTGCCAGTATTTTAAATTAAAGTGAGCTGTTAATGATAGCCTTACTGCTCCCTTGATAAATTTTCTTCTGAAGCCATGCCAGCAGGCTGGGATAAACCCAGGACAGAAGCTCAAGTAGCTCATAGTATTTTGTCAATAAAGCTTTTAAAGGTTTTTTTCTTCTTTTTTTAATAAAAGTATGTTAGCTGCTCGCTCAAATATCTAAATCTCTCAACTTGTGCTCTTGTTCCTTGCCACTACATGGAAGTGGAGGTTTTGCTTGTCAATCACGAGGTTCACAATGTCATACTTTATATCTATGTCATGATAGCATTATGAGGGCACAAATTAAAAAAGAAAGACAAAAATAACTTCAGTTCCTTCCTTTCTAGAAGTCTAAAGACCAAGCTCATGCTGTTATATTTGTATGACTGAAAATCAGGGGGAAATTAATTTGCTCATAATTACTGTTGCTTTATTCCAGAGGAACTGAGTTTAAAATCAGATCTGCTTTAACAAGCAGAAGCAAGATCATGTTTTTGAATCATGGCTGGTAAATGAAAGGGGCTAAATTTTAGGAAAAGTCAAATCTATTTTGACATTAGGCAGCTGGCTTTACTGCCTTCTGAGCATTGCTTTTTAGTTGTTCTGTGCAGTTTGTTTTCCTGTAAACTTCTACAAACAAAATGATAAATTCTGGCTGACAACAGTTATGAGCAATTCTGATATTTCAACTCCTGATTCATGGAATCCTGTGGAAAATTTTGGAATATAAATGTGTATATTTATTTCTCATATTCTTTCATTGTCAAATAATTTAGTCTGATGTATGCCATAAATTTTTTTCATTGTATTTTATTTAGCAGCATGCTTTTCTATGAGTTTATCTCCACATTTCACTTCATTATTTTTCCCATTTGTTATATGCAACAGCACAGGATTTTGAGATTAAAATATGACCCAGGTGAAGACTTGGTTTTATCTGTGTAAGTGGTAGCAAGCTAAGTGTTTGTGGTTTTCTTTGCTGTGTGGGTGATGTGGTTTTCAGATGTTTTGTAATGCATTGCTTTTAGTGAACTATTAATAATTCAGTATCTTGTCCCATTAAGCAATTTTTTTCCACTAGAGCCAGAGGCTTGGATTTTGACACTTGTACATTGGTGAGAGGTTAATCTGTTTGGAGTTCTTATGACTAATTAATTCAAAATTTGAAGCCAGTTCTCAAGACCTCAGTTGTAAGTCCCAGATATGAATTTAGGGTTTGCTTTGTGCAAGCATTTCACCTTAACAAAAAAATTTCTCATCGTGATTTATAGAGGGATTGACTCTGCAAATACTGAGCAAAAATACTCTGCAAATACTCTGCAAAAACTTCCTTGTACAGATACATTGAACCATACTGAGTCTCCTGACTCATTCCTGGGACACTTGGAAGACACAGCAGATCAGATCAGTATTCAGTATTTTTCATCCTGATTAATATACTTCTGTTTATATCCTCCACAATGAAGTACTTTCATGTGTTTTGTCAATTTTTTATGAGAAAAGGTACGAAAGAAAAAAATTTAAACCTGAATACTATGAGGCTGATGTTTGAAATGTGGAGGCCCATGTTTTTCATTAAAATTGGTTAGTCCAACAGCCTTCACTTTTTTGTACTTTTGTAAGTGACAAAGTGAAGAAAATATATTTGAATTATCTAATCACATTCATAAATTATTTTGAGGCTCAGCTTCTTAGCAGCAATTTGTCACTGTAGGAAACAGTTATCTTCCAAGACCATAGCTAGCCAGGAAATGTCTGGTATATAGAGTGTTTTGGTTTCTTGCCATGCTAGAAGGTGTGCATGTTTTTGATATTGGAAAAATTCTTCAGCATCATGCAACCCAGACTGTGGAGAGTGCATGTATACTTTGAAACAGAGAGAATTAATCTTCTGTCTTGTTTCAGCAGGTAAGTTGTAGCTGAAGGGACAATAACATTCAACAATCTAATAATCTGTGTGAAGTGAAAGGGCTTTGCTAATGTCTTGTGCCATTTGAACAACATTCTCTGAATGTCACATCAAATTGTCTTGTCAAAGCAAGGAAAGAAGGATCTAACTGATGCCTTTGTCTAAATCTGAGCCCTTGACCCCTTGCTGTTTTGCCTTCTTAGGAATGCAGGTGCTGGAATGGAATGGCATCCCCTTGACTGGGAAAACTTATGAAGAGGTCCAGAGCATTATTATTCAGCAGAGTGGGGAAGCAGAAATATGTGTAAGACTGTGAGTTTTTCCCCATCTTTCTGTTTCCATTTCTTTTTGGCTTTTCATGGCTTTTGTTTTTTATTTTTTTTTTATTTTAATTTACGGTTGTTAAGGTGGAACCTTTGTTAGCACAAAACATCAATGTAATAATAAGCAAGAGTTCACTGTGACTGTGGGAGATCTTTTTGTTCTGTTTTTCTCTTTAAGTCAGAAGGAGAGATAAACTGAATTAGATGCTAGTAATTATGCTTTTATAAACAATGATAACTCCATGGTCAGGCCACAATCTCCTCTCATGACAAACATTCAGTTCACTGAATTTACTGGTATTAGAAAAAGAAGGTAATTTAGTAATAACTGGACTTTTAGTGAAATCTGTATCCTTTAGATGAAAGTCATTTAAGCATCATGAGAAATGCATACACTTGCATTAAATCCATTAAAGATTTCACCTTAAAAGAAGCTTTTATTCTCAGCTCTTTAACAGCATTGCAAATATATATCAGCTAAGAAGGGACCATGCTTGGGAGCTGCTTTCTGTCATGAACCACTATTCATTTACCTACTTAATACAATAATGAGGGTATGAGGAAAGATTTTCTTTTGTCTCAGGCTTCTAATTGCTTTCTTTAGGGACCTGAACATGCTCTCAGACTCTGAGAATCCCCAGCACCTGGAGCTGCATGAGCCAGTAAGGGCAGGTGAGAGACAAGAAGTTGCTTTGATGTTGCAGGACTGGGTAGCATCTGAAAACTGGATGACATAAGCTAGTATGTTAGTATTGTAAGCTCTGGTGTTACATCCCAAATATTTCCATGGGTGGAAAGGGGACCACTCCTTATATAAGAAGGCAAGATGAGAGGATTGAGTGCACCCTCAACAAGTTTGCAGACAACACAAGTTTGTTGTCTGCAAACTTGTTGAGGGTGCACTCAATCCTCTCGTCTTGGGTAGGAGTGTTGATCTTCTGGAGGGTAGGAAGGCCCTGCAGAGGAATCTGGGCAGGCTGGATTGATGGGCCAAGGCCCATTGCATGAGATTCATCAAGACAAAATGTCAGGTCCTGCACCTGGGTCACAACAACCCCAGGCAACCCTGCAGGCTGGGAGCAGAGTGGCTGGAATGCTGACCAGAGGAAAAGTACCTGTGGGTGCTGGATACTGTAAAGTTTACGTGTGATATGTTGTTGTCCTTTTTCCTTGGGTTGCCCCTAAAGCTTGTTTTGCCCAGCCCCTGGGTTTGCACCTGTGTCAGTACCTGGCCAGGGAGTTGCTGGTGTCCCCAGGGCTTCATCTGCCATCCTGTGTCCACACCTTGCAGCACTCTGCTGCCAGCCCAGGTCTCTGCTCCTATAAACTGCATTATTAATCTGGAGTCTTAAATAGTTCAGTCAGCACAGTGCAATTACAGCTGTGCCTTTCTGTATCAAAATAACAAAGAATGGGCACTATACCACACCACTGTACAAGGTGAACTGTAGCTCAGACAAATTTAGGTTGTAGCCATCTGGTCATTGGACATTTGCAGCCTGAGAGGCTAAAACAAAGCTCCCAGGAGACTGCAGAACATCCAGATAACACACAGGTCCTAAGGCCTATGTTCATAAAACCATAGAATTGTCAATGTTGGAAAATACCTCAATGAAAATACCTGTTTGTTGTTTTGGTCTTTTAAGATTTTGTAAGCCTTCTGATGTTTACATTATTGTAATGGAGTTTCTCACACACTTTCATGTAAGTAATGATTGTTCACATTCTTCTATATAGGAAGAGAAGTTTAGTGGACTGTTAGTCTGACCAGTGTAGTTAGAAAAGTGACAGTGGATTGGAGGATGACATTGCCACCTTTCCAACCACACTAGTCAGACTAACAGTCCATTAAACTTCTCTTCCTATATAGAAGAATGTAAACAATCATTACTTACATAAAAGTGTGTGAGAAACTCCATTACAAGAATGTAAACATCAGAAGGCTTACAAAATCTCAAAAGACCAGGGCAACACTTGTTAGCTTAATACAATGTTTGTAGCCTGCTATAAGTGACAAAAAAAATCAGTATTTACTGGGTACAGGGATGCAATAGCAAGTATTCAGTTTTGTTATGTGAGTTCTATGATGGCAGTGCTTTTGGGGTGATTTCCTGATGTTCAATCAATACCACAACTGCATGCTTCAGTCATTGTATCAGTCACATCTAAGCTAACTTTCAGTCAACATCCACAATCTTACTAGTAATGCACCTCCTCAGAGAGCTCAGTGCAGATTCAGATTGCTTCTCTCACCATTCTGTGGGTCTGCTCTGGGTTCTGTGGTTTTGTGGCTGCTCTTTTGTCAACACATAAATTACCTGGATTGAATCCTCCCTTTTCTAACCATGTAAAATTTCCTAGCTATTAATATACTTACTGTCAAGCTACCTTTAGTTGAAAATTGATGTTATTGATAATAATTGAAAGCAAAGACTAAGTATGACAGAGCTTTGAAGTGGAGCTACCCACCTTTTTTTTTTTTTTTTTAATTTGTGAGCAGGTCAAAACTCCCAAAAGCATTAAAAGACACTGAAATCAATTTTGGAAAGGACAAAACCAAGAATAATCCAGCTTTTTATTAATGAAGAAAACTCAAAATGAGAAGGAACAGAAATAAAAGAAAATTGTTCCATTCTTGCAGGCTTGTTACCTCCTAGTCTTGCAATCTTATAGTGGTTTCTAAGTTGAAACAACTCTGTAGAGTTATTGCCATTACCTGTGAGGTTTGGCAGACTATTTGTGCTTTAGAAGGGAGCAATGTCCATTTTCTCTGAAAGAAAAACTAATCAGCCAGGCAGGCAGGATAAAGCTGGAGTCTTGTTTTAAACCTCTCCTACTTGTGAGAACCTGGGAACCAAGCTGTGCCTAGTATCCTTTTAATTCTATTCAGTCTAGCATATATGAAACTTACTTGACTTCATTTCTGTGTTAAATAGAAATTGCTATCTCCAAAAGGTAAATTCCTCCCACTCATTCCTGGTCAGCAGGGAGGGCAATCAGACTCCTGCTACAGATGCCTCACAAAGGTGTGAGTAATAAAGATGAATCAGGGCTTTTAGCCTTCATTTGTTTACATTTTTTCTTCTTTGATTAATTTGTTCTAGTAAGTTTTGAGGCTTTTTTTTCTCTTTATTTTTGTGTAAATTATCTCAGGAGCCATTCTGTTCAATGTCCAATTGATTTAAAAAAAAGTTAAAATGAGATCTAAACCTTTTACAAGGAAGTTCAGATACTTAGTGAAAATGGACCAGTTGCAAACAATGAGTGATAACACAGGCCAATCTTTAAAACTGCAATTTGCTCCAGTTTGATTCAACATGACCAGCAAAGCCTGTTTTTCTTCACCTAGAAGTACCTTCTCAGAAAGCTTTTTAGGTAAAGAGCACTAGTAAGTAGCACTAGCACACTAAGATTGGAATTGGGATGTCAATGCTGTGGGAGAGATGTCTATTTTTCATAGGATGCCTTTTGCATCTTCTAAGTATACAGGCAGATGACATGAAAGCTTGTAAGGGTTGTTATATTGTCCCTGTACCATGTCAAGATGGATCTGGATGTGCTGGCAATTATCAATACAAAGCTCTCTTGCTTTAATCCAGTAGATAAAGCGAAGTCCCCAGGGGTTGATCCCAAGCAGCTGGCTGCAGAGCTCCAAAAGGTTTCTCTACAGCAGTCGCCTCTGGTTGCTTCTTCAGGAGTGGAAAAGGGATCTCATGTCCACTCTGGAACCACTTCTGCCACCTCCAGTGCTGTCCCTAGCCCTGGTCAGCCTGGTTCTCCCTCAGTGAGTAAAAAGCGGCACAGCAGCAAGGTAAGACATTTCCAAGTTGTGGAGCATGAACGTTTTGATGACAGAAAGAAACTGCCTGTTTACCTCCTTTAGTGTAGCAAGAAATCCCAGCACATCTTGGAAAACTCATTTCCTGGATAACAATGAATATGACTGTTAAGATGTTGAATCTGGACATAAAGAAAAATTACATTATTTATCCAAGAGATTGGTCCCTCTCTAAAAAAAAAAAAAATTAACTTAATATTATTGTTTTTAAACAAAATAACTGCCCTTTACAGCCTTTGTTGCTCTTGCTTTTAAGTGCATCCTACATGGTGGTGAGGTACTATTTTCACTAAAGAAGCTCATAGTGCTGAGACCATAATTTTTCCTCTATGTACTAAACTACTGCTCAAAGTGTTACAGTCTATGTAAGTCTCTGAAAGCCAGGAAAGGATTGAAAACAAAATTTGTCATTAAAATGTATTTTATCACTAGCTAATTCCTCTGAACTTGCCAAGCATAATTTCTCATTTTCTTTCCCACATCCTGTCCATTCCTCAGCTGAAGTTCTTGTGCAACTGCACACCTAAAAAGGGAAGAGTGGGAATTTAGTAGCATTTTTTCACAGTTAAAACTGAAAACTAGATCATAAAGTCATCTGTCACATTTTTGCATTTTGTGTCAAAAAAGTCAAGACCTGAAGTGAAACTCAGTTCTTTGAAGACTGCATTTGCTTAAGCAATTTGCAAGAGGGCTGATTGCTATCCTGAATATCCAGCTTCTGACAGACTTACAATGCTTCACATTGCAAACAAAGTGCTTTTGAAACATTTTTTACTCTGCACCTTTGTTCATTTTGGGGACTGTCCGGTTCCTGCTGTATTATAGTCATGTTTTTGGCTTTGTGCTGTTGAAACACTGTCTGTGAGTTAAACAGATGAGTTAGGTACTGCACAAACCAGAACCAGCAAATGGTGTCTGCTCATTTCAGACAGTTCTTCAGTTATGCCGACATAACTTTCATGTGAGAGGAAACACAAAAATCTTTTTCATCCAGCAATTTAATCCAAACTAGATACTTATTGATCAGTTTGGTTTTGATAGTAATTATGTCTTGCCACAATGCCCATAGACTTTCTACAAACTAATTCAGGTGTGTGATGCAGAAGTTAAATCCAAATTTACTGGATCTAACTTCAGGGATGTGGCAGAATTGCTTAATCCTTAATAATCAATAGTTAGATTTACTACAGCATACTCTGGACATTGTATACATTTACATATGAACTTATTTGCCATGTGCATGATTTTTGCCAATGAGAATAATATGTTTCTGAAGTACAGTTCCCAAGACTGGGTGAAACCTTCCATCACAGTGCAGGCCCTGCATGCAGAGAGCAGGGCTCTTAGTGCACATGCCACCATCTACCCTGAAATGTAGATCTCACATTTGGTGAGATGAATCACACTCCTAAATTCACAGTGTATGGAGATCAATAAGTCCTTGCTGTGCAGTATATCCTGGAGAGGTGCTGCTTGAGGAGACTGGGTTCTCAGCTTTGGCATTGGAGCAGGTCACCTAAAGTTAGATGCATAAATTTAATTTCCTGCATCACAGAGGATTTAGGATTCTTTTATGAAAATTCAGCTCTAAGCTTATAAAGATGAAACAAAAAATTAGAATTAATGCCTTTATGTAGGAGATGCAAAAGTCAGAACTAGTCAGGTAAATATCTAAAACATTCTTTGCTTATTTGTGAAAATCATGTTGAGAGGCATTTCTTTTATAACAAGCATAGCTCTTGTTGACTTGTATAGTTTCTGTTCATTGACTTCAGGCCAAGTTTATAATGGTGTTGAGCTCTGTTAGAAGAGAAAGCTCATGCTTTCTGGAACTGCTCTTTGCCTTGGGCTGACAGCATTTCTAGGCAGGCTGCAGCCCTGCCAAAGTATCATGACAGACTAAATATCCAAACTGCCTAGATCTTGTTTTTGCAACTGTTTTTATTTTTAGCAAGTACTTTTAAAAGGATTTTTGTATAGAATATACACTCTAGAAATGTTGTTGTGATCTCTGCCATATTCTGCAGTGCCAATTTTCTCATATTTATTGTTACTACAGAAGGTGATAGTGCATAGTGCATCAAAGCCTGGCATTAACCAGTTTCACTTCATGGTCATCACAACCTGCCTGAGCAGGTGTGGTGGCATAAAAAAGCACCAGCTCTTACACAGGGTGTGTGAGTGCATGTGGGGGTATCAAAAATAATTAGGCTGAAATTGATTAGCCACTGCAGGAGAGATTTAACCCTTGGAAGCCTTGAGCTGACAATATCTTGTGCAGACTTGTTTCTTTTGTAGTGTAAATGCATGATCATTCTATGGTGAAGATTGCATCCAGGATATAAATGACCTATAGAAACATTTAATGTGAAGAATGGATTGTTTTTTTTCTAAATCCTCAGATCCTTTAGCTCCTAAAAAAGTCAACTGTGAAATGCTTTCCCTCTTTACAAATTAATCCTCACTGAGGCCATGATAAAGAAAATACTTCTTGGCATCTCTGCCTCTCAATATGGGACCAGCTTCAAAGCTGGCCCAGCTCTGAGCTGGGGGTTAGACCAAATGGCCTTGAGTGGTCTCTTTCAGCCTAAATTATTCATGTTTCTTTAAAATATATGGGTAATTCTTCATGATCAGTTTTAGATCTGCTGACATCAGAGAAAACAGAATATTTTATGTATTGAATCACGGATTTGTAAATGATACAGTGATTCAACAATGATATAGAAACATAAAAGTGCACATTTATTTTTACACACTCCACTTTACAAACTAAGCTTAACCACCTTTTGAAGTCTCAGTACAAATTCATCATGCCCATTCCCTTCTCTATGAACTCCTCCTACATTATCCATACTCATACATTCCATATTACATGACATTCAGAGTAAACAAACTCATTATTCTTGCTATTCCAACTCATGAAAAATGAGAGCATTTAGACTAGCTGGCAGTGATTTTGTAGCCACAGCACAGCTAGTTATTTTTGGTGGTGTCAGTATTGTCAGTGCTAGTACAGCCTGAGGTCAGAACTATTAAGTATAATAAAATCCATTTGTAGAGGTAAAGTATGAGAAATATAAGCCATTTATGCCCTACTTTGAAAGATTGCATGATGCCCCCATGATTGTAGTTCCCTGTCTTTGGCAAAATCAGGCCAAAGACACTGAATAGGCTTGTCAAGGACCTAGCAAGTTTTAGGAGTATTTTGCTATCAATCCAAAATTTCATTTCAGATTCAGAACATTTTATAGAATACTGATGACTCATTTTAGCTTTTGGATGAATTAAACTTCTTTAAAATTTTTGTAAGGTACCAAGAGAAGCTGATTATATAATTTTGCATGAGAATTATTTTTTGGATGCAAATGCATTTACAGACAAATCAAGTTTGATTTGGTTTTGTTTTGGTTTTTTGGGGTTTTTTTTTGGTTTTTTTCTGGTAAAGCTTGTGTTCTTAAAAAAAAAAACACATCTGGAAGGGAAGGTAAAGCAGTAAACCAAACAAGAATAAGGCAACACAAGACAGTGAATACATCCATATAAAAGTCAGATTTGGGCTAGCTTTCTCCTGTGTTTTCATTGTGATAGTGTTTAGCTGGGATTTTTCTGGTTAGTTCTCATCTGTAGATCTGACTGTTTGAGAGGATGTTTCTTCAACACAAACCTGAAAAGGGTAGTGCATCACCTTAACTTCATGCTGTGGTGCAGGAAATGTGGGCACTTCATTGACCTAGTTTAAAGCAGTTGATGTCCAACATCTTAAAAGAGCCTTGAAGGGTTTTCTTGGAGTGTCTAGCAGCACAAAAGAGGCAGGTGGCTTTTACTCTTCTAGGAAAGTGATAGAAGTACAAAATACATGGAATAATGTCAGGCAGCTGCTCACATCTGGAGGAATAGGAAATGACAGCTTCCAGACCAGTCTCCAGAGAACAGGAGGTTTGTCCTTGTTTGCACCATTTGTTTTCTGCTGCATCAACTAAGGAAGCAGATATGGAGAGAACACAAAAATATTCAAATCCTACTACTGAAACAGAGCTTTCTTGCTTGACTGATAGCTTGCAGATTAGAGGTTGGTCTAGAGTGGCTTGAGGCCACCAGCATTTAACAGAACAGCATATTTTTGTGAGTTCAGGACTCTAATCAAGTGGTGATATTATTTTCCAAAAACAAACAGAAGGGGGGAAAAAAAGGCAGAGAGAAACAATAAGGATTATATTGCTTTTTATCAAAAACCTAGACAAGTTTAATGATAAAGGAGAGAAGAAAGTGAGGATAGAAGATTTAGATTTCATGTCACAGAAAGTGTGGGGACGAAGTTGAAGCGTTGTAGCTGAATTGACTATCAGAAAACACAGAATAAAGTAAAAGACATTATATGGGGAAGCTTGCAATTCTGTAATCCACTTTATACACATCACCTAGTTTTAGTACCATTTCCACTCTTTCTACCCACTTTCACCTAAACTCAGTTTAAATTAGAGTAACTTTTGCCTCTCTCTGGCTTTCTCATTTTGACTGAAATATACCACTGTGTTTATTTGGCATGGTCCTTTCTTTCTCTTGGCAGCATTCATGTTCATTAGACAGGGTTAATGCTATGTGGTTTTTTGACCCCATGCCTCCTTATCTGCTCAGACTGTAAAGATTTGGTGTTAAAATTGTTTGATTCTGTACCTGCAAAATGGTTGGGCTGGACTTTAAGTGCTGTTGAAATACGTAACCTCTAGTTTTGGCTGTAAAACTGGAGACTTTAAAAAAAAAATAAACAAAAATGGAAACTTTAAAAAAATAAACAAAACTGGAGAGGTTTTTTTTTTTTTTTTTAATTGTGGCAATACAGCAATATAAACCACATCTGTTAAAAACGTTAACTCCAAAAATCTATGTATTTTTAATCTGGCAGCCCACGGAAACTACAAAGTCTTCTTCCCATCCAATCACTGGAGAAATACAGGTAAATGTGTAGTTTTTGCTGTGTAGATTGTTGTTGATACTGTCTGTGTTTTTCTGTGAAATAAGTTTGCAGAAAACTATCTCTATCAACTTATTTCTTATTCAACTCAAACCCCCTAAAATGTCACTAATGTAAATCAGTGCTTGATTTTTGCACCCGTCTTTAACATTGGATTATGAAGTACAACCAGAAGAATGGAAAATGCTGCTGTTCCCAACAGGACTAAAAGGATAGTTAAATTTATTCTAATCCTTAATTTTTGGCCCCTTATTGTGCTTTTCCTTAGAAATTCCTGGTCTGTTTACATTAAAGCTAGAATCACTGTGGGTATCTTACAGTGCAGTGTATTTATTTCCATGCCATACCAAGTTTATGGTTATCCCTTATGTAAATTGACTTTAGCCTTTTAAAACACTGAAGACTAACTTCCTATAGATTTCTGAGGTTTTTTGCCCCCTTGATTAACCTCTCTGTTTTATATTAGTACTAAGAGTTTTTCCATAGTATTATACCATCCTTGTCAGAATTGGCCTCCAGGTAGATAGGATTGTGTGTAATTAACACTCAATAAACTGGCTATTGTTCAGAATAATATCAAGGATTCAAATTTCTTTTTCTTTTTCCTGATTGGAATATGGATGTTTCCCTTTTTTTCAAAATCCAATGTGATGATCTAGCATCTCATTCTAGTCAGGAGAGAGAGACAGAAACTTCTGGAATGTGTTTGCTTGGAGGGAACATAGAGATCTAAAGCTCATTTTATTCAAAGGATTTAGGAGATATTGAATCACTCAGAAACTAAAAGTAACAAATAACTCTACTGTGTTTTAATGCATTCACTAGCTTCAAATCAACTATGACAAACACCTTGGCAACCTTATCATCCACATCCTTCAGGCAAGAAACCTTGCTCCCAGAGACAACAATGGCTATTCGGACCCCTTTGCTAAAGTTTATCTTCTTCCAGGGAGAGGGTAAGTGAAGGACAAATTTTGACCTGAACTTTCATTTAGTTTAGGTTTGCTATGTGGCATTAATAAACAGAACTAAGAGTTATTGCTATAGAAAATCTAGGTGTGACATCAGCAAAAATGGTGGATTTTTAATGCAGAGTCAGATCCTGCTCCCAGGAGAATAAGCCTACTTTGCTAATGACCTTAGGAAATTTATGATCATTCCTGTAGGTATGTGTTTTCTTCTTTTTTCATGTTTCCTTTTAAAAATTACAATATGTGTAAAAATATTTAAAATAACAAGTCTCAATGGAAATGTACTAAATAGATACAATACTTTCTGTAATACAGAAAGCCGCACGTTAAGTTTAACATGGAATAGACACTTCAGCTCAAGACAATCTGAATTTAGGATTGATTTGCAAACAAGAAAAATTAAAGTACCTGAGATAGATTTAAGGTTGCAGTATAATAAAAAAGCCAAGAAATACTGGTCACAAAAAAAAATCTCTCCATCTGTATTTTATTATTTTTTTTAAGAGTGAAGATATGGTTTTAGAAATACTGCTAATTTTATATTTAATGATGATACAAGTCATTAATCACTTTTTCACAGATCATTGATTTTTTTGACTCTAATTACGAATAGCTTGTTGTTACTTCCTTTAAAATATATGTTTCTGTATCAGCAATATTATAACTATTTTTTCCTTAATATTACAGTATGTGATATGTATATGGAGAATGCATGGTTATAATAATGCTGCTGACTTCAGTGACACAAAAGTTATATCTAAAATTAACTGATGGATCAGACTCTATATTGCAAAGACATATTCATGGAAACTCCCCTGCTTGTGTAATAATGCTCATATTAAAAGACTCTTAGGATAGAGCAATGCAAATAAAAATCTGTATTTCTGTTCTATTCAGACTAACAGGAAAGTGGATGCCAGGTCACAGCTCACCATTTGGCGTAGGGTCAAGCACCGTTAAATGCACGAGTGGTGCAAATAAAGCTACACATTTTCTTGTGAGGCTTGCTAGTTCCAGCTATACAGTATTCAATATTGTTGGGTAGCACTGGGCCCAAAACTATTACTGAATGTAAGGGGAAGAGGTGCTTAAGCTTGTGAAGTTTTTAAATGCACCTAAGAGTCTTGTAAAATGTTTGTCAAATCACTCTTAGTAGGAATTTTGCAGGTGCATTCACTGATATGGAAAGAAGACTTTGAACTAAAGGCATGTTCATCCTATAACATATCAGTTTAAACTTGTTGCCAAGTTATGAAGAATTAGTAATTAGTTTTGTTTGGGTTTATTGTTTTAAAACATGCCACTGTTACAGCTTTGCATGCAACTTGGGCCTTTAGGGAAAAACAAAAATTAACAACTTCTTAAAAGTCCCAGACTTTTTTTCGGAAAGTAGAAACTTGGGTTGCTACTGAGTAACTTTTATTTATAGTTCAGTTCATGCTAGACTTCTTATTCTTCCTAATACCTCTATTTCCTTTGATTCTGATACTAGAAACTACCCATTATTCATGTTTTCTTCCATCTCTGCTCTCATTTTTTCTTATGCTGCTTCCTCTGTGTTCCTAACTCTGTAAATTCTGGATATGCAGACAAGTCATGGTTGTCCAAAACGCCAGGTAGAGTGTACTATCTTCCAACTTTATTCTTTCATTTTCTGTGTGCATGAATGAGACAATGAGCCTGTGCATTAAACTACAGAGTTCTCTTGAGTTCTGGTGGCATGAAACAGTGCTATGGTTTTGTTTTTCATTTACTAATTAGGTCATTTCAGGAACTGGAAACAAGTAGTTAATGCTCCTTTGTGCAGTATTATTCTAAGACCAAACTCTGACGACAAGCAAAATGTCTTTTGAAGTTTGGAAGAATTTAGTTCAGAGATATCTAAAACTTCATTCTCAATCAGTGAAACTTGAAAAATAATTAACTGTGAACCTGTATCAAGATTTTGAACAGTGTTACTGCCAAGAGAAACAGGCTCTGTTTGGTAAAGAAATGGAATATTTTTCTCTATTTACCTTGCACAGTGTATAGACATTAAATCCAGGTATGATCCTAAATAATTGCCCAGATGGACAATTAAATCTGCTTGACCATATAAGCAGTTATTTGTAGTAAAAAAACTTAAAATTTAATTATTGGAATTAGGAGTGCTTTGTTTGTCCTGGAAACATAAGGCAAAGCTCAATTCTCAAGATATGCTAATATCAGCTCAGGCTAAACACATAAATATTTCAATCCCAATTTTAAATTTGTTTAAAAGTAATACCCTGAGTAAGCAAGTAAGCAGATTAATTCCAATAAACAGATTTCTATAATCTGTCTTTTTTAATTACTAAAATTATTTAATGAATGTGTTAAAATTACACATTTCATATGTGTTTTCTATTACACTTTTTAACACAGTTATTTTATTATGCTTTTTTTTATTTTACTTAATACATTTTATTATATATTAATAAATTATAATTAAGGAATCAGAGAGAAAATATAAATAAAAGATATATACTATTTGTATCTTTTCATACAGTGATACTCTATGAATTTCAAAAGCAAATTATTTCATAATCAGTGACATACCAGTGACTGGTTTAATGAATGCATTTTATTAAAGCATCTTAATCTGTTAATCTGTTAATTGTTACTCTACTAATTTTTGGGGGGATGGTGCATCAGGGGTATGAACTTAATGTGTTTGCCAGATCCTTCCCTTCAGAGGCTTAGAAGCCTTCATCTGCCATCCAACTTACCCTGGTTCTGTGCCCCCTTAGAAGAGGTCAAGGTCTCCTGCCTCTCTCTGCAACAGATACAGACCATAGACTACATGGATGTGGGCTCAGCTTACCCTTACAGTTTTGATCCAAATATTCCATGGAATTCACTGGAAATAGTTCAGAGCTGCCATGTTAACAAAAATTTCATCTTTTGCAAGCTCTGGAACTCGACACTGCATGAATCACCTTCTCACATACTTCAAAAAAGAAGCAGAAACTTTGAAAAGGTGATGAAGTTCTACTATTGCAAAAGGAGATCCAAGAAAGGAAAGGGAATGTTGGTGTCATTTTCTTGGCTGAGTGCACGAAGGATTCTTTTCCACTTTCTTCAAGAAATGAAAATATAGCAGTTCCCTAAAACCAGTAGGTCATAGGACGTCTAAACAGGATGTTCTAGGTAGGGGATCCTTTTCTCATACCAGAGTGGGAAAAGAAGGCAACTGAGGTGCTTTAAAATTTTAACTGCAGTACTTAATACTATTTGCCATCAAAATTTCAATTTGAAATGACTAGAGATCTTATATTTCAGCTTTCTTTCCAAGATATGTAGAAAAATAGCTTTTTTTTCATATGCTCTTGGTCCCCCTAGATTTTAAATCACCCTTGCCATTCTGTGGCTGATAGAACTCCCTGAACTCTTGAGAGCTGCTTCTTTCTTCTCATAAGCAGAGGTGAAACTTTGTTTCACGGGTCCTAAAAGCTTTCACATTTTTCAATAAACTGAAAGACAGTGGATAACAAGATTTCCAAGAAAATACGTGGAAATACATAGAATGATTATAGAAAAAATGAGTGGAAAATTAGCTGCAAATCCCTTTTACTTCAAGATATCAGGCTAGTAGGCAGCTTGGATAGAGCCACCTCATTTTGGAGAATAAAGCCACTCTGCAAACCAGGTTAATTAGATGGGATCACTGCAGAGCAGAATTGAGTTGATAGAATGAAACTGCTGGTGCAAAAGTCCCACATATATCAACATATGTGTGCCCGTAAAGCACAGGTGTCTTTCACATACCCATAAATCATAACTGTTCCAACCTGGTACCAGCTATGGTACATCATTAGTGACTGGCTGATTAAATGTGTTTCTGAGTGATCCTTCTCAGTTAATCTCATATGAAAGGAATTAGTACATTAGGTCTGGGACCATGCCACCGTGTGAACCAAAACAGTTAAATCAGAAGTGAGAATAGTGCACTACCAAAAGTTATTGTAGGGGAACCATAAAAGAGTCTAATATGGCATATACAAGTTATGTTGTGCCATTTTGTCTTAGTGCTGGAGAACAGTCCTGGAAAATTGTGTTTAGTAATACATGTAGCAGGTATATATTGTAGATTGACAAAAAGAGTTTCTTTACCTTAAATATTGTGGGTTTTTCAAAGTATTAAAAGATTCACATGTTCTCCTACCCAGGTTTTTTTTAGTTTTCCATTAAAATTTATATTAATTTAAAATTAGAATGAAAGCAAATCTAACATCAAAGCTCACAGAGCTAGATGAATCCATATTCTGTTTAAGATTAGTGTATTGCTTTCTCCACACTCAGGAAATGTAAAGTACAATAGAAAGCATTAGTAAAGTATTTTTAAAACAGATTATGCAGCCAAACCTTTGTTCTTGGCTATTGACAAAAGGAAAAAAAGTGATCATGATGCACTTTTATATTTCTTTCCAGTACAGTTAGAGGGATAGGCAGAGAACAGGATCAATAGGAAATTAGTGTTTCAATCATTAACAGGATATTAGTTACTTTATGGCATTCATTAAATGTGTTTGTTGAGATGGGATTCCTGTAATTAGAGATTGCAACCTATAAATATAATGAATTTGTTCTACTTTAAGTGCTAATGGGATGGTCGTGGGAAAGAAATCAATGCATTATCACCTCAATTTAGATTCAGAGCCCAATACCTACAATGAGAGGAAAAAGTCTATGTTCATGTGCTAACTGATGCTTTATCTTGAAATGGTTTTAGGCAGAGCAAGCCTGCTGAAGAGTCAGGAGATGTTTTAAAAGACTATCTCTTAAAAGCATACCAAAGAAAACATCCCAAAGGCTGTCATTGTCCTCTTGTAACCCTGAATTGTTTCAGAAATGAAAGATACCGCTCTTTTCTTTTTCTGGTTTTTGGTTTCTGGGTGTTTTGGGTTTCGTTTGTATTAGAGCTGAAAGAAACAAAAGATCACTAATGTAATGTTTTGTTCTTTTGTTCAAATCCAGTGCTGAGTACAAGCGGAGAACCAAGTACATACAGAAAAGCTTGAATCCTGAGTGGAATCAGACAGTCATTTATAAAAATATCTCTGTGGAGCAGGTGCGTGACTGCTGGTGCTCTTCAGTACTATTTGCTGCTTTATTGTTTGCATGGTCTGCAGTGCTCACTGTGAAGGGAGCAGTGCTACTGGCAATTCTCTGACCTCCTGCAAAATCTTGCCAGATTTAGGAGAAATTCGTAATTCTTTCCTTGTGTCTGATAGAGCCTCCTATGGAAATACTCTTTTCTTGCCATTCTACTCATTAAAATGGTAATTTGTGGGGATTACACTCATAATTATGTTATAAGTACAGATGGGACAATTAAAAAATTATAGTGGAATAAATTAATAAGGTAATAAATTAAGACATAAGTTTCTGAAGTAGATGCAGAAATCATAGTCACTCTTTGTTCCAACAGCCATGCAAGTTTACACAAAGCACAATTTCTACATTTCTATTTAAAAAATATGTATGAAATGTAGATATACATTTTTAGATTTATCACCAATTTCATGAATCACATAAAAAAAATTAGAAGATATTTGATTTCCTTGTCATAGAAAGGTTTAACTCACATCTGGGAAGGATGTCTGCAGAGTCTTCTCTGTTTCTTGGTGGCTTCCTAACTCCAACTGTGCTTCTGAAGCAGTGTGAAGCAATTGAGTCCTCTACTACTCCATCTCTTCTCATAAAGGACTTTTTACCAATTTTAAAAAGATATAATTGGCAAAATAATGATCAGTTCATTTTTTCAGAATTATGAAGTGTGTTTTATGGAGTACTGGATTTGAGTGCAAGTCCTGAATCTTTTTGCCTTTCTTTCTGTTTTGTTCTTGATACTTTCAACTTCACTTTACACTGCCATTTAATCTTTCAGTACTTGTAAAAAGCCCAGAATAACCAGGCTCTTTAGTGAATAGATTTCCCAATGCTTTTAATGTTATTCTCCATCACAACCCCAAGACCTCAATACAATCTTCTCAATTTAGAATTTAGTTTTTCTTTCTTCTTGTCCATTGAGAGGAACATAGATTAGGATACTCATTTTTGCATGGAACAAAACCCTTCCCACAGAGGGAATTGCCTTGTTGCTTATGTAATCTACAGGTGTGGCCTTAACAGGCAGTAGCTCAGATTTACTTCAGAGGTGTCCTGTTGTAGATAGTGGTTTTATGGAGTTTTCTTACTGCTTCATGTAGGCTTTTATAAATGGTAGTTATTTGGCAATTAAAGCATCAGAAAAAAACACGCTGATATTTGCCTAGCTGCAATACAAACGCTGAGTTTTCTTCATTTGACGAAAAGGTTTGGTAAGTCTTTACAATATTTCCAAACTCAGCTTTTCATCTAAGAAAGATTCTTGTGTTTTCTTAATTTGCTTGGGGGTTCTGCTGTGACATTTCACAGAGCTGTTATTAAGAGTACTGGGGTGTTGTAAATTCAGTGGCTGTTTGGTGCTTTGCAAACAGATAATGATATTAATCTAGGATTTCCCGGACACTGATTTTTATTACAAAAAAACATCTTGTATCTTTGATGCCAGTTTTTGGACCATTATTTGATTAAATTTGCCTTTAGTTTGAATGTTGAATGCTTTTCATTTTTGCTTTCTATTTGCAAATCCCCTCCTTTTGCTTTTCTCTTTTATGTATGTTTATGTGTATGTTATGAGACTTTTATGCAGTCTTTATGGTTTTAAGTGTGTAAATTTGAGCACCACATATCTTTTATATTTAAGCATCTTGTCAGACAGAACTGTGTGCAGAGAACACTGTTTCCTTCCATACCTTTCCATGGCTTGTATCTACTGCTAAGACACCAGTGTGTGTGACTTTTCTCCTACAAAATTCCATGCCCTGGCTTAGAGAATCTACTGTGAAGCACATTTCTAAATCACAAATAATTCAATGTTGATGATAAGTATCCTCTACAGTCTGAAGAATTCTCATCATGTAAGAGACCATCATTTGCACTCATAACCCTCACAAATCTATATTTCAAAATAGTTACGGATAGAAATAGAAATACAAGACAATAATTGCATTAGACTCAGAATGAGTATTCTGTTCACCAAACAAGCAAAACTGCATCACATACTGTTACACAGAGTTAGCAGTCACATTCAAACATAAATTCATGAATTTTTATAAACAGTATTTCTTCAAAGAAACTTCCTTTCTCCCATGCTTTTTTTCTCTCCATCAAAGCAGGCGTTGCTTGCAGACAGCAAATAAGTATTATTAAATATTTCCTAATATAGTTCTTTTAACGTCACTGTCTAGACTTTAGTTGGTTGTACAATTTTTTTTTTTATTTTCCTTTTCTCTTTCATAAAATAGTTGAAATTAAAGTGAAAATAATTATGGGAAATAGATCAGTCTTTGAAATGAAGCAGACTTTTTCAAGGTCAGAATGATTAGTTTTATCACATTTATAGCAAATTTTGCTTTGACAGTTGCAGAAAAAATAAATTAAACTGTGAATATTTAGTAATTTAAGAGTTTTGTTAAGGAGTAAAGTAGAAATAATTAAAGTTTGAGAGGAAGGCTGAGTACAAGTATTACAAATGTTGTGCAGTAATTGCTAACTCAAGTCCAATACCTACTCAGAGCAAGAAAGAAATCATTAGAATAATTTATGGAGAAGATAATAAAAGATGTAAGTTCTGTTGCTGGTGACACCATTGGTATACTGTATGACCACACTGTAAAGGTGTGGCTTTCTTTGCCTAAACTTCTTAGTTGCCAGCAAGCAAATAAAAGCATTTATTTGTATTAAATAATTCCATAAAGCAAATAGTTTTGCTGTAACCTACATCTATAATTTGAAAGTAATATATTTAGAAAGAGTAATATTTTCAAAATCTTTGAGTGGTGTGGAAGCCTATGTCTTATTTCCAAAAGTAAGGAAATCTTTTGTATGAATCAGTAAGGTGTTGGTATTTAAATCTTATTTAATATCTAGGACAAAAGAAAGTAAGATCCTAAGTGTCCTATAAAAAGTCTTTTTGTCCTCCCATGTACCAAAAAACATCAATACAGAGAAAAGAACAATAAAACTTTAAACATGAATGTAAACAAAAATAACTGCAATGGATTACCTAATGCATTAATTTCTACTCATCAAACATCCTGACTGAAATTACAATATTTTGCATCATTTCTGAAGTAATTATAGTAATATGCTTTTAACATAGAGGAAAAAACAAGCTGCATTAAAATTATTTCTTTCTTAATGCAAATCCTAGTATGAAATTTTCAAAGAATATGTGTTAAATATTTTAAGTAGTGCATATTTAGCTAAACAGGCAGACACTACCCATAACATCCAGACCTTTAAAACGATAAACAAGCCCTTCTGTACCTGTGGGGTTGGTTATGCCTTCCATAAGAGACAATATTTTTCACAATGGTTGTTTCTGCAAATTCCTTAATTTTCTTTAAAATATGTTTATCCCTAGACAGCCTAAGAGTGTGTTTGGAACTCAGATGACGTTCCCAATATGCAGAAACTGCATAACTTCTTTTTGTGACACTCATTTTCCTGTTGGTACATTGCCCACTTGCAGAAAGCCATGGTCAGACAGACTGAGGGTTCCTGCAACCCGTTTCAGTATTGCTGTCTGTTATATTCCTGATGAGCATCTGAATTTCAGGATTCACAGCCTAAAACTAATGTAAGGCAGGAGCCTCATGCAGTAAGGCAGAACTGTGATGGTGAAATGGCTGCTTTTTAAATCAGCAGCCATTTCGTGCTCTTTGCCACCATAGTGGCACATAGATATATCTTCAGAAAAGCAAATTTTCCTCTGCTTTGAAACTCGTTTCATGCACTCTGCCTAATAAAGGTCTTTCCATGGTATTTCATTGTCATAAAATTTTATAAAAGCTTTATTAAACTAAAAGGCTTAAAATAGATTTTGCAAAGAAGTATAGAGTACTCAAAGTTTTCATCACAATTTTATTATTACATTGTTGCAAAGAAGCTAGCAAAGTGCGGCTGCAGTAACTTGAAAACCTTTTCTATTTTCCCCTTTCTACCAAAAAATTCTTCAAACCTTAGGGATTTTTTTTCCCCATTTCCTGGATCTGTACATTTTTCTCTCTGTCCTTGCACAGTCATCAAGAAGAAATCTCCTCTCAAAATAGCAACAACTGTGACAGTATATTTCTGAAAAGTATTTGTGCTATTCCTTTTTAAATGGTACAAAAATATATATACTTAATATAGCACCTGGCAGAAAATTGTATCATCCAGGAAGCCAAAAGCATCATGGACCAATGGGTGCTCAGCTCACTTTTTCAGGTTATTTTTCATGTTGCAGTTTCAATACTGTCTTGGAATAGCAAGGAAAAGGTATTTTATTCAGTCAAGGAAATCAGCTTTAGAAATATTATGTAAGAAATTTTTTTAAAAAAATAGTTTTGTTCAAATTTTACTTTCAATTTTGCAGGATTTTTTAAAATGAATGCTTAAGAAGAATATTGCTTAATTATGTAATAATAAAATAGAAAGATTAAAGAACTGCTCTCAAATATTTTATTTCTAAATCTTAGGTTTCAAGTCGTACTGTTGCCTGCTTAAAGTGTACATTGTTGATGATAAAAATAGTTTAATAATTCCCCTTTGTGTGGGTTTTCCAGGATATGCTGACTTAAATTTTCTTTTCATAGATATTGGCTTTGCATAGTTGTGCATTTTTCCAAAGTTGGCTGGGAGCAGATGATATTCTGAATACGTAATGATGAGATTAAATTATCACTTAAAGGCAATTGCAGGTTGTTAGGAACTGTTTTAGTCTGTTGCTGCATGAAAAGAAGGGGCAATGGAGGGAAATTGATGAGATCATGGTGCTAATAACACCAGTGTTGTGGTTTCCATCCTGGATGCACAGACCATCCACCTAAGAGTTGCACTCGAGGATCCCTGTGAGTCACTCCCAACTCAGAATATTTTGTGGTTCTGTAAATAACCAAGAGTGTTTTCATTGCAAGTATATGCAATATGCACAATAATTGGTAGAGCTTATCATTTTGAGTAATGACTTGATCTTTTGCTGTCTCTCTGTGCCCAGTAGCCAGTTAATAGAGCAGTGAGTGACAGGGTGCTTCTGTAAGGATGAGGACCTCAACTATCACGTAAGGATTCTTCTTCTGAATTCTTTTATTCAAGTATGTGAAGAGTCCTCTTTTTCTCAGTGATGGTTGCATTCTTCATTTATAACTTCTCAGGCTGACTTTGCAGGCACCCTACAACCCACAGGATTTTGTCCTTCTCTCTTTCAAGCCACATGAGTTTATTGCTGCCTTTCCAGCTGCCTTATAGCCTTTTGCCCTAGCACTCAAAATCAGTAATCAATCCTGCCCCTACATGTCCTCAGAGACCCCTGGAAAAATGCTCAGGTCAGTCTTTACAATAAGGTCAACTGCTTTTGTCAACAGTTTCTCTGTCTTGTGCTCTCTTGTCATATAAAAAGATTACTTGTTTCTTCCTGTAGCCTATAGAAGAGGCTTGACACAGCCATCATGCCTAACAAGATCTGCAGATAACGGGTTTTGACAGCTGTCATTAATACTCAACAGTGCAACTTGTTCACATTCCTGGATCACTTGCAGACTCTCACTGACTACATTGAATTCTGTGCAGGCATTAAAGCCTGGTCTTCACAGATGAGGTTATGTAAATAGGGTGTTTGATATCATACATTTGAAATTCACATTCAAATGCACTTCAGGCAGATGTCTGCATTCAGACAGATCTGGTGATGAGAAAAGCTGCAGGAGTAAAAAAATGGGGCCTTAAAAATCAGTTTGACTCTTGTAGTGGACATAAATTCTGCCCAAAACAACTTATGGGAATTCCTAAAATAGGGTAAATCACAAGCCCATCTGGGCTTGATAAAAAATAATAGTGCCAAATTATTTTTTCTCAGAACAAGGTTGATGAAAGGGTGAAAATTACCTACCTGTCTCTATGAAAAAGGAGACGTGAAGGAAATCATCTATAGAAAGCACCATAAAGACTTGATCTGAAGTTTATTAATTTAATTATCCTTTTACTTGAATTGCAGCTGAAAAAGAAAACACTGGAGGTGACTGTCTGGGATTATGATAGATTTTCCTCAAATGACTTCCTCGGTGAAGTGAGTATCTTATTTCTTCCTCTCTACTAGTAATAACTGCAGGCTATTACTTGGAGACTGTTTTCTTTTAAGGTATGGTACATGTGTTAAGTAAAACTTTTTTTTACATCCCAGTTTTACTGTTGTCTTCTTAACAAATGATCATGGTTTCTTTAATTTAGACATGAAAGATATCCCTTTTATCTTGATTAGCTGGGGCAAGCTAATTTAGGACCCAACAAAACGTTAATTTGCTGAAAATGAATACTTTTTTTTGAGTGTGAGATAGCAACAATGTTCAAAGTGACTTCAGGGGAAATTCTTTTTATGACTGAAAGCTGTCTGACTTGATTTTGCCATAACAGAGGAAGGCTGAAGAGGTATTAGTCTTTGCAAATGATTAAAGGATTCAATTCTGCCATCAAACCATATTTTAACACATGCTCAAGTATCTTCAAGAATGAGCAATTTAGTCTTGCTGATCAGTCTCTCATTTTTAACATTCTGAACTAGTAATATCATTACCAAAGTATGAATGAAGGCAAAATCTAATCTTATAATTAATAATAAATAAGATGAGTGCTCATGGGAAGAAGGCTTTCTCTTTAAAAAACAAATAAACAAACATATGCAAATATAATACAGAATTAATAGCAATAACTATGATATAAAAATAATTAAAGATGTAATTACAAATAAAGATTATAATTAGAAACAGAAGCACAGGAAAATCAATCTCTCGTGCTGAGTAACTGAGAGTATCTGGGCTCATTCTACATTTGAATTCTGCAAAAAAGCCACACAGTTCAGCTCCAGTTCCCCTTTGTGTAGCTACCAAACTGAGCAATCAGTGTCACTATTTGAACAATTACTAAAATAAATGTATAGGAAGCTGCTACATGATTACTTATTTCCTGCATACTGTGTCCATATTCTTGTTGAGTTCAGCATGTTTGTCTAAATGCAGGGCTTTACTGAATGTTTACATCCTTGTTTTTTATGACACTTAGAAAAGGGGTGCTCCAGCAACTGGTTCTACATGAAGATTTGAACCTTCCCCCTTCAAATTTTCTTCAACGTCTAGAACTACTTTTTTTTTTTTTTTTTTTTTTAATTGTGAAAGCAGTTATTTAGGGAAAAAAGCAACAGAAAAGACTATCCAGTACATCTGAGCATCAGGATGTCCAGAGGAATCCTGCACCATAACATCAGATGTGGGATATCCAAACTGTGCCCCAAAGACTTGCTTGAATTGAGCCAGAGGCACTTGTGTGCCCCAGAGGAAAAGAGGCACATCAAGGTCCATATCCATGGAAAGTGAAACCTCTCCTCCTTCAAAGGAGAGCCCCCAGCCTACACTGCCTATTGGCAACAATCCTTAGCCATGCTCTATCCAAGTTGTTTTCAAAGCTTGACTTAAAACCACAACAGGGAGCATGCTAAATAGTTCATTTATTAAGATTAATTATAAGTCTAATGAGAAAGACCAAGCCTGATCATGGACAACCCATAAAACTAAAAGGAAAAAAGGAAAGGAAAAAGGCTTTTAACCTAGAAACCATCAGTTGTTAGGAGACTTCCCCATCCCTATACTTGAAGAGGCTTTCTTTAATTCGGGTCTTGTAATAAAGTGACAAAAACATTGTTCCCTAAGGTAATTGCACACTTTATTTGTCTAGCAGTTTTAAAACTTCCCTACCTGACATTGGTTTTAACCCTCTCACTTTAGAGCCAGTTGCAAATCTATTTTTGACCTTTCTTCCTTTAAGATTCTATGATGAATTTCAGTACTTTACACCCCTTGGCCCTTTCAACTGCAAGCTTATTAAGGGAGGAAGGGTCTTTTTGGTGCCAGTACTCTTTTTTTTTTTTTTTTTTTTTTTTTTTTACTTATGTTTTTTTAAACAAATTTCACCAAAGTCCTGATAATAATGAAGGTGGCTTAGAGCAGATTTCATCTACAATGTTTTCAGGTTTTTTTAGCCAGTTTATTAGTTTCATGCCCACATTACCATTGTATCTCCTGGTTTTTTCCTCAGTAATAATTAGATGCCTAAATAGTCAGTTGAATTCTATTATTTTAGTGAAGTGAAGAGTAACCCTGTTTTTTTCTTTTTGTTGCTACTTCTGCATATGTGGATTTTTTAAAGACTCAAGAAGCATGAGCCTCATATTATTGAAGACCTTAGGAAAAACAAATATGCAGCTTTTCCCCCCTTAAAAGCACTGATAAAAGGGAAGAAATTATATTTGCTTCTCCTATTAGAAAATGCCTGTACAGAGGCAGAATGGCTGGATGTCTTTTTAATGTCTTTTTAACTGTAGCTGTCAAGCTAGTGCTCACAAGCTGCCCTCTTAACTGCCCAGTTGTCTTTGTGTGGAGCTATGCCAAAGTCAAAGGACTCAGCTCACAGTCCTTACTGAGGTCCTGGTGAGAAGACATTGGTTCAGACACACCAATATTCTGCTGAATCTGGGTTTGGGGTCACAGCATGCCCAGAGAGTCCTGAATCTGTCAGCACACAGCCTTATACCCTTCACTCTTATACTTGATTGCAACTTCTGACAACACAGCTCTAGTCTGTTCTGACGTGTGCAATCATAAATAGGTCAGATACAGGCCATATATTATATACTTTGATTTATTTGTAGGTATTGATTGAGTTATCCAGCATCTCTCAGCTTGACAACACTCCTCGGTGGTACCCTCTTAAAGAACAGAGTGAAAACATAGATCATGGGAAATCTCATTCTGAAAAGAGTAGCCAGCAATCTCCAAAACCATCTGTCATCAAGAGCAGAAGTCATGGAATCTTCCCGGACCCCTCCAAGGGTAGGAATGACTTGGTGCACCTGATACGAAATATTTTCCCAGATGATGTGTAAACCTTTGCTATGTGTAAGTTCTAATAGAAAAATAAAGATACTGGTATGAAGTTTGTATAAATTTTTATTAAAAATGCATTTATCTCTGTGATTAATTAGTTGGAGACAAGGTTTAAGTTGTCTCAATCTTGCCAGCAAGCTTACTGAGCAATTATTAAAAAAAAGAGCTTAAAACAGCAGCATACAGACTCTACCACTACTCTAGATGTGCTTTGCACATCTGCTATAGATTCTGTGCCCTGTTCATTTTCTTGATAGCCTTGGGCAAACTCAATACATATTTAGCTTTCTATTTTTCGTCTTCCCTAAATATTCTATGGATTTTTTTTTTCTTCTGAAAATGCCAGGTTAATATTTTATAGAACAGCATTTATGCTGCAATAATGTATATGCATTTCCAGTCAATGATAATGAATTGTAGAACATCTCAGTTGTATTGGAAATCAGTGGAGCTGATACAGTAGAAATATACTAATGTTTACAAAAGCAGAATTGATCTCAGTGTCTCCTGCTTCAAGAAATTTATCTCTAATTCTTTTTTTATACTAAGTAGTCAGTGGACAGGTGCTCTCTTAAAACACATTATGTGTCCCATCAAAGCAAAAAACGTTCCATCTACAATCCAGATGAGAGCCCCAGAGGGACAAGACTCTGCTCCATCTCCTCTCTATTTCTCTGTTTAACATTTTGCCAGGGACTGGAGTCTATATAAGATGTCTGTCTGAATTAGAGGTAAGTATAGAAGATATTGTAAGTTAGGCTGTGATTTTCCTGATGGCATTATTCAGGATAAAATGACTTGCATTTGCTAAGTGTTTGGTACTGGTGTAGGTGATGCTGCTTAGCCTCGACATACTAGAGAAAGTGGAAAACACCACGCCATCATTCCACCAGTTTGAACCAGCAAAGGAGGTCCAATTCACAGGTGTTAAAAAAACAATACTAAATAAATTATTCCCTGAGCTAGGTAACAGTGGAGAAGTAGAAAACAATGCTTCATAAGAGTTTCTTAATCATGATATTTTAATGACTAAGATGGTTTAAATGGAAAGGCACAGCTTAATCTTTATTCCTTGTTCTGGAATTCGGCTAGAAAAACCAGTCAAGAGAAAGAGAATGAAATTGCTTGATTTTAATAAATGCAAGAGTTGTACTTCTTCATTTTCCTGGTAGACATGCAGGTGCCCACCATTGAGAAATCCCACAGCAGCCCAGGGAGCTCCAAATCTTCTTCTGAAGGACATCTCCGCTCTCATGGCCCATCTCGCAGCCAAAGCAAAACCAGCGTCACTCAAACTCACCTTGAAGACGCTGGGGCAGCCATCGCCGCTGCTGAAGCAGCTGTGCAGCAGCTTCGCCTTCAACCAAGTAAAAGACGCAAATAAATTCCTCAGCATGGCAGCTTAATGTTCATCTGTTGCCTTTTTCCCTGCTGTCCTTCCCTTTTCGGCTATTTTTTTTTTTATTATTTTTTCTGTTCTTGGCACACTGTGCTCACTCTGTTCAATGTCTTTCTTTGTGTGCCTGTGTGTGAATACATATAATTACAATATACTCTTGTATTTAGAAGTCTTTTATTTAGTTATTTATTTTATAAAGACTGCAGTGAAACTGGCTGTTTCTCCATCAGTCCCTTCACTCATGGTCCATGATGTTCCATGGTTGTGCATGACTCTCAGAGAAGTCTATTGTGTTTTGATGTCACTAAATACCAATGAAATAATCAAAACCTGCAGAGATGCAACTGCCAGCTCTTCAAATTGCCTATAAGACTGAGATCACATTAATAACAGGATGTATCTATAAGCAGTAATCGTGAAGGGCAGTACTATACACACAAAAGAATATTTGAAGTTAAAGAAACTTTTTTTTAACTACATGACTGAGATTTCTATTTTTGAAACATGACTGTAAATATCTATTTTATTTTATTTTTTGGAAAGGAAATATAAGGCAACCTTCTTTATATCTCAGATAAGATTGTGTTAGTGATGAGCAGAAAAGAAATACAATAAAAACATTAAACACAATAAGTGCAAAACCATTAAACACACAGAGCCAGTAACAGCATCAGATTTCAAGAATGTTGTCAAGTTAGCAAACTCAAAGGGAGTTGAGAGCTAAGTCAGGTGTCAGAGTTCAATTTTTGGAGTAAATTTTTACCATAGATTGATTAAGGGTCAAGGTAGATTTCATCTGACGACTTCAAATAGGTTAAAATAAATTAAAACTATTCCATTCAAAAGGATTTCTCTCCAGAGTGTACTTCAGACCAGTATCATCTGATTGCTAGCTGAGGGTTTAGTTGATGGCAAATTAAATCTCTCTGACTGTGAAGTCATTGTGTTTGTCTTTAGGATTTGTTGATATGCCATAAATTCACCATGGTATAATGCAAAACTGGGGGAAAATTATTTCCCTTGTCTTCACTGTCATTACTACAGAAACAGCCAGTTTTGATACTCTTTAATGCTGTGCATGTGGTGTCTCTTTGGTGTTTGAAAACACTACTTACTTAAATGCAGAAAAAAACCACTTCTGTTTGCATGAATAACATTTAAGCTGGTTCCATCTGAGGATACATACTCTGGGTTTCCATTTCACCCACACTGCCACAGCAGCACATAAAAGCGGTCAGTCTAATCATGCCAGGAAGCAGCACAGACACAGCATAGCAGGAGTCCTCCCTATTCAAAGAACTCAGTCTGACAATCTGCCTCCACCAGCCAATGACAACAAAGACCAAAGCCAACTAGCCCTCAGGAAAGTGATGTCTGATGGACCAGTCAAGCCTGAAGGAGGTGAGCAGAAAGACATGGTTAAGAAACCAACTACATCCCAAAATACTTCTTGCCATGTCAACTAATCCATTGCAATATTTAATTATTTATTTTACCCCTCCATTAAGTGCTGTAAATGTTAACATGAATCAAGAACTCTGCTTGATTTTTCCACCTATCAGCGCATAAATCCATAATGAAAAATTGTGCTAAGAAGCATTATAAAGCAACAAATGTGTGCACTTCCATTCCACTGGAGTACTTGGAATTCTGTTGAAAAGTAGTATAGCTTTGCTCATGTTGTTGCCTAATAAAAAGCATGCATCCAAGTTGGTCTGCTTAAGCATGATTGGACATTTCTTGTACTGTGACAAAACCTAACTGCACATTTTTGTTTCTAAAAATGTAATTGGGACAATAACAATTCCTGTTTCCTCTTCCAACACAATTATCATGTCAACAGTCATTAGCATAGATAATTTTTCAAACCACCAGCGGAAAAGAAAGGAGTTTTGATCCATGTGTAGCTCATTCTCGATAATTTTCCTATCAGCATCGTTAAAAATTATTTTCTACTTGTAGGCACCTGTATTATCACTTATCATCAATTTATTCCCACATCACAAATAAAGAGTCAGAATCTCAATCAGTTCAAATTGCCACTGTTCTTTTGACTTCTGGAGCATCTTGTTTATTTTCATGGAATCTGAGGGATAATCCAAATAAATGTACTGACTGAACTCCCAGATGTCCTTTTGTGCTGTAATCCCTTTCTAAGCTCTCAAGATACATTGAAGGGTTTTTTCTGTCAACACCACTGCACACGTTGGACAATATAAGCTGGCTGAGAGGGGTGCAGGAGAGAAAGAGGAAATGGTACTTTAGACAATATATTCTAAAGGCAAAAAATAATTCAGACAACTAGTGTGATGTTAAACCAACTAATAAACAGGGCAAACGTAACAGGTCTTTTTAATCATATTTAGAAAGAAGTTTTTTCTTAGGAGAGCCCTTAGAATTTTTCCACAAATCCAGGTATTTACACAAATACACACACACACATTTATTACTCTACAGCTCAACTCTAGACACTCAGCTCAGACAGAACCAGGGAATGTCGTGATATGAGCTCAGGCACCATGTCTTAAAGCTGCATAGCACTCCTGGGGGGTAGACCATTCAAATCTAAATGACTCTTATGATCTTTTGAGATGTCATTTCTGTCGAGTTTTATTGCAAAAACTCATAGCCCTGTGGTGATGCCTTTTCACGTAGACAGGTAATGCAAAACATTTTGCTTGTGATGTAAGGTTGAACATATAAGGTTCAGATATACTTTTATAATAAAGAAATAGTGAGTCTGTTGGCTTCAAGTACCTGTGCCAACAAACTTATTCTCTCTTCTTAACTTTTAAAATTGCAAAAAGAACATATACTAATATGTACTTGGCTCAGCAATATTGCAAGCATCATAGAGAGTTATGGGAATAAAAGTCCCCATTATAAATGAGTCCACATTATAATAATGTGTCCACAATAATATATAAAAAAGGTTAAAATTGTTATGAAAACATGTAGTACTTTTATCTTTTTACTTCTGACAAATAAACACAATGCATGGTCACCTACACAATGCTCACAAGACCCGTGAGATGTTTTGGCTTTTCTTTATTGTTCCAAAAATAGATTGTCCAAATTTATTCATATGAGGTGGGCCAGTATTTATCATTTTGAGGTTAATGACTGTCATGGCTTTTAGCAAGAATGAAAAGCAAGATGATTTCACTGCAGTTTTGTGGAATATGAAAGTAAAATGAGATGAGTCTATAACCTCTAATGGAAAAAGCACCAGAGATACTCAAAACAGCTTCCAACTTATGGACTTCTTTGTGGGGTGAAGAGATGATAAAGAAAGGAGAGATTTCCCCTTCATTGTTAACTGTGAATATCAGGGCATCGTCAGTTTCCAAGTCCATTCCCAAAAAGGGATGATGTATGTTTGTGGTACCCACCTCCATTATACCCTCCTTTATTGGTAGCTGGAAAAGGATGCATTAGGAACTCATTTTAATGACTGGAACAGTCATCTTGGCAAGTTAGTAATTTCATGTTACTGTGTCTTAAAACCCTTTAGGGAAGCCATTACAGATAATACACAACATTATTATTTTTTTTTACCACATCTATATCTCTGTGCATTTGTTAAACAATGGCATCTTTTAGAAGAATTGTTTGGGTTTTTTCAGCCTAAGTACACAACAGTGATGGAAATGATTCTATGCTGTGAAGTCCTTCTATGCCTAAGATAACCCTCAGAAAGAGTGTCCTCCTTTGATCTAGTCTCACAAGAGCTCTATTTTTTTTCTTGAATTGAACTGGCTCTAGAAAAAACAACAAACTAAACAAGGCAAGAATCTCAGTCATTCTGACAATGTCTCAGAGAAATCTTTCTCTACTTCTGATTCCTAGGACCCTTTCTATTTGGTCTGTTTTGTCAGTTTCAATTGTGTGTCTGTTGAAAAGTAACAAGGAAATCATAAACAAGATCAGTACCTATAGCATAAATAGCATATTTTGTGAAAACAAAGGTCTTTCATCAGTTTTTTGTTGAACTGAATTTTTTCTATATTCCTTTTAAAGAGTAAAAAATATATTTAAATCAATCTGCTTTAAAACTAAGGTGAAGATGCAACAAAAATCATTGTTTTTTGCTCAGAACCTTTGTAAAATCCAACATTCAGCTACAGCAGTTAATTAAAAATAAACCCTGAAGTATAATTTTTTAATTGCCCATGAGAGATAAGAGTGTGATCTACAAAGAAACCAACTGCATGCTATACTTTCCAATCACATCCCTCAGAGAGGAACAATAACATTTCAGAACCAACTCTTTGAAGCCAGAAGTTCCAAGGGATCTAAGTCAGAAGACGGTTTGAGTTAATTTGATTTAGATTTTGTGCAATATATGAATCACTTCCAATTACACATTCACTTAAAATTAAGCACATTCCCTTCAACATAAATCTATGTATTAAGAGTTTATCCACCAGGTGAGTCAGTTTTAGACACAGTGTGTATCAGTCCACCATCTTTTCAGTAAGTAATTTATCCCACAGAAGGATCTTCTCATTACATGGAATTTTCTTGGTAGGTCAGTTATGTTTTAAATAAATTATTTTAGAGTTCTTCAGGTAATTGAAAATTTGGAGATATTCTGATTATTCAGAACACCGCCAGTTCTCTGGATACATGCATATGAAAGAGTAGGTGTATTTGGAATATAATTTTTACTGATTTTATACAAAAAAGTCTTTTCAAACCTAGCTTATAATTTTAAGTGAATGAATAACATGTTTTAGTTTTAATACGTTCAATAAATAAGAAAGACAAGAAACAGAAAAAAACTTCAACATCTGTTAAGCAGGAAGGTGCACTAGCTCTGCCTCACCATAGTAGAAATTTGATTGGCTTGTTCTTCTTTACAGAGAAAAAGATGCCAGCTTTTCTCCTAAAGGGCAATGATTGTACAATGAAAAATTAATTCCTTTATTACATTAGAATATCCAAGGGTGAACAAAAATCCATTATTCTATGACCAAATAAGAGAACTTCTAGAAATTTATTTTTGAACCTTCCTAGCCTCTTTGAAGAACAGTAAATTAATATTTAAATAGTAAATAGCTCAGTAAGTGAATTTAAGTCTCAGAATCATTGTAGCCCTATACATTTTTTATTCTATCCAAGAGACACTCATAAAAAATAAGCTACAAGTCAATATGCTATTGCTTGTATATAATTTGTTGATGGATGCCATAGGGAACTCCTCTTCTATTTGGCTCACATTAACCTGACCAAGCAAACAAGCAACTGCCAGAATAAAAACACTGCTATACTCCTCACCTGAATTAGAAAATGTTAAAGATCTAGAGTAATTGCCATGTGTTTCAGTTTAAGATCTAAACATCCCTGCTAATTTAAGGTAATACCAACATTATAATTCTACAGGAATTTCTGTCTAATTTTCAATAATGGAAAAGTTTTTCCATTATCAAATCTCTAGCAATTTAAAATTACAATATTTCCTTAAAACATCCTCTGACACTTGAACCTGGTAGCATATTTTTTTGTCACTGAAAATGGCAGGGTGGGGGAGGTGGGGGTGAGGAGGATGGGAGAAAATGGAGCCCCACAGCATTTCATAAAGAACATTCCATCTTTTGCCTTATGCATTTTCCATCATGACACAACAGCTTTTCCAAACAGTTGAACGTCAAGTGATCTTACTGGTTGGGGGAGATCTACTCTCAGAGCTGATACTGTTAGCTAGAATATCTACAGTTTCAAAACTCTACATCAGCATTTTCAGAATTGTACCCAATTAAGGCTATCAATTTAAACAACTCAAAGAATGCCAGTTTAAAACACTTTAGTTGAAAAGGTAGCACACCTGCTTATAACTGTCTTGAACTAACAACTTTGATACAAGTTCACTTAAGTGTCAACAAAATAGGTTAAAGCTGCACAGAAGTGTGATGTGATGCATGCATCAAGATGTTGTCATCACTGTACAACCCATGATATAAGTCTGAGCCAGCACTGTGTAATTTCTAGCCACTTAGCTGCAAGAAATTAAAATTGACATTAATTTTCCTTATAACCAAGTTCTATTTGCTGGCATTAGCAACAATGGAATGAAAGGCAATAGATTCCTAGGTTACATAAACCTTCTGAACTGGATATGATTGTGGTTTCAAATACCTGCTAATTTGGGATCCCTTTTGGTCTGTATCCATTTTCACACATTTAATAGGCAATGCCATGTTTTAATTTCCTACATTATTTTAGGATATTTCCTTCACACTTAAATAATTTATAGCCCAAAACTGTTTAGTGACTCATGTCACTAGTTTCTTAATTTCCAAGTTAAATGGGCCTTCATATTGCTACAAATAATACATTTCCAAGAATCATTATCAAAACAAGAACAGTTTGTCCCCACTCTCTGCAGACAGCAGTAATCTGAGGCTGTCTTTTCAACCTTGTTTCTATCTAATAGCTGGCCCATTTTGCTTTGGTTATTCCTGCTATTTACTCTTTCACCATTTTAAACTGAGATGTAGTTTCAGAGAATTGCTCAGCTTCTTCATTTGATAACTCTTATTTCAAAAGTATTTTTTTCAAAATTCTGTAGAGTAGACTAACTCTACAGAGCGCATGGAAAGTTATTTCATCCAAATTGCTTTCCTGGGTAAAGAAATTAGTTCAGCACAGTTTAAGAAGTGTGTTGTTCTTCTGTTACTCATCTCAAATGGTAAATTCCTCTGAAAGGGTTGTCTCGAAATTTCACAAAATATCCCTGCTCAGTGTGCGGTCAAATCTGTGTCTAATATACAGCTATGGCTGGGATGGGTGAGACCATGGCTTAAAATCCTCTTCAGTATGAGAGAGCATTAGGAAAATGAGCTATCTTGGCTGACCTGAGGTAGATATGTTTGATCACCAGTTGTTTATGTATCCCCAATCTGTTGCCAGTTCACAAAAGATGCAACAAGCAGTCCCAACAACAGCTTTACCCTGTAGAGCCTAACAGAGCAAGCTGGAGCAGCTCTTGCTTTTAATGCTAGCAAACACTTCATAAAACCAGGAGAACTGGTGTTTTGAAATTGGAGCACTTGAAACACAAGGCTACTGAGAGTGAAGGGCAGCCAAGCTTCTGCTAAAGACACTGTAAGAGATGCCAGGTCTGTTGGTCATCAGAAAGTTACACACAGTAGATGGGTGCTTTCACCTTCTCCCATGGGCTTGCATCTCTTTGAGAAGACTCAGCATGATGCTTTCAGCCTTTTTTGTCACCCAGAGTTTCTCAGAAGATGGACAGTTAAAAGAACAATTTCTTTCATGTAATTAGAAGCCAATGGCAGAAACTTAATCTTGAATCCATACTTGAAGGCATTTTTCCCTCCTCCTGTTTGGTTCCAAGCAGAACTGTCATTCCCAATGTGTTTTGACAGTGTATTTCTGTTTCTAGACAGAAACTGGAAAAAGAGACCATCTACAATTTATTCACCAGGAGAAAGTGCTGGTTGAGTTATTCTTTCCTCCATATGAACCACATAACTGTATAGTCAACTTTTTAAAATTTAAGTCTTAAAAAAACATCCATACACTGTAGAAGAATGGCTGGAGTGCCCGAGAGTGCTGGATTGTTTCTATAGTCCTGCTGACTAATTTAGTAGCTCCTGGTTATAGGTCTTGTGTGAATGATTTCCCATCCCTATATTAGGTTTTAACAAAGCATCCTCTCTGTTGTCTGTTGAAAACAGACTTTTCTGAAAGATTAAGTGAAATCATATGCCTTCCAAGCTTTCCTCTCTTACTGATTTTAATACGATATTTTCTTCATACTAAGGTATGATGTTTTTCTTGGTTCTAAAGGTCTTTTTTCTAACTGGGTCCATCAGCCAAAGCGTAATCAAATGCATATTTTTGCCATACTAATAATAATTTAAGAAAATAGAAATAAAAAGATGGAGCTGAAAGATGGGGTCAGTGCTAACCTCCATTTAATTGAATCAACAATTCTTTTCCAAAGAGGCATAAGGGAATATATGTCCAAATGTTATTCTGTTGAATTTTTTCTTTTTCCTGTAAACCATAGAGAGTACTAGAGGTATCTATCTAACCATTATAATATTTTCTTGGGAAATTCTGGTCCTACACTAGGTATAAAATTATCATCCACTGTCCTGGAACCTGAAATAATTACTGTAAAAAGTTGAGAACTTTTCCAAATCATTTATATATTATTCACTAGAATGACTGACCTGAAATTTTGCTGATGCCAGAGCTTGTAAAACAGGCAGTTTAACTGAATCACTCAGAGGCAGCATTAACACCACATTTCAAACAACTAAATGTGACATATGCACCCATTAACACCCATTTCAAGTAGAGAACATTTCATCTCATCAAGGCAACTACCAGCTAAAATAGGATTAACAGATGAAAATTAAATTAAACCACAACAATAGCTTTTTATAATGGGAAAATCTGTGCCCTGTTTCAGGTAAAGCAGCTCATATTAGAGTTTTAAACTTTCATTTCATATTTCTATTCTTCACAGTTCAATGGCTGGGCAACCCAGACATCACAATATTGCAGTCCTTAAAAAGTGCCAAGCACCTGATAAACTGTGTAAAGAGTTTACAAAAATAGGGCTGGAGGGGGTGAAGGGATATCTCCTTTCTCCCAGAGAGAGGCCAAATGAAAGTGCATAATGACCTTCAGTTAAGTTTTGGTTTTTTTTCATCTGCTAAGGCCTGTAGAGTTTTTTCTCTAAAGATGTAATGCTTTAAGAATCATATGTAATTGGTAGCAAGAGCGTGCCTTTGACAAGTATTTTAAAAGTTTTCTAAGCTTTCTAAGAGTTTCTAAAAGTTTCTTATTGGGTGGGTTGGGTTTGGGGTTTTTTGGGGGGGGCATTGCTTAAGAGCCAGAGAATAGTTTTCAAAAACAAAGGTCAAGGAAGCAATGAAACATAGCTCTTCCACACTCTGGGTACTTAATATTCAAATGATGGAAAGTGCCTTCACCTGTGTTCCTATTCAGATAAACATTGTAGATTTCTGTAAAGCAAAGACTGCACCTTATAGCTTCAGGAACCTTTTGATACCAGATGACAATATCTAATCTTTGGACCCAAGTGAATCCATATGAAACTGTTCAAATGCTACAGACCAAAGCACCTCCTGCCAGAACTTTGATGTCAAAATCCATGAACTAAAGAATTTTCTGGCATAGGCAGCTGTAAGCTGAAGCTCTGTAACTCAGAATTAACCTGCCCTAATACCACAATTAAAAGTAAAATTAAAACTAAATATAATGCAATAGTTGTCTATCCTTTATGTGGATATGAACCCAATTGACCAAGCAAGGTGGAAATTGTTCTGACACTTTCAGGACTTCACAGACCTTACATAGACTGGTAAGACTAGAGGAGCAACAGAGTGAACTCAGACTTTCTTGTTAAAGTTTCTAAGACAATGTTTGCATGTATTCAAAGAGAAAGACTGCAAATGAGTGTGCATACTAGTTTCTTGAATATAAGAGCATGGAACTAGTTCTATCTTTCCACATAGAGTAGAAATATAACCACAGTTATACTAACTCTCAGGGAAAATATTGCATGGCAGCAAGCATTGCCACACCATCAGAACTCCAAAGTTTTGTACATTACCAGAAGAAACTTTGAGGTCTAGATGTATCTGTAAAAATCCCGACATATAGAAAATGTGGGTGTCTCACAAGTTATGAGATGATCTCTGTATCCAGATTCTGAATTTGTCACGAAACCAGCTGTAAATCTATTTGTGGATTTCACTTCTTGTCACAAACTGACACTGTGATTCATTACTTTCATAGACCAGACAGGAAAAAAAAATAACATTAAACTTTAGAATTTTCAGAATCCAGTCATGAATCTAAACTTGGATTCATTACAACCATTCACCAAGTGAAGTGACCTTATGGAAAAAAAAAAAAAAACATTTATATGGAAAATTATGTGAATTGGTGAAAACAGTAAAAAACTAAAAATACTGCATACTGAATGTGTAATCAGGATACAGCTGTTTCAAAAGAAACAGCTATGAGTTGATTATAAATAGATGAAGCAAAACTTCTAACCCATTTCTAAAGGCTTAATTCGAGCTTTTCTGGATTCAACTAAATTCTAGGTTTTTACTGGTTTTAGAAATCCACCAGTAAAGATACAAGAAGTTATTTCAGTTACTAGTTTTTACATCAAAGTCAGTAAAAAAAAAAAAAAAAAAATCCTAGATATGAAAGATCCTTTCAGGCCACGTGTGTTATGGTGGAGATATATGCTAATTACACTAAACAAATTCCTGCCTAAGGGAAGGCCTGAAGATTCTTTTCTGCGCTGGCACAATACTGTTTTGGCTTCCATGGGTTTTGCAGATGTGTTGATCTCCCATTTGTACTCACCTGTGAGGCATTTGTCATGCCATGGCACAAAAATAAAAAAGCCAACAAAACAACCTAACATAAAGGAACCCTCACAATTCCAAACAGAAAACATTGGGAGACATACAGATCATGCAAACACAATGATAACTGAGGTAATGAATTGGTTTGGGACAGGCATGAGAGAGCCACAATTCAGGCTGTTAAATACAGGGCAATTGGCAATAATGTGCTACAACAGAGAGTCTGACCTCTCGTCTCTGAAACGTCACTCTTGCCCAGCATTTCTCAGCAGCATTTGCTGACATGTCACCACAGGCATAGGAACTCACTCACAACACCACCAGCTGAAAGTGATAGAGCAGCCACTGCACACAGCCACCCCAGCTGGCTGTCTCTGGAAAAACATGGGTGCCTTTCCTCCAGGTGAGATATTGAGAGTATCTGCTCATAACACTATGATTTTAAAATTTATTCCTTTGTATTTACATCCAAGAAGGCAGCCTATGATCAATGTGTAAAGTCATGGAATAGACAAAAGAATAATTTTATCTAAAAACCTCATAGACTGACAGATTCCAGTTCTGACTGTGGGCAATAGTGGAACAACAAAGATTAATAGAGTTGAAATGATAAAAAAGTTATGTGACAACTTTGTTCACCAGTGAAGAATCACTGTGGAGAATAAGAGTCTTCTGTCTTAAAGTTTGCCCAAGGATTGATGACATAAGAATTGCTTCATTCATTGCTTCTAGTTCAAATTACTTACCTATTTTTCCATTATGTTTGAGGAGTTACACTCAGCTTCTCGGTCCCCCATCAGGTACCATGCAGCATTCTTCACCAAAAATATTCTTCAGTTAGTCAGACATAAAAAATATTGATTGCCAGTTTAGAGCAAGACACTGTCGGGGCTCTGGCTCTAATTACATTTCCAGTTAGATACTTGACCAATTTATTTTTAAAGAAGAATCTCTTTTAACTACTTACATAGGATTTTCACAGTTCAGCAAAATAACATAAAACCTCATTAAGTCTTCATAGAAAAATAACTTTGCAAAAGAGTATTTTCTATCTTCAGTACATATGCTCAGTAGGTTGAAATAGATGAAACATGAAAATAGCAGATGTATTAGAGTACATTTAGAAAACAAAATCCCTGAATCTATATTGATATTCCCAGACAATTGTGTTATTCAATATGAGAATAGCTACTCTATTGTTCTTGTATTAATTACTATGTATAATGTCACTGTGTCCTTTTTCCTTTGTATTTCTCAACTTGCTAAATGCAAAATACTGGATGATCTGTTCATGTAGTGCAGTAATGTCCAAAACACAAAATCAGGCAATCTGAAGTAAAACAAACATATGGTATTCTAACACCAAATGCTATTAAATTATATTAAGGCATCTCCCATCAAATTATGTTCATTAAAATTCTATGCATGTAGTAAGAGTGATCCAGATGGGTAGGAGCAGTTGAGAAATATAATGCATAGCTGTGTTATGTCTGAAGAGGGGTGGGGATATTCTCTGTGACAATAGCTTGTGTGCTTACACATTTTTGCAAACTCCTCTCCTCAAAATCACCTAATGCAAAGAACATTTCATAAGGGAATATGAGGAAGGCCCACTGGGGCTTTAATTTTTACAAGATTATCATATAAAAAGTTTGAGATGAATAACTGGTTTTCTGTCACTTTAATCAGAAAAGCAGTGTTAATCATTCTATCCCATTCTTTTTTTCCTTCAGGCTGTTGATTTGAACAATTAACATGACTGGAGAAAAAAATATGGTGGTGTAATATTTGGTTTAGAACACCCTATTCCACATGAAAACAAACTTCATCAGCTAAATATGATAAAGCAATATTTGAATGTCAAATATAAAAATGAAAGTGTTTGCAGCATGTGATTTTGATAAAATACATTCTTTCTTAATGTCAGTGGTACTGATATCTTACAAGTTTTTAGTAACCAAATGTTCCTGCCCTGTACAGCAAGGTCTACTAATCATCGACCTGCAGAAAGTTCTGTCTCCACTGGCTCCTCAGCCAGTAGCTTTGGCAGTGGATACAGCATGGATAGTGAAGGCAGCAGCAGTGCCACGGGAGAGAATAATCTATTTCCCATCCCAAGAATGTAAGGTTTTTCTGTTCATATATTGTATCCTCCAAGCACAACTTATAGCACTTTCACTGTGCCAGTCATCTTATGTAGTTTCCTCTGCAGACTTGAGTTATGCAGTAGAATAGCATAGAATACCTAAAAGAGTGAATTCCCCAGAGTTCACACTTTTATTCTGCTTTGTTGAGCATTGAATTGTTAATAACCAATCAAACCTCTGCCTCAACCTCGTGGATTTCTTCTTCTCCTGTCATATAGGAGATGTGCTGGTCTCAGCCTTTGGTGAAAATGTGCAGAGATGGGCTTCGCTTACGTTTCAAAAGTACAACTATTGTAGGATTGAGAAAGCTTAGTTTAAGTTTTCAGATTTTCCTCCCTCTCTAAAGAGATGTTACTAGTGCAAGGGGAATTAATACTCTGGATACAGCCCAAGTTTTTAGGAGTTTCAGAAGAATTTCTCAGTTCTTGGTTGGAAAAGGCTTTTTGGTACAGAGTCCCTGTAAGAATTATCAAGCTACTATCAGTGTAATGATCTTATACAATGATTTAATTTTCCAAATTTTTTACTCAGTTAAGTACTCCACAGAGAAAAATTTTGCCAAGATTTTTTCACCTCCTCTGTCAGCATGCAGCATCATTTATAAATTTAATTTATATTCCCTAATAGGACAAAATAACTTCTGATCAACTTAATGATTCTGGCCTGAAAAAAATTTATAGATTGACTGTTCTCAAAATATTAGTTGGTGGTCATTGTTCATTCATTGTCTGCAATAATTGTTCAATATTTTGTTTGGAACAAATTTTTTTTTGCTTTTCCCTTGAAGTTGTGAACTATTAGTCACAAAAGAGATAACCTTCCTAGAAAAACTTGAATTAAGTGAAAATTCTCTAGAACTCTGATATTTCTGAGTATTTATCATTTTCAAAAATAAAGCCCAATGGTATTTGTCTACATCTTGTTAGTAACTAAAGGGAAAGCAAAGATAAATCTAAGACTTCAATCTTACCTTCAGAATCTAGGAGGATTATGTGATCTTAGATTTTAGGGTGCCAATTGTTTGATTTGTATTGGATTTTTCATTCATGTTGCTCTTGGCTAAAAGGGGAAAAAAAAAAGATAGCCTTTGTTTTTGATAACATAAAAAGAAAAAGAAAAATATTGGGCTGTCATTCCTAGTGAAAAAAGCAAAGATACATAAAATCTTTGTGCACAATAACACAAGATGGAGCTCTCAACAGAAATTTTCTGTTCACACATGCCAAATTTGAGTCCAAATAACATCATTTGTTGTGTATTGACTAGCAATGTGTCAGTTGCTCTTGGCTAAAAGGGGAAAAAAAAAAGATAGCCTTTGTTTTTGACAACATAAAAAGAAAAAGAAAAATATTGGGCTGTCATTCCTAGTGAAAAAAGCAAAGATACATAAAATCTTTGTGCACAATAACACAAGATGGAGCTCTCAACAGAAATTTTCTGTTCACACATGCCAAATTTGAGTCCAAATAACATCATTTGTTGTGTATTGACTAGCAATGTGTCAGTACCTACAGTTACTTGCTATTTGGTTGACAGACTCATTGGTCTCTCAAGCCTGAAATCAGCCCTGCTTCTACTGAAAAGCAGGAGGAAATCTCCACAGCTTCAGATTTCCTCGTATAGAAATTTGTTCTCGTGAATTATACTTAATAAAATAAAATATATCCATGTCTCATTTTTTGTAAGGTTACACTATTTTTTTTATTGTGGCATTTTAAAATAAGTTATTTATATGCATACAGAGTCTTTAAAATTACACAGGAAATTTATACAGACAGGACCTGCTTCATTTTTCATGTTGGTCTCCAGGGCTTTACATAGCAACGTAAGGAAAATGAATGACGAAATAACTGTTTACTATCAGATTATTCATGGAGAGAAAGTTTAAAATAGATAACTGTTTCCATTTAGAATTCTGTATAAAATTTTTTTATTTATCTGAATATATGTATAATTGAAATTCTACTCATCATTTGCATTCACACTTGCTTGATAATGACTTCAAGGACTCTGACCTTGTACTCTAATTCAGCAAATCCATAAGACCACAGCTTACAATTTGGATGTGAAGTACTAAGTAGGCTAAATATTTTTAAGTATCTTAGCATTTAAAATCTCTTTTTGGTTATAAGCTCTCTGCTTGGACTAAGTTTCTGGTCTATCAATAGAAATTGTTGGATATGCTGAGTTTTACACTCTTTGTTTTAGTCCAAGTGCTTTTAACCATAGCAACAATTAGTCTTGAAGCAAAATAAAATAATTAAATAGTGACACCATGGGAATTGTTTGATGAGGTAACTAATTAGAATACTTGCCAATATTAAGTAGCTATAACTATCAAGGGAAATTAATAATTATACACAGTTACACAGATTCATAAATCTGAATATATCTTGTAAAGTCTTTCTAATTTGGGGTTTTTTTAAATACTCCTATTATCCAGTTGTAATATTCATGACAGCTATGCATGTTCTTATCTCTGATTAAAGACCAGCTTCTCTATGCCTTTGTGTTGTGTAACTCTTTACAGCAGTACATTGGCTGTAAAATAAAATTCATTTAGAATGCAAAGGTGCAAAATAATTGAACTACATATAAGGAATATAACTCTTGGGAGAAATAATTCTTGTATCATATTTGTAATGATTTATGAAGCATTGCCTACAGTAGAAGAAAATAATAGCTTTCAGTTAAAACGGAATATGAAATCACTTGAAAAACTGATTTTATACTAATTTTTTAGTTCCCTGTGAATTTAGACAACTTCAGACATGAAGTTTTCTTCTCACAGGTAGACACTTTTCTTCAGGCGGAAAAGTACAGTGCTGACCCTTTAACCCCCAAGGAATCACATGCAACTTAAGATAATGCTTTATAGTCTCTATCACAGCAGTCAGAGTCTTAAGGCAAAAAGAAAACTAGAAGCACAAATGTTTGAGTGTGATTGTAATCATGCCTTATTCATAGTATATTTAAAGATAGCTTATAGTTTAACTTTCATTGTGTAAAAATAGACACCAAAGTTCTAATGCAGGTTCTTTCTACATAAAATGCAGGAAAATAGTGAACTCTAGAGCATGATTTATTTCACTCACTTTAAGATTAATGTTAAGTTTTTAAAATTTTTTCTTATGCTAAATTTAAACTGTAAAGTAAAACAATAACTTAAGAAGATAACAACCACAAGTATGCCTTACCTGTGAAGTAATGATATTGTAGATGAAATATCAATTTTTATGACTGCTATTATATATTTCACTGTTGACTATAACAAGATAAAGTGAGGAGAGAAGATATGCAGCCCCAGACTGATGTGGGGCAGGTAGCAGACAGCACCTGCTGGACCCATTCTGTAAGAATGAACAGGCTTAGCAAGATGTGATTGCAGCTGCCTTCAAAAGAGAAAACAGATAATATTCTTAAAAGAACCAAGCCCCGTTGGCTTAAGTGTATCATTGCTTCAGCTTTCATCTTTATATGGTTTTATTGACAACAATCACCATATCTTTTAACAGAGGGAAGATGAGCCAGAATGGACAAGAACCAGTAAAGCAGTCGGGAGTAGGAGTAACCGATTCAGAAGGTAAAAAGAAATACAAACAGCTCTACAGTGGTACCCCATGTTTGTAGGAAGGATGTGCATATTTCTTTGACTTGTCATGCTATGAAAAATTAGTCTATGCTCTCTTTGTATTGTAGATTAAAATCCTGACCTTCAATTTTTCTAGGGGCCCTTTACACAGAATGCCGATGTAATGAGTCTTCAGTTTAAATGAGAATGGTGTCCTACCTGTATATTTAAAGTAATTAAATAGTTAGATTACAATGAATAATATATAATACTATCTGTCTTGTGGTGTTCATTGCTTTTCAAATAAAACAAAGTATGGAGCTGACTCAATACGTAGTGAATTTGAAGAATATATCTAATGCCTGTCAGGCTCTATTTTTATAACATTTCAGAGAATTTACTTCATAAATCAATTATTAATAATAGTGTTTACATAAAACATTAATTTTAAATAAAAAATATTAGCTGAGCAGACTTGACTGCTGCACTTAATGCAGATGCACTATAATGAAATATTTATTGGATTGGGAAATCCTGAGTGATTTTGTTTTGGTATTAATGTGGTGCTGAGAAAGAAGAAAATGTAATATTGGAGCTGAAAAGCACCTGATAGAATGACTTTCAAACTTTCATAGGGAATGTGATTATCTTTTTCATGTGTAATAATGGAAAACCACATGAAAACAGAGTGTGTTTTGTACTTAAGGACATGTTATGAAAATTCCATTTCCCTTTACATATGAGGTGTATTCTTTCAAGTGTATGTTTATATTGACCTCAAATATTAAAATTAATTATCATGACCTTCATTTTATTATTAAAATAGGACCTTTTTCATTTAGATACGTTTCAATTAAGCCTTGAGTATCAATTGATTCATAAATTGAAATTTATAAATATAATTGATAAATTGATCTTAGGTTTAGTCATTTTAAAAAAAAAAACAACATTTTTCAGGTTTCTGGAATCTCTATATTTGAGGAAATAATTGGTGTTTCCATATTTGAGGTAAAAGCAGTCTAATGTTTCACAGAGCTGAAGAAATCAAATTAGAATTTACAGGTAGATCTGTAAAGCTCTTTTTTCCAAAGCAAGAATTCTTACCCATGTATATGCATTTTACTAAATATTTCCATACATAGTACTCATTTAAAAATACATTAAATAATAACAATATTCAGACAAATAACATTTGGTCTGAAATTACCTTTCCAAAGTTATGTTTCTTCTTGTCTTCAAAATTTGCAAATAACTCAAGAGCTGCAATTCCCTTATTTTCAGTTACAATGCAATTCACCTCTGCTACCTTGGGATCTCTATGTGTTACAACTCCTAGTCTGATATAATGTTCTTATTGAGTTTTTTTTGCCATTGAGAGAGGCTGGTGCAGTCAGCCTGGATTTTAATGTCTGATTTCTAGCTGACTAAGAGGGGAAAGGTAAGTGTCAAAGGAAAATTAAACTAAAAGCTGGAAAACAATTCAAGATCATTTGAGTTTCAGCATGTAAATATATAAAGTAGTTCATAATTTAGAGGAACTCAAGATTAACAGAGAATTACTTCAATATTACAGATTTATTGTGGCATTCTTTTTATAGATGAATAAAAGAGAATTATAATCTTAAAATCATGCATTTTCTGTAGTTCACTTACCTGTGTTGGGGACTAGATGAGCTCTGAAGTTAAGTGGAAGCAAATATTCATTCCTGCTTTTCATTAACTGTAGAGATTTCCCATAGCTGGCATTTGTATTCTTATTTGCAAATAATGATTTAAGAGTTACATTTAAAATGTTTTAATACTGGTAGTCTTTTTTTTTACATTTTCAGGTGTTCTTTGAGTACAACTTCTGTAAAAAGTAGCCTTGGGTTAGTCTTTTTAAAATGGTGAAGAATAAATTTTGTTGATTGAACATGCAGATCTACTGCTATGTGAAATATTTTAGTCATCCAAGTCATTCACACAGGCCTGAAAAATGTGACAGGGGACTTAGAGGATCTTTAAGACCAGTAGCTGCAGGCAAAGCAAAGTGGGATCCTCAAATAACAATGAGAATTGGTTTCTAGGTGGCTGAAACAAAATTGTAGCAACAGGGTTTGAGTTCAGCTCACAGGGGTATGATGACAAAATTTAGGCATACACATAAGTGTAATCTCCAGGGGAAAAATTCTCATTCTGTAATTGTTTGCCCACTTGTGTTAATGTTTTGTTGGGAAAAGTTTTTTGTGCTACTAACATATATCAGTATAGTTTTAAGTAAATACTGGAAAACAGTGCTGTTTACTTTGCTGACATAACCAAATGGTCAATATAAACATCTGTGATTCTGTCTATGATAATCTTTGTTTCTCTGAATATTTTATCTTCTCATATTCTGTATTTTTGTACTACTTAAAAATATAAAAAAAAAAAAAATCAGAGTTTTGTTCTTGGATACTGTATTAGTAATTTTTATGATATGCATTATTGCATGCTATCTTATTCTGGGCATTCTGTCCTGAGCAGATGAAATACTTCATCTTAAGCTTCAGTAAATATTATACATATTGTGATCTCTATTAAGTTATGCAAGCCAACTTCTGTATTTGTTTCAGAATGTGCAATATACCTTGTTCAAAGATTTCTTATGACATGGTTAGAGTATTACAGACATTATAAAAAGCCCAATTGCATCAATGTAAGGACTGAAATTAATAATTAAAAGCACATGATTAATATCTTGATTCAGTTGTAGATCATGATTGGTCTATCTGTCCTATAAAGTTGCTCAGCCAATAGGCTCCACTTGGTATTTTCCACCTACCAACCATTTATCCATTTAAAAAATATATGATAAAAATTATTTCCATATATTTTAAAAGTGTGAATTTGCTAGGTAATCCCAAGATGCCATTATTTCTAGTAGAAGAGAGATATATAGATATAAATAGCATTGTCATGGAAATGTTGTATCTTCTCCTTTTGAAGATTCTGTATGCATGCAAAATATCATTCCTCAATCATTCCTCAATCCTCAAGCACTGAGGTTCATCTCAAGCAAAGACTCTTCTAGGAATATGTCAGGGAGTTTTTGAGTGAATGAGAACTCACAGTGCTTCTGTCATCCTCTGTGGCTGGCCTTATTGTTGTGAGGATTTTCAGACAGAAAAATTGTAATTTTTCTATAGGAGCAGTGTAGCATCTCACCCAAATCTTCCAAGAGAGTGGGGTTATTTTGCCTTTTTTTTTTTTTATTACCTTCCATGTCTTGAATACCAAAAAACTTCTGTTCACTTTTCAGCCATATTTCAAAGGTTCACTTTAAGACCTTTCCAGTGGTCCTTTGAGCCTCATACTTGGAGTGTAATTAAACAAAATTCTCTGACTAAGAAACTGTCTCCCTCAACAGATGATTGAAACTGAACAGAAATTTTCAGAATATTCTAGTAAAGCCCCAGTAAATCTATTCCCATAGGGCAACAGAAGGAATTGATTTGTACTATTTCAAAATCTAAAGGTGCACACATACTTACTGAATTTCTAAATTTCTACAAAATTATATGACAGAGATATGCTCTTATTTAGTATAACCTTTAGTGAACTCTTGCAGGAGTTTCTGTGGGGTTTTTTTGT